>JAWWEV010000018.1:17249467-17262761 GCA_035583235.1 Hafferia zeledoni | reverse complement strand
TCAGGTGTGCCCTGGGCAGCTGCTGCCAATGGTCCATTGTTACCAGTTCCTGGGAAATGGCACAGAGGGTTTAGAATGCACAGCTTTGGGCACACCCACACTGTGATAAACTGGTCCCACCTGCTGAACTGGGACACGAAGGTAAATAAGGTTAACTGGGTGCTGCAGCAGGGTCAGAAGCCACCAAAAACAGCCACGGCCAGGAGAGCTGGAGTTGCTCTGTGTCACTGCAGCCTCAGCATGAGCAAGGGAAAAACCTCTTCAGGGGAATCACAGGAGGGCAAGTTCCTCCCAGCACACCAGGTATGGACCATATTCCAGGAACATACAGAGAGTATCCTGCCTGTATTTTCTCCAGGACAAACAGCGGGTCAAACAATTTGCTCCGCTAACTTGAGCAAATGCAGCTGTCCCTGATCAAATTATTTCTCTATTTCTATGAATGATTTCCCCACCCAAATATCTATTTTAGCTTTAGCAGAGCACAGAAACATGGATTTGAACTGAGTGCCCTTCCTCTTGCAGAACTGATTTCAGCCCCAGCTGAAATTTCTTCCTGCAAGAACAGCTTTCAGCTGCCACAGCCTAAATGGGACTCCTGTAATCAGTTTTTCCAGAACACCTGCAGAGCTCACCTTACCTTTTTACAAAAAACTGTACAATCTTGAAAACCTTTTTTTTTAAATTTATTTTTAAATTTCTTTGCAAATACAAGTGATACTATTAATAAAAATTGTCACTTCTTCCAACCATCACAGATACAGAGTGGAAATCCACAGACTACCATTTGAAATGATGACTTTTCCCAATCTCAGCTACAGTTACAGTCATGGGAGGGAAACAGCAAATGCTTCTGCCAGTAAAAATCAGTCAAATAAAGAAAAGACAGATCAGAGTATCTTCTCATTCTAAAACTGTCTCTGAGTACCCTGAAGGAAAAGGCATGCAAGTAATCCAAAGAGAAAACAGGAACAAATGGGCCATTTTAGGGGCAGCTGTAATTTGTCTTTAAGTTGGTTGCTCCAAACTTTTGACACACTAATATTCAACTCACTGAATTAGTTACATAATTAAAGGAGATACATTAAAAGGATAAAAATAATTTCTTCTACTTAAAGCATAATAATAAGGAACTTTCACTAACATTTAAGCTTTAGGCCACTATACATCTCAAAATAAAAGTAGCAGGAAATTTCATGGGAAAACTTGATCAATTCAATATAAAGTTTGTTTTAAATTCTCTTTCTTTCCAAAAGGTGACCCTTCCTATGGAAGAAGATTCAAGGGTTAACTCATAGAGTTAACCCTATTAGTCAGGTTTGATCTCCAACTTGCATCATAGAAACAAATTTTAGAATGAAAGTTCTTAAGTTTTATTTGCTTTAAGACTGCAATAATTTTATTTTCTATTATTGAAACTAACTCTTGAGAAATTCTGTTGCCACAAGACAATTGCTGATATTTAACAGTGTTTGTCCAATATCATTCCACACTTCAGGAATCCTCATTCTGTAGGAAATATTGTGTGACTTACTTCAAAATGTGTTGTAGGTAAGTCAGAACAGTTCCTGGGGCAGCACAGAAACACTCCAAGGAGCAGCACATTTTTCCATACTGATGTTTGATGGCTCCCACCCATTTGCAGAGCACCAAAGCACCCACAGGAGGAGAGCAGAGACAGATGAAAGCCCTGCATCAAAGAAGAGAAAACACCCAAAAGAACTCTTACTCACATTGCATTTCCCACTAGCATTTGACATTTCTACCCTTTAGGATCTCCAGGAGGCAAATAAATTGGTTAGAGATTTACTGAGTTAATACCACAAAAGAAACACATGCTAAAGAAGAGAGCCTTTCCCATGGCAAGAAACGATTTTTTAATTTTAAGAGAAGTTTAAACAAGCAATTTCACCTCTGATGTGGACAGGGTGGTTAAAAGCCAGTTCAGTGACTCTGCCCATTTATGCAAACAAGTGAAAGAGGAAGGAAAGGACTCCCAGCATAATTATACCGTGTGAGGAAGTGCAGAAAAGCAGCTTCTAAAAACACTTCTGGCAAAGTGTGTTTTCTGCAGTTCTTGGGAAGACCAAGTAGCACAACCCCCAACCCAACAGTGACCTGGAATGAACCAGCACAGAGTGCATATGGAAAAGTGTGTGTGAAAACGGAGGGTCTGCACAGGAATGGGAGTAGGAACCAGCTCGGGATGCGGAGCGGCATCAGGGACAGCCCTGGGGGGAACAGTCTGGGTGTGACACCCCGGGGGGCAAACCCAGAGTAGGACAGCCTGGTGGGACAGCCCTGTGGGACAGTTCAGCTGGGACAGCCTTGTGGGACAGCCCAGTGGCATACCCTGAGTGGGACAGCCTATGGGACATCCTGGGTGGAACAGCCCGGGTGGGACAGTCTGCGTGGGACAACCCATGGGACAGCCCAGGTGGGAAAGCCCCATGGGACAGTTTGGGTGGGACAGTTCAAATGGGACACCCCAGTAGGATACCCTGGGCGGGACAGCCCTAGTGGGAAACCCAGGGTGCGACAGCCTGGTGGGACAGGCCGGTGGGACAGTTCGGGTGGGACAGACCGTGGGGGCTCCCTGTCCCCGGGGTGCTGCCGCCTCTGGGCTGCGGGGAGGGCACCGGTGGGCCGGGCTGGTCCCGGTACCCCCGGCAGGGCAGAGGAATCCCCCTAGAGGGCAGAGGGGGCTCACAGGCCCCTCGGGTGGATAAAGCGGTCGCGCCGCGCCCTCGGAGCACACCCAGGGCAGGGCAGGGCAGGGCAGGGGCTCCCGCTCCGTGCAGCAGGGATGGATGTTCCTCCTCTTCCTCCACCAGGCGGAGCAGCTCCCGCCGTGTCCCCATTCCCCGGAGGCTGTGCTGGAAACCACACACGAACAGTAGTTCAGTCACACGCGGCTGCCTTCGCCCTGTGCTTTCCTGGTTCAGTGCAGACAAGTGAGGTTTCCAAAGTCACCGCGTTTGGGGAGAAGCTGAGAAGCAGCACTGGGCAGCATTAGACATTCCTCTCAGGGACAGAACTTGTTGAGCCTTCTTTAAGTTCTGTCCTTCATCTAGAACACATACCCGAGTTAGATAGTTCCTATGTTGCCTGGAGGAAAAGAAAATAGAGTAATATAAGGATAGGTGAACAGCATGACATTAAACGAAATATTCAGCTTTTCTTTGAAGAGGAGCACACTGCATGCAGAATAATGTCCATGGGGGAGGCAGCACTGCAGTGAGGATGGGGATGCAGGTGAGAAGTGCCAACACAGCAGCCCTGGTGCCCACTAGCTCGTGGGCTAAGGTGTGGCACAGCAGCAGCACCTCTTCTGCTGCTCTGCAGAGCTCTTGGAACCAGGTCAGAAAGGTCAGTGAGCACAACGAAAATGTTCTCCTGAGAAATCAAACCCCATTTTGAAACAAGTCCATCAGCCTGAGGGACCAACACAAGGCCTGGGGACACCTGTCAGGGCTGCGTGCCCTCAGAGTGGTGGCACCAGCAGGAAAAGTCACAACTGCACCAAGTCATCTCAGTCATCTGCTCAAGGCAGGTGTTTAAGACCAAGTAGGGTGAAATTAGTGAATACTTACAGAGTTCTTGGTCACTTTCAAGGCAGTACAACTTATTCAGTAGCAGTTCCAGTTACACACACACTTACCACAAACCTGTAAATTCCTCAGATGGGGATAATGCCACACTCTGCTCAACACTCACAACTTTATTCCACAATTTGAACTAACAATAGGTACTGAATTTGTACTCAGAGGAGTTTGTGTAGCATTTGTTCACAGCAGCAGCTTCCTGCAAATGTGCCCTGCTGAAGCCAGGAAAAAATATTTGAAGCAACTACAACACATTCAAGAGCACCACAATTTTCAGCATCTTCTGCATTCTATGCCATGCTCTTTCTTTAGTCCTCCAGATGGCAAGAGTAACCTTATACAACATAAAAGCTTCATTTCTGTACCTCTCAAAGATTAGAATGTTTCTAAAGAAAAATTTTGAAATCTTACATTGATGACTTTGGTATAGTTCAAGACCTCTAAAGAGCCACTAGTCAACCAAGCTGGCAAAAGAGTAATTTATGAAAAAGGCAATTTAGATTATAAAAGTTGGATACATTCTACATGTGTACCAACAACTTGCCTCTGATCTACAAGTGTGCAGTGTTTGGATGGTAATTGCTAGTCTGCAACCAAAAATAGACCCAGAACTGTAATAAATCAACATTTTAATGTAGTGCAAGAATGCCTGCTATTTCCTTTTGACAAATGCAGAATGGAAATGTTCTTAAAATGTCACCAGCTACTGTGAGAACCTACGGACTGCTGAGCATCTAAACCCAGTTCAGTTCAAGCAAGATAATGTTTAAACCACTGGTCCTACTGCAGAAAATTGGTCTGCCTGAAGCAACCTGAAAACAAACCCAACAAACACAACCCAAACCAAGAAATAGCAAAGTGTAACAAGGATGTAATTCCAGCTTTCTGTTGCTTGGGGTAAAGACACAATACATGCTTTCAGCTAAATACAGTTTAATAGAGGAACACAGAGGAAGAACATACTTTAGAAACTCTGTCATCCATGTGTTTCCCACTCATTCCTCAGGGGGCCCACTTGGATGTGTCTTGGGCAGACAAAACCATCCTTTCCTTAGGTTTGCTGATTTTCATCCCAGTTGTAGCTACTGCCAAACCACAGTAATTTTAACAACAGCTAACAAGTATTTGTCACATCCCTCAATATTCAGTGTTGAGGGAAGCTGGACAAACAGGAGTTGCTGTATTGATTCATATTTGTGCTTCAGGTTACTTCAGTCATACCTTTCATACAGAGCAACAACAAAAAATAAAATGTTAAGGCAGCAGATAATTCTTTATCAAATAGATTTGTGTCTTGTTACCTTTGTGTTCATTGCTCAGAAGTGACTTTGGAAGGGTATTTCATGACACTGGATGTCTGGAAAAATGGTTTCTTACAAACTGAAGGTCATCAAAACAATACCCTTAGATTGAAGCAGGATTTTTCACAGCAACTTTAAAGAATGGTCAAGTTTAAGTACAAACAAAGCCACATGAAGCCGCGTGTGGCTTGTCATGGTTAAGCCAAGCCTTACAGATGCAGCTCAGCTGGACACCTTTCCACAACAAATGCACCAAAAGAAGAGGGGAAATGCCAGTCTTTTTACTGTATAAAAACTCTGTGGAATATTTCATACAAAATGCTTCAAGTGCTTTTCATTATGTAACTTTTATTTGAGACACACATTGTAAAAAAGTTCACATGAAATAATAAAACTATTGGACTATGAAGGGTTTTTTAGGGGATGGGTTTGGGGTTTTTTGTCTATATACATCAATACACAATTAATGGTTAGGTTTACAAGTTTACCACATGACAAGTTCACTTTTATCTGCAGGAGCTTTTCACATTACACCTTTGTATCAGAGGTAAAATGTGCTTTAAAACACACAGTAGAATACTTCTATTTCAAAATTAAGCATTTTCTCAAGGACTATACTTTTTATTCTCAATTTAGTGGCTATAGAGCATTAAAATAACAGTAATTGAAATTGTATTTGCAAAAATGTCCATAAGGCCATAGGAATGCACTAAAATCGTTGAATTCACCAGAAACAAGACAAATCAATGTAAAACCTGCTATTTTGGAAGAAAGAAATACAGTTTTTATTTGTCAGAATGAGAATGGTAAAAGCAGTTCAGCGAATGGAGGAGAGAAAAGACCTATTATCACATACAGACCAATCCTTATCAAGTTTAACATTGCAAAAATTCCATTATATTGACAGATAACCAAATAACAGATGCATTTTCACAAATTACACATTTAGCATTTTACATATTATTCATGTACTTTCAAATCATTAGGCATTCACAATATTTTATGTGATATGTACATTCAAGACTCCTTTAGTCACTTGTGAGAATGATCCACATAATTCACATGACTTCAGCAGACAAGTATGGGAAAGGTACTTACAATGGGAAATACTTTCTGTAAAAAGTACTACAGGTCTGAAAAGTCAATCAGCATTTTGAACACTGTCCCCCAATGAGAAAAGTGAGCTGCATTAAGTTTCATGAGTGGTTTAAGCTTTAGCAATAAAAGAACTCCCAGACAATAAGTAAATAAAATATTCTATATACACTCAACAAAAACCTCTTGTGCATATTTTGCTGAGCACAGACTGAAAGCTAAAATTGCAAAGTACTGAGACCAGTTTGTTTTTCTTTTGGCTTTTTTTTTAAACCAGCTAGAAAAACATTGGTCAGGATATAGTGCACAGACATGGGGCTGAGGGAGAGATTTCCTAAAACTCCAAAGCATAAAGCAGCATTTTTGTTTTATTGAAATCCACCACAGAATGTCTGCTTTCCTGAAAGGTTAATGGCAATTTCTGGAACAAAACAGAAACACATTTGCTGCTTAATGAGTAGTAATTATAAGACTTTCATCCTAATGGGCATTAGAGCACTAACTAGTTGTCTGAGGTATAGTTAAGAGTCCTTCAAAACTTAAGATTATATAGACTTGAGCAAAATAGCAAGAGAGACTGCACAGAACAGTCAGTGAAACCCGAAAAGCCTGTCCTACCCAGCATCTGATGCATGGGCAGGACATCCCATTGCCATCCCCTGCTTGTCTGAAGGCAAACACAGCTCAAACACCCCAGCCCAGCCCAGTGTCCCCAGGCAGGGGACAGCACATGTCTGACAGGGCACAGGGACACAGGAGGGGCCACACAGACCAAAGTGCAGCCACTCAGCCATTTAATCCTGCTGGGGTGGGGGCAGGAACACAAAGAAAGAAAGAAAGCTGCATTTTACCTTCTCCATAAGACCACATGAAATTAGAACTCTTCAGTTTCAGCAGATGACAACAAAATTGCATTAAATTCTTCTACAAATAGAAAAAGATGAACTGTACATGAACAATAAGCAAAGTGAAATATTTACTGCAGTACTTTCTCATGCATAAAGTGATTTTCCTATGGTCTTACCTCACATTTATGTACAGTTTAGCACAGCTAAATATAAGAAAATAGCAAGTTTTTTTCTCTCTCCCACCCTCCCCCATACAGAGTAGATACCCCAATTTGCTGCTGCTTCAAGAAGCACTTCATAGACTCTACTACTTACAGGCTCTTTCAAAGGGAAGTTCATGGAGACTAAGAATTGAAGGAATATTAAACCACACAGCGAAGACAGGAAAAAACAATACAAAGCATTCTGTAAACAGTGCCAAACACAGAACATGTCAGTTTTGGTTTGCAGACAACCCCTGAGATAAAAATCAAAGTATTACGACACCAAATAAGTCAGAGGTAAATTACTGAAAATAAACAACATTCATAATTGGTGTCACAACACTTTCTGTATAGAAGCACTTTTTTAACCATACAGAAAACAGAACTGCTTTAGCCTGTCCAAGAAAAACATCAAGGGTAGACAACAGAGCAGTTAGGGTTGCTTTGTTTTTTCACTAAACCTTGTTGCCATGAAGGTTTCTCTGTTCTAGTGCAGCAACAGCAGTTTATGAGATCCACCAGCCAGTTACAACTACTTCTAACTAACCACACATGGGGACAGGTCGATAACCACTTAGAACTTTATGGAACCAGCTGCTAATGTTAATAAACCTTTTAAAATGAAAAGCTTTATATCTATCCCTATTGGCCTGTTCACTTCCCAAACACTCAGAACAGACCCAGAGATAACCAATCCAGTACCTGACACAACAGAATGAAGTGGTTCTCTGTGGTCACAACCAACTCACTGTTTACAAGTGCAGAGGAGGAAGTGAAGCAAAAGCAGAGAGTGGCTTTGACAAAGACAGAACACATCTATCCCCCCACAGCAAACAGGCTGGACACAAACTTGTACTTAAAGCTTACAATGGTCCACGTTTGGCACACCAACAGAACTAAAGCACTTGTTTTAATTGCTCCTCGAGGATGTTTTTTTCAGAAGACAGTAAAAAAGTAGTAGAACAAAGACTAGGTTATACAATGCTCAGTTGAGTAAAAAAGGCAACTATGTTTCACCTCTGCTTCTAACAGTCTAGGTCACTGTATCAGTGATGGAAAAACAACTGCTTGAGCAGACCAGGGACACACATTCAGCATTAACTGCAGAGCCAGGAGTACATTATAGCCCTAATGCCACGGCCTCCTCACGGCCAAAGCCTGGCACACCTTGGCACCTGCCCGGGCAGCAGCTTTTGGGACACCTCTGTTGGTGATTACAGACATTAATGAACTGTCCTCAGAGTTACAGTAGAAATGGAAGTCACCTTTAGAAGCAGTCATTTCTGAACAAGTGAATCCAAAGAGGTTACTCAAGACATGCATTCAGCTTCCACAAGCCACTTAAGTGAGGGTGATGAGGCCAATTTGTGACAATGATTTCAAATCCAGAGTGTAATTCCTCATCAAAATAAAAAAAGGTGTGGACAGTTTGAGCTAACAAAGGGGATTTAGTCGAGGAAAGACACTGGGTTTATTCCAAGAACTGAAAGGTGAATCTGTGAATCAAGACAGTGACTGGCAACTCAGAACACAACTTTGCTAAATCAGGTAAAGAGAGAAAAGCAACACACTACATTCAGAATAGAAGCCACAGCTTCTGCATAAACAGATTTGTGCATCTAAGAGAACAAACTCCATACAAATTGTTCAATGCCAATTGTTACAATAATTCCCATCACTAGGGTGACAACATCCATACTGCATGGCCACAAGTGTACAGCATTGGAAATAATGGAAGGGAGATGTCATTTCTCCCCTGGCTCTTCTGCTTGAAGATAAATTTGTTCCAAAGGAGAAAGAAAACCCTGCACAAATCTGTTAGGAATCTTACTTACAAGTCAAACTGTGCAAATACAAATGGAAGATTGTGCTGTAACAGGCAGTAAGAGGCCAATATGGATGTGCAAAGTGAAAAGAAACATAGCAGCTTTTGCAACAGGCAGTAAAACAGAAAGTAAAAAAGAACAACGGGTTAACTCTTGCATTTGTGTCTCCACTTCATAGCTTCCATATCTGAGAAAGAAGAGCCTGCCAGGCCAATAGGCTTAGTGAGCAAAATCCACTGGGTATTTTGTGTATCGCAGTCTACGTTCAATGGAGCTCTCAGCAGCAGCTTGGTGGGATTATTTCTGAGGCTGTGTGACCCTGTGCTTTCAAAGAAGCAGAAAAGGTTCTAAGTGTGCTGCAGTCTATCGTTAGCAGTTCATCAAAGTAGCGTGCACCGAAAGAAGCTGCTCTTCTTAGACCGACTCTCGGTTATTTTTACCGGCCCACCTGCCCCCGGGGAACTGTTGTCATTCTGAAAGACAAAACAACATCAGCATCAGAAAATGCAGGAAAAAAATAGGTCGAGCTTTCCTAGTGTCCCTCCCTACTTCCCCCCCTCCCCGGCAAGACAGAGGTTTGCTGCAATTTGTGCTCCTCAATTAGCCAGACTCTGTTAATCACTCAATAAAACTGTCTGTTTTTTATTAAAAACAAACATTTACCTAACAATCCAGATCTCAAGTATTAGCTGGAGAAGAGACCATGTAAGAAAGCAAGGATCAACTAATACATCTTGAAAGAACACATCAGATTCAGGCTGCCCAATGTTAATGTTCATGCAAAATAAAGAACAGGTATGCACTGATGTGAAATAAATCACTGGGTGCCCAAATTTGATCTAACAGCAACTGTAATCCCCAGAGATTTTGGCAGGGCTACTGCCCAGCCAGTCAGCATAGCTGTGCTCTCACTGTAGCAGTTTGTATGTTAATTGGAAATACAAACCATTTTTCTGTTGAGCTTCGTCATTATGTCCCGTGCAAGGGTGAAAAACGCCTGGGAAGGAGTGGAAATAAAGAAAAAACAAACAAGAGTTAGTTCCAAAGCACACTGAGGACATGATAGATTTAGAACAGCCAAATACATGAACAGTACAGTGCTCTCTGCAGGCCACCAATGGCACTTGGAGTTGCAAGGCACTCTATGTACAATATCTGTAAACTTGAAACTTCAATAAACATGCTTTAGAAGAAAAAACTCTTTCTCTTTAGTCTCCACCTTGCCAATCTTTGAAGAAAGTGAACTTGCTTCCACTGCATGCCTCTGGAGGGGGGAAGGAAAATCAGCTGAGGAGAAGGCTGCCTATATTAATACTTTTTATTTCCCCCCAAACTGAACTGTGCATCACAACTGGAAACCCAGACAGGTTTGAGGATGGCATTCCTGAGAATTCACAGTAAGGTCAGCCTGCTTCTGGCCTCGAAAACCCTTGCTCCTGGGCTATCTATAAGGTACACTGAGCTTCCAACATCCCTTTACTAAAAAAAAATCCCAAAACAATTAACACCACCCCCCCCCCCCCCCAATAAATGACTCTGGCAAATCTCAGCATCCCAGACATCAATGTATGACAGGGCTGAAAAACTGCTGTAGCAGAACTCTGCAGTTCTCCACGAGGGAAAAACAAGACTTTAGGCTATCTGGGGCCCTAACAATCCAAGGACAGTTCCAGAACGTAAAAAGTGTAATCCCTCCCCCTCTCACTGTCTTCAGAATATATCCAAAGACAGACACTAATTTAATGCAAATAAATAAATTCACTTATCATCACAAGACTGTCACAATTGCGGAATTTCCCACAAATTAAGCATTTGGTGGAACGTTGACTAAATCATTAGTGATTGCCAAATGTCTACACCAGCTGCATTTTTTAATGCTTTCTTCACTATTCATGTGACAATTTAAAAAAATACACAGAGCGCCAAGTAATTTGGAATAAGCACAAACTCCTGTCGAGCATTTAATGACCTGCAGGAGTTAAAACGAAGCTACAGGTGTGTCGGGAAGGGCAAATCAACCACTCAGGGGAACTCAGGAAGAAGGTGAGTACTTTTATTAGGAGACTAAACTCTCCCCCAGTGGTGCTGCTACTCATGTTCCCCCTCCCAATGCCTGCAGGAGTCACAGTGACACTGAACAGTGGGTCAGACACTGCTCCAGATGCTGCAGGATGCAAACCAGCCCCTTCTACACTTAAGAATAAGTCTACCTTACTGGATGAAGGAATCTTAATGGAACTGCATTTTAACAGAACTATTTTTCGTCCACACTTTCCATACAGTTAAGATCCTGCTCCCACCCTTCCTGAGATGACACAAGTGATTTATGGTAAGATGGACTGGACCTGAGCCAGCTCTTCCCTCCAATTCCATTTCCTTCTGCTCTCATAAGCAGGGATTTTGTGTTTTTAGCACAGAATTTATTTGCAGGAAACAAATTACAAATCTCTAGATAGTATTCTAAGCCTTCTTCCTCCTGTAACTTGTGACCTGGTGTTCCAGACTGACACACAAATTTTCAGTCTCATCCACACAGCAGGATTTAGTGGTAACCTGGAGGCTCAGTTATCCTGAAAGTAAAGATTCTTGCATCCAATTCCCTGCACAAAGCACTGTTCTAAAATTACACCTATTCCCTGTCCAAAAGGACTGGAAATTTAAGTAGCAAGGTACAGACATCTAAAGCAACTGTTTGTTACACTAACATTAAAGCACTGTGTTAACACCCATTGAAAAAAAACAATCCCAGACATTTCCAGAAAGCAAGAAACAGTTGGAACTCTCTAAATGTAAGAAGCCCAGTAAGCCAGGAGCACAGTTGGGACTTCAGGTCTCAGATCAGGTCAGAAAGCCCAGCAGATGACCAAACATACCTGCAACAGCAGTAATTCAGAAACACCTGAGGTGTAACACCCATCTCTTACCTCTTCCACATTTATGCTGGATTTCGCACTTGTCTCCAAGAATTTGATTCCATAATCAATTGCTAACTGGAAGAGAGGTCAAAGTTTTTCAGTGGTTTTGAAGTTCTTTTGCAAAAGGAATGTTTCACACAGGTTGTTAACAGAAGAGATGCTGCATGCTGCAGCAAGCTTTGAAAACAAAATCAAGCACTGCTTTTGTCTTGCAATGACATTAAAGTTACTGAAGAATTAGACAAAATAGTAGAACATGCCATGCCATCATATCAGGTCCAAACAAACAGAAGATTGATTTCTCACAGAAGGACTTACATTGGTTTTAAAAGAACAAGAAGGTGGACTCTTTGTTGGTATGGATTTATGGACCAGATAACTACATACAGTGATCCCATCAACTCTGCTGCCAGCAACTACACTACTTTAGCTGTACACATGGTGGATTTTATAGGACTCTTATTCATTTGCTTGTTCTGCAGAACGACTAATTACTTAAGCTTTAATTAACAGCACTTATGACAAAGGTAAGTAATCACCATGGTGAAGTGAGTACAAGATGATCAACCCATACACAAAACTTTACATGGAGATCCAGAAAACTTCATGCTATAGCAAAGGTCAACATTCTTTACAGGATCTTGTCCTCAAGACAACAGTACCATTAAGTTTATTCCAACTTGAAGACAGCCAAGTGCTATTTAAAAACAAACCCCCCAAACCTGGCATCCTTTAAGTTTCTGAAACAAGAGATTTGATGCTTAAAACACAGCAATTACTCAGGAACCAAAATCCTAAGAGAAGTAGGTTTCCAAATAGGGTAAGTCACCAAATCTTACCTTCTCCCCTTTTTCTTTGGAGACTTGTCTTTTCTCATTCATATCACACTTGTTGCCCAGGATCATCCTTTCTACATCTGAAGAGGCATGCTGAAAGAAGGAAAAGGAACCCCTCAGAAACAAAGGGCATCACTGTTGAAAAGAAACTTTTGTGTCAAATTTCTCCACGACTGTTTCATTTTAAAGAAATTATCTCATGTCAAGGCATTGCTGAGAGAGACTGATCTTTGAAACAAGCAATTAAAATACTAAAATAGGTTGGAATAAACACTCCTAGATGGTGTTTGCCCCAAGTATTATTATAGATCAAATCTGTGCCATGAGCTCTGTCCCAGGTTGCACACATGCACAGGCTATTCTGGAAATGTAACAGCACACACTTCACTTCCAAGTGGTACAGGGACACCTGGGGGATTTGGTGGGAGTATCATTATGGGATACATTTTCATTTTTAAAACAGGTTATTAATAAAATACTTCTTTAAAGTAATTATCATTATAGCAAGAGAAATATTTTAGTCCAGGGTTATGGTTTCAGCCAGGTGGGCCTAAATCCAGGTTTTAAAGTTCAGACTAGGCTTGAAAAATTGTCAGCTGACTTGAGCTGGGCTGGGCTAGCTAACAGCTGACTTCTTCTAGCCAATAATATTGTATTCCATACCA
>JAWWEV010000018.1:17233110-17249443 GCA_035583235.1 Hafferia zeledoni | reverse complement strand
GTGTGTTATATTGTAGTTTTCTCTTAATTTTCTCTTTTCTGTATTAATACATGTAGCTAGTTTAAGCATAAACCTGGTTTAGAGGGTTTTTTTCCCCTTTCTCCCTTTTCTCAGCTGGAGGCTGACTCTGTCTTTGGGCAGTTGGCGTTTTGCCAGCTCAACCCAAGATATCCAGTCACTATTGGATCAAATTGATCACTAATACAGGAATTTTAAGAGCCAAAGAACAGTAATAAAGAGCCCATGGATTTTATGTTCAAGAAAAACAAACACTACAATTCTGTTCCCTA
Organism: Hafferia zeledoni; assembly: GCA_035583235.1. NCBI lineage: Eukaryota > Metazoa > Chordata > Aves > Passeriformes > Thamnophilidae > Hafferia > Hafferia zeledoni. Next base: position 17,249,153 of record JAWWEV010000018.1, on the reverse strand, counting down.
ATTACAGCTTCACCAAAATTAAGTAACTTCATAATGACCTCTCCCTACCTGGCAGTGTGTCCCATTACAGAATTTAGGGTAAGTCAGCAGGAAGGAAGTTTACCCCAGAGCAAAGGAAAAACTCAAAACTCTCTAACTGGGCACTCAGAACACACTGAGAACTGAAATGAGAGATCTCTCTCATCAAATAAGTGTCAGGTGGACACCCTGAGATCTTGCTGCTTCCTTTTCCTCAGATATACCCAAAATAAAGAACAACAGAAGTCATACAGTAAGAGCAGTTTTGAAACACTTTTATGTTTACTTTTTAAACTTAAGTTTTCTACCTTCTATCCTTAAGTGAACAAGACAATATTTGCCCCATTAACAAACACTGCACTGTCTAACTTGGCCATATATGTTGGCCACTATAATGAGAGTGAATAATTACTTGATTATTATTTATCCCAGGGAAATCCTAAGATGGAACAAAGCACTTACCTCTTCTATATTTCTTATCCAGTTTTTGATGTTGTCAAAAGACTTTTCATTTGTGATGTCATACACCAACATAATTCCCTAAATAAAATCAGGAAAATCTAGTGAGATGAACCAGCACTATTGCCTGATTTTTGATGTATGCTGTAGGTTTAGTTGCAAAGGAATTCCACATCAGACTTATTCACCTATAATCCTTTCTCAAGGCATTATGCCATGGCTGGGAATTTACCCAAAATATTACTATTGAACATCTTTTGCCACTGTTCATACAAAGTAATAAGAACATGTAACAGCAGCAGAGCCTGTAATCAGCAACTCCAAATTAACAGTGTCTCAACAGAAAGTACCTCAAATCACAGCACTGAGAACCATTACTAGCAGTGATACCACAAAGGGTGCAGGATGGAGGCAGTTATTTGACTTCAAGTCATTCTCAATGGAGGAAAAAGTAACAGTAGCTGTTGCAGGTGATTTTATTTCTAGCCCAGACTTTGCATTCTTTACTGGCTGAAGGAGAAGCAATTCAGTGAAAGGCACTTTTAATATTGAAATAATTAATTACCCATTTTTCACACATTTCAAATGCTTAAAGGTGTTGACTGCATTTAAAAGAAACAAACCTGTCTGATTAAAGCTTGGTACCTTTATCATAATCTGCCAAAATGTTAATTGCATTAAAAAAGACAATTGGGCTTGATTCATCACAAAAACAGGCCTAGACCAAGCACCAGCATGCTCAGGAAAGGAAAAACAGAGAAAACCCCCCCCAAGCAAACCACAAACTTCAATGCCCACATCTGGAGAACTGCAGCACTCACCATGGCTCCTCTGTAGTAGGCTGTGGTGATGGTCCTGAACCTCTCCTGGCCTGCTGTGTCCCTGCAATCAGGGGGGAAAAGGCTTTGCTTTACACTCAGCTGGGCTTAGAGGTGTCTTGTTAAACAGAGGAACAGTGCACTGATAATTGCTCATTAAGCAAACCTCCTCTTTGGTGTTTGCTGGGCATGTGTGACAATGCCACTCATCTCATCTGCTGCTCCAGGAGACTCAGCTTCTCCTTCATCCCCCAGGCAGGGAATGGGAGTGTCATCCCTGCCCTGGGCCTTGCTGAGGACAACCAGGTATCAAAGCATCAGAGCAGAGGACATTACATTAGTTTACAACTATGGAGTTAATATTTCTCGTCCACAGGGAATAGCTAAAAGCACATTTAGGAGGACAGCTTTTGCTAAGAAGGGAAGTTGCCGAAATGGTTGCATGTGAACAGGCTATTTCCTGTGCTCCTGAAGCACAGCGACTCCAAGAGCAAGGCGGGAAAAAGCACAGACCTCAGAGACAGTCACTGAATAGAAACTGTGAAACTTGGGATGCTCTGAAGCTCAGGGACAGCCACTGAAAAAAGCTACGAAACTTCTGCTACTCTGAAGCTCAAAAGCTACGAAGTATTCCTTCTCTAAATTAATTCAATATTCATTGCAAACTTCAGTTGCTTTGGAATACTTACCATATTTGTAGCTTGATTTTCTTTCCATCTAATTCTATTGTTCTGATCTTAAAGTCGATTCCTGTCAGAGAAGAGATACTCTTAAGTTTGCAGCTAATGAAAAGGAAGTGTTTGGTTTCCTTTTGGCAATTTGGTTAGAGCACACTTGGTCAGAAGAATTATTCTGAACTTGTCATCTCTTCCATACACCAAGAAGTGCTGAGAGTGCACAAAGCTGCATCCAACACCTCAAGGAGAAATGATCTGAACGACCTGAAAACAGACTAAACTCAGACTCACTCCTTGGAGAACTGATGTTTAATCAGACACCACGATAGGTGGTAGAACAGCAGGTAAGTCTCCCACACAGTTACTGGAGGTGGCTGAGGCAGATCACAAATGGGACTTTTTGAAGAACATTTGGAGCAACTTAGATTTTCTAGGAAGCTCCAAAAGGTATCAAGAAAACACTTCTCTCCTTTCCCCACTTACACTTCCCCATGGTACCAAGATACCCATCAGTTCTCTGATTTCAGTCATGGATTAAAAGAACACAAAAATTTAATTCAAAAAGATTTAATAATGTCTTTTAAAGGTTTAGAGGGGTGAAATGGATCCATGAATCAAGATTTCCAAACAGACCAGCCTTTATCCTAACTACTTTATCTTTTTTGCATCTCTAAAGCTGTACTATAACAAAGGTCAAATTGAGGCTGCTCAAGTCTCACTACATGACGGACAGATTTTTGGACAGTCACCCCTATGTACCCCCCAAATTAATCAGTTTTGAAACTAATGGGCCATATTCTCTTCACTGAATCTTAAATAATCAGTTGACATTTAGTTGTAGTTTGTATAAAATGGGGGTGGGGATAAGTTATTTTGTTTATTTCATTTCTTCTTTCTTAAGATGCAACTTAACTGACAATTATCAAGAGTATTTTAATTGGAAAAATGCTGTTTCTAACTTCAAGAATTCCTCCCTCACTGAAACAGGAAGCTATGGGATTTTTTAATATACCACAGTAGAATCTGAATATGAAATATTGACATTCATTAGCCATTTGACTTTCATTCTTCTCACATGCAATATTACTATTTTAATATACTGAAAACACCAAGTTTCAGCCACTTAATGTGCTATGGATATGGAGTTCAGCTCATTAGTTAGAACACAAATTACGAGAAGAAATATCACATCAGCACTTTATCAGCATATGAAATTAATTGCATTAATTTAAAATGCTACAACTGCAGCTTCCCAGGATTCACTAGTAGATTTACAGGCTAAAAGACACTTCCATTAATTCACACTCTTCTAAAAATGACCTGAGAATTACATGTATTTTCTGAAATTCCCCATTCTGTGTAACTGAAGTCTGGCAAGTGTTTCCATTTTACAGTGGACAGGATTTTGCCTCCCTTGTTGTAAAGATTTTCCTCCTAACTAGATGCAATCACACCTGCTGAACTTACAGGTAGTTGTATTCAGGTCTGAAAACAAATAACCTTTGCTCTAAATAGATTTTGGTTTGGCCTCAAAGGTAACAAAGCACAAATATGGATTTCTCTGTATTTCATCGTGGCAACAGCAAATTAAATCAGCTTTAAAAGCTCGTTTGTGCCTAGGCCTGAAGCTTTAGTGTAGCAATCACCAGGAAAACTGGGTTCAGAGACTTCTGTGGTTTGAAGGTAATTCTGCCCAAACTGGGAGCTCCTGTAGGGATGGTTCTTGCAGGAGCCTCCCAACTGCAGCGGGAGCTTCCCATGTGCACCAAGCAATGTCTTGCACAGGCCGGTTCCTTGTGGTCAGTCATTTCCCTTCCACTGCCAAAATGATTTATACAACCATTCTTTCACCACTTCTAAAACGCAGGATCTGGACAAAAAGTGTCTCCTCAGAACTTAAGATTCCTAGTATGAACGTCACTGAAATTCTTAAAGATGAATCCCAAAGCCAAAAGAAGAATATAAACTGGAAAGACCATGAGTATCTTTGTTATGGTACCACCATGTTTAACAACTGCATCTTTTTAGAGGCTCAAATGAAGCAGAAACTGATGCTTCTTTTGTTCCTCCAGCTCAGTGGCAGGAAGTGGGGAGCTCCACACGCCTGCAGAGAAGGCTGGTGACATGTGCTACCACTTCCTGCCCAGGGCACTTGCACAGCCACAGCTCAATTACACCACGGCAAACACTCCACAACTGCAGCATTTCCAAAGTCATTCTGGACAGAAAATGGCCTTTACTGCGGAATTCCTCTTTGGCACTCTGGGATGCAAAAGGTCGAAAAGTTACTTGGGTCTAAAGAAGAGGAACACTCTGTGACTCAAAGTTTGACTGCAAAGGATCACACAGCTTGCAGTTTTACAATGCAACGTGGAACGTTGTTGTTCCAGGAGAGAGAAAAAGCCCAGAAACATTTGGATGCCCATTTGAAGTTAAGTTTTAGAAGGTTTCAGGAAACACACCCCCAGAACAATCCTTAGAGAGCAAATGCCAACAGGAGAATGATTTTAACTGCTGAAGTTTAGCTGCCACACAAAGGTCTGACACACTGGTGCCCACCTAGAAAATCAGTACATATCAGCTCAGAGCACACAGGAGCAAAGGCTGCAGGAATCACAAACTTGCAGGCTGCAAGGATGAAGCCCAAGTAGCAACTTTTACTCTCTGTTAATTAGGACTGTAATTGCTTGCATTTCACTTGCAGCACAGGGTAAAAGTAGCTGAGGGCTTATTGTTCTTCTAGATCCTTGCTGACTACAGACCAGGGATGCATCCTCTCTTCTCACTTTACTGAGGATATTTTCTTCCACAGCTTCCAAAGAACTCTGTCAAAGAATACACTGGGCAGAGAAATCTGCACACTAAGAAAAAGTCAGTGCCATTACTGCCACACAAAGACTTTCAGAGAACACCAGGGGAGCTGCACATTGCTGTGTGTACCTTGCCTTGCTGTGCAGACCTAAGAGAATCCAGGGCATGGCACTGTCCAGTGCCACGTGGCCAAGTGCCAGAGCCCAGGGGGACCGGCCTCACCAAGGCCTCTTTGGCTTCAACTCAAAAAGTCATGTCCATCCCACTCTCCAAAAGCTCCTCTGCCATTTCTTCCACCACTGCACTCCATAAATGTGTGTTCCTTCTTATTGCAACGCACCTGGGCAGGTTTTACCCATAATCAATCTGCCATGCAAACATTTTAGAGAGACAATGTTGCAAAGAGCTCACAATACCACAACACTAAACATACTGCACATTTCCAAAGGTTGCTTTTCCAGCTCCAGCACCAATGGTTTTCTACCATGAACCTTAAAAAACCAGCCTGACGGAACTCCTACAGGAATATAAGGACAAGCTGAGCAGGAAGGCTGAAACAGTTGGGTTTGTACTTTAGTTTTTAGAACAGTAACTTACTCAGGGCATCACTGTTACTCTTCTGTTCTGCCTCACCCTGATTTTAACCCTGTAGCCATCAGAGCCCTGTCTCAGGTTTTCCAGAGCTGCAGTATCTGTTCCAGCCAGAACTCCACCGTAACTGTCCCTACACAGCACCCTTCAGACTAACACAGTCTGGTTTATTCTCTTCAACAAAACTGCTGTTGCAGAAAGTGCTACAGCACAACGAAACCAAACACCAAGTATTCTGGCTGGAACCAAGTCAGCTGTTACAGCAGGACCAGCAAATACTTCCTGAAGGTAAAGGTTTCTCTGGTCTTCAGACTGCTCAGCAAAATAGGACTGGGAGGGTCATGTGCTTGAATGTTCTTACAAGGAGTAAAAGACAGGCAAAAAAGAAATTAATGTAAAAAACCCTCCACTTATTAGTGACTGGCAGGCAAATATTAGAATTCTTAATCTTTTCCTTTATTACACAATTCACTGGTATTTTAAGTTAATTTTTCCTGTGGCTCCACACTTATTTGCAGCAGCTGGACCTGACATGTGCAGCTGGAACAAGATACTAGCCAGGAAATCACACCTTGCAGGATGCAAATCAACTCAGTCTCTGACAGTGTACACTGGCCTGTACATCCAGCACTGTAGAGTATTTCTCCATCTCTGGCAAAGCAATACTGTACTTAAAAAAACCCAAAACAAGTACTCAGTGTACTAGCATTTTAAATAGTTTAGCCATGCTTTTTTTTAAATATATAAGCCAAAGAAATTTTTAAAAGTGGTTAAACACAAAAATTGGCAAAGAAGTTGTGAAAAAATTAATACTGAGTCTCATTTTAGTCTTATCTACCGAAGAACATGAAAGATGCACCACACCACAGTTTATTAAAAATAAAAGGGATCTGTTTGGCATGACCTGGCCATAACAAAACCCTCACCCTCTCTAAGAAGCTGTCTTCCTACTTAGCTAAATCTTACCTTACTCCTTTGAAGCAAGAATGGAAGAAGAAAAATTAAATGGAAAAAAATATTTTTTTAGTGGGATTCCCTGATAAACACAAATTTTGTGGCACTCACCACTACTGGACACAGATCACAATAAAAACCAATGGGGGAAGGAGTCAAAGTACAGAGTCTCATGACCCTTTTGAGCAAATGAGCATCAGGACAACTGGAATTGATGCAGCACATTTAAGTTGGGTTTGCTCCAGCTGCACAGCGTTGGTCCTTCCAATCCTACTGTGTTTATATGTGGGGCTGGGGGGGGTGGTTGTTTTTTTCAAGGGTTGAGCTGGAAAAGGAGACTGTGTTGCAACTTATTTATTGCTGGTCTTCAAGATATACAAAAGGAAAGGAAATAATTCCTGCAGTCACTCAGAGTTAGGGCTGAATTAAAAGCAACTTTAAACCCAGCAAGATGTATAACTCACCTTCAAAAAGAGGAAGTGAGAAGAGGCACAAAACTGCAAATCAATATGCTTGTTGAATCCTGGGAGAGAATTACTTGGAATGGGGCACCCACAACCTCCCTGGGCACCCTCACAGCAAAAAAAAAAGCACTATTTTTTAGGTGGTTTTTAAGCCAGTATTTTCTTGTGCTACATCAGTATTTTCTTGTGTCTCATTCTATATGGGTAGATAAATGAAGCTTCAGTAATTTGCTTTCATATTAGATCTTTCTAGAAGAATTACAGTAAAAATAAAAAAAAAGATGAAGCAGGACTCCAGATCAGTGTCAAAGGCAGGGTGGGGAACACTTGCAACACACCAGTGTGTCATACAGCCTCAAACAAAAGAGCAAAGTCCAATCTTTTTTAACTTGAACGTTTGGCTTTAGTCCCCAGCAACATCTGCAAGGAATTTTCAGATGACCTCAGCAATGTCTTGTATCACTATGTAAATTAAAGAGGCAGTAGCCTTTTATTGCACTCCTTCAAAAATATAGCAGATTAACATGAAGCAACACACCAGGGCAAAGGGCAACATTTTTTTCAAAAGTTGTAAAATAAATTATTCTAGAACTAAACACAAGTGCAAACAACTTCAGTTATTCTTTCTCAGCTTCAATTTTTTTCTGTCCCTTCTAGACAGCCCATAGCAATCCACAACACACTGGCAAACTGAGTGGGCTGAAGTGGCCTTTCTTCATCTAACCATTCACCCCCACAAAGAACCAAATATCAGTGTCCCACACAAGGAGACACAGAGCAGTATCTGGCACCTTGGAGTTATCAATACAGTAAGGGCCTTAAAGCTAAACACTGGCAAAAAAAATATATATACCAAGTGGGTAAGGCAATAAAGAAGGAGGGTGCCATGTGCATAGACAACATAAGGCAGTTTCCTGCTCCTAAGACCTTTGCTTTGAGCAACCTTTGCAATGCACGACTTTAAACACCGCAAATATTCAATGCAAAATTCAAGACTATAAAACAACACAACAGTAGAAACTGCTTGGAGTGAAATGCTCAACTGTCACAACAGCCCAGCTTTAAAAGGGCCAAGTCCCTGCAGAATGTGTTTTAGAGCTTACAATCCAGATGCTACAGCTCTGTGGAAGTGCACAGAAGTTCACTTATGGTCAGTCTACCTCTCATTCTGTTTGGGATGGAAGATAAGCTACGCTTGGTGGTAACCCACTTTCATCTAAAATAGTTTTTAAAGTGGTTAAAATTGTAGTGATACAGACAGTGAAGTTTGTTTATTTTAAGGATTATTTATAGACTGCCTGTCTCTAAGAGGAATACATCAACTTAGTTGCTGAGGGAACATGCTCCTTTCAAGCCAATGTGCAACTGGAGAGCAGCAAAGGTTTAACTGGCCAAGAGAGCTAAGCTGAGGCTACAGTTTCAGCCACCTGGAACTGGGGCAGACACTGCCATGAGCAAGGGTCATGACCAAACCCTTTCCTCTTGTGGACAGGTGAGTTTTCATCTGTGTGAGTTCCATAATTCAGTCTGCCATCATCCACAACTGATGGTATCACCTCCGAGTACAGGTACAGTCACATCTCTCCTCCTCTAGGGAGCAGAGTACAGAGTCCACTGAACCAAGCTGGGATTAAAGCCGTGGTTAATACAGACCTTTGGGCAGCTCCAGTGTGGCTCCTACATCAGGATATCCCCTGACCAGCTGCAGCTCCAGGACAGAGCAGGAACTGCTCTGCATTTCCCACTCAGTCATGGCTGGGGCTGGAAGGGGAAGAGCTGCAGGGATCTCCCACAGCCACTCAACCTGTAACAGCTATGGGGGATCCAAGCCCTTCTGTCCCTCAGGTCTCTGGGATGTGCAGTGCATGGATTTCTGCCACATGAAAAAAAAACCTGCCGCATGTTTTAAGGGTAAGAACACCAGATTTCCCCATCTAGAACTGGCTTATGAATACAGGTATTTGATTCTTCTTTCAGAAACCCAGTGCTTAATTTGAGATGATGTATGATCAGTTCTTATCAAAAGCATCATTTAACAGGCAAGACAAAAAAACCCAACCCCAAAGTGGAACCCAAAAGAAAAAGAAAAAATCATCCCAAATCCCCTGCCCATAAACCAGACACATCCATAGATGTAGAAAACACTGTCTTTAACCAAGATAACTCTTAAATGAACATTGCTGTCAGGAAAAGAAAAGATTACTTAACCCAAAGTTAGCATCTGAAGCATCCAAAAAGTCAAAAAATTGGCTTATTAAAAAAAAATCCTATGCAACCAATACTACCTTGCCACCATAATTTTAAGTTTTTTGTTTACTATTCATACACCACACTTCAGCTGTGACAATAAGAACGGGCCAAAAAGGTTCAGTTTGGGTTTGTTCTGTAATTTTTGGTCCTGACTAACCTGTATGTCTGTCCAGTGAGGAAATGGAGATGCCACTTCTGTATTAAAAAGCCTCTTAAAAGTCTCAGGGCTTCCACTTGATCTGGATGTCTACACTAAACTGGTTATTCAGAGTGAAGAAATAAAGACTTTTTGGGGCCAGAACATTGTTAAAACAGAAGAGCTGCTCCCTGAAAAGCGAGCACACAGTGCCCCAGGATTCACAAAGCAAAGCAGAGATCACTTACAGATAAAAACACCTCTGACAGTACAAACAAAGCACGTTGTACCTCCTATTCCAGCAGTGCCTGGGACAGGCACCACACACAGATCCCACCAGCTGCAGATCTGACACAAGGATGGAGTAACAGTTGTGTGTGCAGCCCCACAACTCTGTGCCAAGCATCTCCCTGAGAGGTTGGGGGATGCCAAATAGTGCCAGAGACAACAGCAAGTTAAACTGGACAATGTTAGAGCAGGTATAAATTACACATGATCACTGTAAAGACAGAAATCATGTATTTATTGCAAGTTTTACAGGAATGCAGGAACACCCCACTCATTAAACAGCTGAGACTTTAGAGGGCACAGACCTGCTGATGCTGGAAGAAAAAAGCACAGAGAATATGGGTATTACCAGGAACATAAACAGAAATACAAATGCAACAAAAACCCCAGCTCACATTAACAATGGCAGTAAGACAGTTCTTAGCTGTAACCTGAGACTCTGTCCAAAAGGATCTTGGTTATCTGTGAAGATCAAAATGTCTCATCCAGTAAGAATTATCTTTGTGAAGATAAATAATCTCATCTAGGAATTTCAGTCAGAGTCGTGTTTTAGAAGCAAGTGTGGAAGGTACTTAGTGAGGCAGCAAAATCAGACTGAAAAGTCAAAGCAGAAGGTTTAAAATTACTTAAGTTATTTTTACAGACAGCACTCTCAACAGCCCGAGAATATAATTTTTCTCAGAGGCTTCTTTAAACCCATGTTTTAACATAAGCATGTGGGGGGTTTGGTTTGTTTTTTTATGTTTGTTTGTTTGGGAAGCAAAGGACATGATGGAAGAAGGGCTGCTTTGTTTAACTTCGTACATGAATGATGAAATAAGCCTTTTTGAAAGGCTTTGACTATCTTTATTAACAGCCAAATCCATGTAAATTATTAACGAAGACCACAGTTGTGTTTCTGGCACATAACAGTTTTCTTTTCCTAGATCACACAAGGTTCTTTTAATGAATTAACTTTAATTAATTCCCTAATTTCTTCATGTCCTTTTCCTGCATTGCATATTCTAAGTTCTCCTCTCTAAGTCACTTCTGCTAAGCCAGAAAAGTTCTCCCAGGCAGTTATTGTGACTGGATCTTCCTCCTTCCTTCTGTGGTTGGGTTGATAAAGACACCTTCCTTCATCATTAGTGCCACCATAAATCACACCATACAGGCAAGACATTTTGGTTCAGTCAGGGAAAGCTATTCCTCTCTAGCAGATGAAGGAAAGGAGGATTTTTGGGGAATATGGGGGGTTGGAAGCAGTGTATCTGTGCGCTGGCTGGCAGCCACTTGAGCTTTGCCCAATTTCTTAGACTCAACTTGTTTTTCCCAATTTCCAGTTTTGGTGCCAGACTCCTAATAGAGATTAGTCTGCTTGAAGCACTCTTAGATGATGCCCTGCATGTAAGAGAATGCCACTGACATTCAGCAGGGTTTTTTTCAGCCTGGAGGGATTGAAGGGAGACCTCATAGCAGTGCTCAGCTTCCCCACGAGGTGCAGGCACTGATCTCTCTGTGAGCAGGGACAGCACCCAGGGAATGGCTGGAGCTGTGCCAGGGCAGGGTCAGGTTGGGTCTCAGGGAAAGGTCCCTCCCCCAGAGGGTGGTGGGCACTGACCGGGCTCCCCAGGGCAGTGGGCACGGCCCCAAGGCTGCCAGAGCTGCAGGAGTTGGACTCAAAAGATCTTTGTGGGTCCCTTGTAACTCAGGATATTCCATGATTCTAACTCTGTGAAAGAGTCTCATACAGTGCACTTTGCTAATGTTACTATTATTCAGTTTATTTATATTAGAAAAGCATCAGATCTATTTTATATATCTAGTCAGCGTGATTACTTGGCATTCAAGCTAAGTAATCACATTCAATTAAACATAAAAAGCAATATAATATCCTTTGAATGAAAAACACCTACCTTCTACCACAAAATATAAAATAAAGCATCACCATAAATACTGCATGTAGTATTATTATTACCAATCATAACCATAATAACAATTTCAGTTAAATTCTGAAATAAGACAGTTCAAGATGCCTTACTACTAAAATGCATCATACTAAAAGGATGACCTATTGCAGAAGGACTGGGAAATCCCTCCCAAAAGTACATAAAAAATTCCCAAACAGACACTATATTGTCTTCAACCAATACATTTGTTCCTGCACTTATTCTCTGTTAGTCTGTGTTCTTAACTTTGCATTCAAACCAAGTCACAAAAGCAGCTCCAAGCTGCCCTCCTGTCACTCAAATAACCAGTAACACATAACCAAGACAGGCCTCCATCTGCCAATTGGGAAGGGGAATCAACAGCCAGACATCTGTCACAGTGTGTCAGAGCAACACCAAAGCTGCAGCAGCGTTTTCAATAAAAGCCCAACAATCTCCCTTCCGTTGCTGCAGGATGAGCAGGGTAACACCACCTCTGCAGCAAAGGAAAATCAAAGCCTAAGATGCCCTTTGTTACCAGCCAGGTGTTAGTATAAAATTTAAGGTCACAAGAAACAGACTTTAATGCCTTTAACCTGTGATGTCTGTGACACTGGGATAGAACTGACCACCCACCACAGGCCCTGAAAACAGAATCCTTCTTCCAGTTTAGTATTTACCTCCACAATCCTGCCTGCCCCTACTGCATGTAAACCCCTGACCTCCTCCAGACCAGTCCTGGCCCCTACAAGCCCTAAACTTCCATTCTACAGACAGGTATAATGGTGCCACCTGAGACACTGAAACTCATCTCAGTCACTTCAAAGTCTTACTGACAATTCTTTTGTGGTAACGACCATTAATGAAGTACTTTGTCCTGGTGCTTCCCTCCCTTTCTCATCTATCATTGATGTGTTTTCTTCTACAGCTCCCACCATCTGGAGAAGCCCAAAACATTGATTGAATGGGGATAGAGAAGGCTGAAGCTCAATGGCAGGGTGAAAAAAAATCCCAACAAACCAACAACAATCCTTTGTCTATCACACAAGTAACCGTGGGGAAGAAGAGCAGGAATATTTAATGAGGCATAATTTGACTTGAATACACTAAAATAATTTCCATTACACAGTATAGACATGGAAATTTCACTGCAAAAGGGAAGTTGGTAATTTTGCTTGACAAAGGATTTTCATCTACGTGTACAAAGGTCAGCACACACGTGCTTGCCTGCTGGAGTAGTGTCCTATTTTGGAAGATGTAGGCTAAGGAAAAGTTACTTCTGTAAAAATCAACAAATGGTTTCAGCTCTCAGATACAGCACTATCTCATGGGCAACTTCCTGCCAAATGCTGATATCATCTTGGATTAAACAAATAGGACTAACTTTGTTTCAGTCAGCAAGACTTTGCAGGGAGTCAGAAATGCTATCACAGCTACAGAGACTCAGCTCTACTCTCACAGCAGCCAGTCCACACAGAAAGTTGAAAGGAATGCAAAGAATAAACTTGATTATTTCAAATGATAAACCAAATCCAGTTTTACCAGACAGCACTACTTGAACAGCAAGTTAAGATACTTGGAGACTGCTAAATTAATGCTTCCTATTCTTGTATAGCACACCAACTACAAGCAAAATGCACAGGAGATACTCCAAGATAAGTTTTGCTTTAGGAGCTGTTAAGTATGAAAATGAGCTGACTCAACTGCATTTTACTTTCCAGGCAGAACTGTGCAAAAGCAGAAGTTTCCACTCAAGAAGCAAACTAAGCAACATAACCTTACATAACACCCATTGTGAAAAGGTTTGATCCCGTGCTCACAGTGTAAAGCTGATCCTCGCCAGGGACCACAGCAGTGTTAGGACTTGTCAGCCCTTTTAGAAATTCTCCAAACAGACCTACAGAGCCCTGTACAAAAAACCTAAAGTTGCTGAAGGCCAAGGACCTGTTGTGTCTAAAGTTGCTTAAGGTCAATCTGTGCTTTCACAGGTTGAAAACATATCACTTAGAAAAACTGAAAGGATCTTCTGAGAGAAAGATCACTGGCTCACCCCTCTTAATGGGTATCAAAGTTTGCTGAAGCTTTTAGTTACACCAGGTAGTCAAGATGAAGAAAGAAAAACTCTTGTGCCAACAGTCACCCCAAAAAAGAATAAAAAAGGTCTGATGAATTATAAATATACATTGACTGCACTTTTATCCTACTTCTTACGCAACTGTTGGCCAGAGGACACAGGGGAAGTCCCTGCTGTCTGAAGCAGCACAACATTGATTACAGCATGACCAAAGTCTTGAGGAGAAAAGTCAAAGGACTATTTCCCAGCCTTCAGGCAATCTACAGGGATGGAGCCCTGCAAGAATGTTGTGCAGAGAACAGCAGGGAACTTGCAGAGTACCACACAAGGACCTCATGCACACTGATGGAGTAACTACAACTCATCAATGACTTACTTCTATAATATCAACACTGACACCAAGTAAAACAAATGTTCTGCAATAAAACAATATTTCCGTATCTCCCTCCTACTTTATTTTTTTCCATTTGGAAAGTGTTTCCATTGCAACTGAAGTGTTGCAGTTCAACCCCTTGTTAAACTACTAAAGAACAACAGGAGTGGGACATCATTATCAAGTTATCTGGTTATACTTAGATATGATGTGGGCCCTTTCATTATGGCAACAAGGTTTGTTTTAATTTCTGGATGTAGAATCTAAGAAAAAAGTTGAAATGGTCAAAAATTTAACCCCACATAGTTAAAAAAACCCCTCTAATTGACTCACTTCACTGACAAACAGCATGTAAGCACATAAGATTAAAGAATAAAACACATCTCAGTCATACACCTTCTCAGACTTCTACAGTTAAATCTTGTTAGCAGAGACACAGACCAGAGGAGAACTAACAGCATATAATACTGCACATACTAATTAAAATAATTGTTAATCAGACACACATCACAAGTATCATCACATTGCAGGACTCCAGTTATGATTTAAAAACCCAGCAATGCTGAGAAGTCTCCATGAACTCACTGAAAGGGAGAGGAAGGGCATGTGAGCAGCCTCAGGAGCAAACAGGTTAGATCCACATGACTGACCCAAAAGTAATATATGCAACACATGAGGAAGACTGAAAAACCCCAAGTATTTTTTTTCAAGGATACGTCAGCACTTTATGAACAGTTTCACTATTTCCTGCATTGTCGACTCTCCTCTGTGGAGAGAAGCTCTTTGCTAAAAAACAAAAAGGGACTGGAGGAAACAAATTACAAGAAGGAAAATGTAACTCTGAAATCACAAATATGGAACTAAAAGTTTGCCTTAGTTATTAATAAGTTAATAATAAGTTTCTTCAAGCTGATTCATTCTGAAAATAAGGCCCTTCTGAAAGCAAATGGAAAGGAAGGAAATGAGAGCAAATCCTATATTTACTGAATAAGGCAAGAAAAAGCAGCATCATAATCACAATCCTCAAAACTTCAAAGTGAATCAGTGAGGAAAAAAACTACCAAGGTGCTAAGCAGTTCAAGAAACGTCAAGAAAATGGTTGGCAGACAGACACACCCATTTACGTGAGCTCCCTCTTTAGAAGTATAAAGAGATATTTTCTATTTAGCACAGGACCAACGCAGGCTTTTTTTTTTTAAGATGATACAGCATTATAAATGTATATTATGCCTTTTATTCTACAACAGGTAGAGCAAAATACCTGTTAAGGTAAAATGCTACTCAGGCCTTAATTAGCTGGTGTTATTGATACAGCATTTTGAAAATGGTTGCAAAGAGAAGAGAAATGTGCCATAAAAATGCAGAAGAAACGTTCTTAGAGCATTAGAAATGCCAGCCACACCTCCATTAGTCAATCACATCGGCCTAAATAAAAACTATTTCTTCCTTGTGCACCAAGTTCAGCACAGTAAGGTGTCTGAAGAGGACTGGGCATTAGGGTAACATAAAACAAGTCATACATCACCTTGAAATCACTTTGCTTTTAATAAAACTTTTCTACTCATTCTCTGAGTGTTGTTTTTCAAAGCCAGCACTGGTTTTGCTCTCATAAACACCAACAACGTTTACTGCAGTTTATCCTTTCACCCCAAACCCAGTCGATTTCACTTTACAAGTAACTAACCATAAATCTCAAGTTTTGCCAGGCTGAGACCTGAATTCAGCAACAGCTCAGTGAAGACCCTGAAAATTCTGCTTATGTTTATTTCAGCAGAAAGTATTCTAAAACTGTCAGATCTTAGCGATATGAGTCACAGCAGCCTGTTTTCATGTATCACATCTTACTGTCATTACAAAAGCTTCGGAAACCTCTTCTCTTACAAACAATTTTACAACAGAGCTCGACTTTTGTCAAGGAGATTCCTCTCCCTACTCACTAAGGAGCTTGTAACTAGTTAAGTCGCCCAAAGAGCTGGAAGGGAACTCCTCCAGGTCTCCGAGACGTGATCCCCGAGCACACACACCGTTCGGAGGGGCCGGGGGAAGAGCAGCGAGCTGAGCTCCGGGCCCGGAGCGTTTCGCTCGCTGTCCCCGCGGGGCTGAGCGCGGGCGGCCCCGGCGCCTCCTTCGGGCTCTGCACCCGGACACGGGCCCGGAGCGGCGGGGCCCAGAGCCCTGCCCTGCGGCCGGCCCGGAGCTGCCACCACTGCCCGGCCCGGGGCT
>JAWWEV010000018.1:17204140-17219381 GCA_035583235.1 Hafferia zeledoni | reverse complement strand
TTTACTAAAATTTTAGTGGACAAATAGTCAGTAAAATGTCCCCAGATTCCAGCCCTAATAGCAAAATAGCAAACATGATATTACATGTAGTATGCTTCTATTTTTACTTAACAACCTCAATCCAGCAGGATTTTAACCACCCTGTCAGTTCAATAAACAGTCTGTAGCTAAGCCAGGATGTTATAATGTCCTTTGTGGTTAAATTCTAGGGCTGGCTTGGTTTTGGAATTCATAGGAAATACTTACAATTAGGTAAGTGTAGTCAAGTAACTCAGGCATCAAGTGAAGTATCCTGGATGAATCTCCTGGGATTTTAGACATGATTACACCAAATTTCTTCATATCCAGCTCAGCTGTCTCTGCTGTGAGAGCAAACTCCTGAAGGAGCTTAAAAGAGAGGGATGGCACAGACAGCTGTGCTATGAGAAGCCACCTCTGACTCGACTCCACCTGTGTTTGTGAGTCATTTCACAACAAGATTTTCCTGTTGGCAAACACCAGTATTTTCCTGGCAGTTCGTAAGGGAATTATGGCAGAGCAGTAATGGATTCCATCTCTTTGAATACCCAATACTCCACCACTGACTTTTTCACCCCTTCCCCTTCTTTTTTCAGGCCTTTCACCCCACAGCCTCTTCCACTCTTATTTGGGGTTTGTAGGTTCCACAAACTCCAAACAAATAACAGGAGTGAATGGCCTGAGTTCCCACTGCTGAGACAATTTAGTCACCTGTGGGTTTAAAATTCTGAACCTGAGTTTAAAAAGTATTTCAGAGGGAAGCAGCAGCACAGAGTAGATTAGACGTTCATCTGGCAACTAACTAGTCAGAAAGGAAAAGTTTTTGTTCTGTCCAGCCTTCTCCAAGAGTTACTCCCAAGATTCGGGCTGGTTAGAGTCCAGGACAGCTCTCTGTAATGTGGGTCTCACTGCAGAGTCATGGGAAAGGCATGAATTCAGTAAGTCTTTTGTATAGGCCGTTTGTATAAGACTGTTTCAAAAAGAGACTGAAATCACACAGTGTTTATGCTGGAGAAAGGAGGAGAAATAGGGATTTTTGCTCCACATGTACTTTTTTGGGACAGTTTTGCACATTTGCCTCCTCCCTGGATTTCACAATGTGGTTTTGCTCTTACCTTGCAGGCCGAGGTGCCATGGCAGAAGTGTGGACCATCCTGGAGAGAGTTAAAGAGATCCTTGAAGAGCTGGATGTGCCAGGGCAGAGCTGATGTTTTAGCATGTAGATGATGTGTTTGTGCCTTTCTGATGGTTTGGAGATAAACCCAGCAGAAAGCCAAGCTGCCTGTGGGTACTCATGGCATGCATACCTAGAGCTGCTCTTCAACAGAAGGATTCAACCCTTGTCTTCCAGCTGCTGCCAAACTGAAATGTGGTAATCACCACAGACTTCTAAAAACCAAAGCCAAGCAGGGTGACAAACTCTGTGGTATTGTGCAAAGAGGCAGTAAGTTCCTGAGGCTGCTTAGCCCCCAGAAAGTCACACACAGTCTCTTCTGAGGAGGCTGCAGAGGGTTTTTCAGCTCCAATGGCTTCCCCAAGAGCTTTTGAGAGAGGAGAATGCTGTGCAAACTCTGGTGATGGGGATGATGCCAGCTCCTTCCAGCACGGGTGTTTTGGATCATACCTGCTCTGCAAAGCTTGGTCCAGAGCTGTGCTGGCTGCACGTTTCCAGCAGGAGTCACTGTCCAAAAAGCATTTTCCTTCTGGGAACTTAATAAGAAAGCTTTTAATCCTGTCCCTGATGAATTGCCTCTTGTAGCTGCTCTGGGAGGTGTTTACTCCTAATGTCTTTCCTAGGTTGTGTCTGCTTGTGTTTTTTGTCAGATACAAATTGACAGAAAGTAGCTCTCCAGCCCCCAAATTAGCCTTTGTCCTTTTATAACTGTTGCCTGGACAGGCATGCAGACATCAACCTTGTTCCAAAATTTTCACCTGCCCATCCATTCCCCAGTTAGGAAATGAACAGGCTGGGCCCTCACAGAAAGCCAGGGTGCATGTTTGCCAAGGGAATGAAGACACATCTCACCTATGATGATCCTTTCACCTTGAAAATTAACTGATAGGTGTGAATAAATTGGGAAATCCTGTGCCCTCATGGACCAGATCAGGGCTCCCCTAGTCCAGTCCAGCCTTTCCTTGGGAATGTGATCTTGCTCACAGAGGAATGGGAGTAAAGTGGGGCTCTGAAACATGCTGCTGTAGCAGAGCACTGCTGATCCACAGAGTTTTTTACAGCTTTGGTACAGCATGTGCATCCTGCCTGTGGGGGAACCTCCAGCCTGCTGTGCAAGAGGAAGGAAGTTAACAGGTTAGGCTTGCTTGCCTTATCAATCCCACACAAATAAAACCTTCTGAACTTTCCCTGTTTTGGCTCTTCCAGTGACAGAGGTCCAGGCAGTCAAAGCTTTTGAGAAGGATCCTTGTGTGAGCAGAGCTTGTGGCTCACAGGGCTGTGGTGGTACTGTGGGTGTGAGCTTTGCATTTGGCCTGGATTTATGCTGTGACCTGCATCACTGGCTCATGTTCTTACATGATCAAGCTCTCAGCCTCTCAGAGGATATTACTTTAAGCTTATCAAAGGCAGTCAAGAGGTGTCAGAGGATGAGGCCAGACTGTTCAGTGGTGCCCAGTGACAGGACAAGGAGCAGTGGCCACAAACTAAACCACAAGAAGTTCCACCTCAACACAAGAAAGAACTTTCCACTGACGGTGGCAGAACCTGGAACAGCTGCCCAGGAGGGTGTGGAGTCTCCTCTCTGGAGACATCAAACCCACCTGGATGCGTTCCTGTGTCACCTGCTCCAGGTGACCCTGCCTGGGCAGGGGGTTGGACTGAGGGAATCTCCAGAGGCCCCTTCCAACCCTGGACTATCCTGCAAGTCCAGCACCTCGTATGGAAGCAGATGGACTTCCAAATATCACCGGTAAGCTGCTCATGGCCTGAACTACCCATTCTGTGGGGCAGCCAGGGCTGGTGCCTGTCCTGGTGCCAGTCCCAGTGTTGGTCCTGGTGTTCAGTCCCGGTGTCAGTCCTAGTGGTCAGTCCCGGTGTCGGTCCTGGTGTTGGTCCCAGTGTCAATGCTGGTGTCAGTGTCACCGCTGGTCCCACTATCAATCCCAGTCCTGGTGCTGCTGCTGGTGCTGGTGTCAATCCCAGTGTCGATCCTGGTCCTGGTGCTGGTCCTGGTGTTAGTCTCAGTGCCATTCCCAGTCCCAGTTCCGATGCCAGTGTCGGTATCAGTGCCAGTGCCGGTGTTGGTGTCAGTGCTGATGTTGATCGTGGTGCTGGTTCTGGTGTCGGTGCCAATCCCGCTGTCAGTCCCAGTGCCCGGCCCCGTGTTGGTCCCCGTTCCAGTCCCGGTGCCAGTCCCAGTGTTGGTCCTTGTGCCGGTATCAGTGCCGGTGTAGGTGTTGGTGTCAGTCCTGGTGTCAGTCCAGGGTCGGTGTCGGTGCCAGTGTCGTCCCGGTGTCTCTCCCGGTGTCGATGTCGGTGTCTGTCCCGGTGCCGGTGTCGTCCCCGTGTCTCTCCCGGTGTCGATGTCAGTGTCTGTCCCGGTGCCTGTGCCGCTGCCTGTGGAGAGTCAGTCCCGATGCCGGTCCCGCCCCGGTCCCGCCCCGCCCCGCCGGGCACCCGGAGCGGCCCCTCGGGCGGAAGGGGCGGGCGCTGGGGCGGGTGCGCGGCGGAGATGCCGGTGAGTGGTGTGTTTACCGCGTGTTTACCGCGTGTTTACGGCGTTTCCCGGCCCTTTCCCGGCCGTTCCCCGCCGTGCCGGGGCCCCGCGGGGCCGGGGCTGCCGAGGGTCGTGGCGGCCCCGCTGCACTGCCCCGGGGACCCCCGGCCCGGCCCGGTAACGCCGTGCCCTTCTCTCGCCCCTCCCAGCTGGCCAAGGACCTCGTGCATCCCTCCCTGGAGGATGAGAAGAGGAAGCACAAAAAGAAGCGTCTTGTGCAGAGCCCCAACTCCTACTTTATGGATGTGAAGTGTCCAGGTACGTATTGAAAATGTTCATGCCTTAGAGAAGGAGCAAAACTAATTTTGGATGCTGTTCACCTTTATAAAACAGCTGATTATTTCATATATTTTTAAATCTAAAATTAGTTTATCTGTTCTGTAGAGAAAAATGTTTGTATATTGACTTGGGATTTTTTAACAATAAGAGTGTTTTCAACCTTTTTCAAAACTTAATTTAAAAAATGAGCGTTTTGTTTTGTTTTGGAGGTCTGACATGAAGTTTTTCTTGTTTTTTTTGGTTTTTTTTTTCTTTATGAAGCCCTTGCAAGTAGGGAAAAAACCCAATGCCCTGGATTTGCATGTACAGAAAGCGAGATGAAATGGGTGCTTTATAGCACGAGTTTCAAATAGAAGACAACGTTGTTTTCCTCCTTTTGTAAAGCTGGTTGATTTTGGAAGAGCAGCTGGAAAAACTTGTGACAAGGATATGTGGAGGGATAGTGCCGGTTTGCACAGGCAGCAAAGCAGCCACAGCTGCCTCTGTCACGTGGTGTGTTAACAACTAAACTGCCACGCAGCTCATAAACTGGTATTATATTTCGGGTGTTGCTGTGTCCACTTCTCTCAGATTCTCGTTACTTTGGCTCAGGGCCATCTGTGTAATCAATTTGTCTTTATAAACTGAACCCTGGGAGTGGCTAACACCGTGACAGGAGTGTGTTCTACCAGTGAACAGCTGCTTTGGTCAGCCAGCTACAGCCATGGCAGGGCACAACAAGTGCCCAGGGTGGTAACTCCCTGGCCAGGAGCTGCTGCAGTGTAAGATCACAGCAGGAACAAAAGGCACAGACTTCCTTCCAATAGGGATCTTCCTGACCAGGAGCAGATTGATGGGCTCAGGTTTTCTTATTATCTTATTCTTTATTAGTAGCCTAGATTTCTAAGGATCTCTTTAGACATTGTTTTCCATCTGAAAGCGAGGTAAATTCATTTAAACGTTTTGAAACCTTTAAACAAATACATGTTCGAAGGTTTAGCCACTTTTTTTGACCCTTCATTCCAACCAGTGTGCGTGAATCCATACACTGATACAGTTAATGTCAACACAGACCCACAGGTTGTTGGTTACCTTTGTATTGTTGGGTTAATCAGTTTTCGAGTTTGAGGGACACACACACAGAGAGCAAAGCAGGAGAGCCTCAGGAATGACAGAGTCCGGTGCACAAGGCACTGCAAACAGCAATGCCTTGTGCCTCCCTCAGTGCTGCTGGAAATTCCTGCCTTGTTACTGAACAGGATTGGCCTCGAAAAGCCTCTCATCAACATGGACGTTCACAGTCAATAAGGGCTGAACTGTTTGTTTTAGTTAAATTGTAGCTGTTGGCAGTTTTCCACAAAGATAGATTTGTGCAGTTACTATCTGTGATTTAAACAAAGCAGAGATCTGTTATCCTCTCTCACAGTTCTTGTCCCTGCCAAGCAGTGCTCTTGTCAGAGAGCTTTCTGAGGTCACCTTCTCACACATATTCTGTCTTAGCTTTCTGGTCCACACATGCTGAAAATGGAATCTATACTCACCTTTACCTATTTGTTTTCTATATCCATGTCTACATTAAATCCTTTACAAAGTTTTCTCTCTCCAAAAATGTCTCTTGGCTAATTAGAAATACTTTTCAGGGGAAAAAAAGTAAAATATAAGTCATGTCATTCTTTCTTAGTCATATAAGCAGTAGACAAAAGTGTTGTGTGAGGAATTAGTGGAGTTACTCTGTGCAAATCTTCTCCTCTAAATGTTATGTCAGCTTTACAGAATGGAACCAAGCACCTGCCTTACCTGTACCAGTTACTAAACAGAGAGCAAACACAGTTTGGAACAGCAGTGTTTACATTCACATCTGCCAGACTTTGTCAACAGGAGCGTTCTCCTGTTACAAGTTAAATATTTCTCTGGGGAGATGTGTTCTTCTGTTCAGCAGGGAAGGCCAATCCAGAACTGTTGGACATGTTTGGAGGAGACATTACAGGCCAATTAAGGCTTGGCAGCCTCCAGGCTGTGCTGATTTTCATATGTGGAGTCACAAGTTTCATTACCTAACTTGCTCTCCTGTGCATGGAAGTAAAAGCAAGTACTTCAGACCACAACAACGATTTGCTTTGTCTTACTTGGTATGTTGTGCAATTAAATATAGATGCATTTTTGGACAGGTGTACTTAGAGTATCTGACTGAATACCACACAATAAAACCATGCTAGAAACACCTAATGGAGAGTGTAAAAATGCTGTTTTTCAGGATGCTACAAGATCACCACGGTGTTCAGCCATGCCCAGACAGTAGTTCTGTGTGTAGGGTGTTCCACTGTGCTGTGTCAGCCTACGGGGGGCAAAGCCAGGCTCACAGAAGGTAAGGGGCAGTGTTAGACTGCCTAAATATTCCACTAATATAAGTGCATTTTATAGTCTGCAAATATTTTAGGTCTGATTTTGGAAACTGATATTGGAACACTTATTTCGCAAATGGTTTGGAGTCAGCCAGTAAACACAGTAGTGGGCCCTGAACTGACAGTTTTTCTTCCCATCCTTGTTTTAAAAGGCAGCCAAACAGCTACATGGTCAGAAAACACTTCATTTGAGGTGCCTTGACTTGTTATTTTTGTTAGCTTATGTAATAAAACCTGCTGTTTGAGCTGTGTTTAGAGTGTTAAAAAGCACCATCAGAGCAGTAGGGCACTTTTGCCAGGCTGAGTGTGTCACTGGAGTCAGGGCTGGCTTGCCTGCTTCTTCTGCACTGTAAGGCAGTTCCCTGGCTCATGTTCCTTAATAAAAATTGTTTTGTATAAATTATAAGGGGACAAATAACCACTGATAATTATACACAGATACCTGGTATAAATGTACATGTAAAATGTACTGGAATCGCTTTAGGGTTTAAAAAAATTAAATTCAGACTTTATTAATTTCCTGTTTAAAGGACAAAAGGTAAACATGTATGCAAATTACATGGACAATTTTTCAAGGCAGTGTAATATGAAGGACTGTTCACATCTGTACTATGTGTTTGCTTTACAGGCTGTTCATTTAGAAGAAAGCAACACTGAACACTTCAGCATGTGGGTTTGGATCTGTGTTCCTGAAAGCCTTACCAGCTTAAAAATGCCTGTTACTACAACAATGTAATTATGATTGATTTTGTAAAAATCACCTGCTATTGCTGACTAATCTGCTGGAATCTCTTTTTTCAATAAATGATTTGAAGGGCAAGTTTTTTCCTGTAACTTTGCAGACAGCTGAGTTCTATTTTTATAATTTTACTTCCAAACAGTGGTAAAAGCCTTGGACTTGCTGCATCCTTGGTAATCATCAACCACAGCAATGTAATGCATATAGTGACAGACACTGCTTTAATGTATTTTATTACTGCAGCTGCCCCACCTGCAAGGGTTGTAAAAGCTGGATGGATTTAAAATGCTTATTTGCTTTCAGTGTAATCTCTTCACCATGTTGGGTGGGTAACATGGTGATAAATAAAAATGTCAAGTTACTCCCCTGTGTCCAGCTGTTCCTCTGGAATGCATGTTTTTTCCCTGCCTCTCCCTTGGTCTCTAGACTGCATTTGGTATTCTCTACACAAAAAAATAAAGGAGTTCTTTGCAGGACACTGAAAGCACTCAGTGTAGAGAAGGATGTGGTATAAAAGCAACAGTAAGCCATATAACCACAGTAAGAGCTGGGAATGGTATCCAGGCATTAAAAAAACAGTACAGCAAAACCGTGAATATTTTCAGTATTGAACACTGATATTAAGTGTTACATAATCCAATAAAGAAACAGGGTTTTAATTAGTATTTTCAAAAAAGAAACAGGGGTTTCATTAGTTTTTTAAAGCCTTTCTGAGTGGCTGCTTAAAAATGGATTTTGTTTTTAACCTTGAGAAAACAAACAAACCCCTCCATACATGTATCTTATTTTACTAAATAATATCTCAAGTTATGTATCAATATTGCTTTCAAAGGATCAGATGTCTTGGTGAGCTAATTATTGTTGGGAATTTCTATTTAACCAGTATTCTTTTTATGACTTTTAAAACCTGTACATTTCTAGTCAATAAAAAAACCAAGCCAACAAAACCTGATACTACAATTAGTTGCATTTGCAAGGTAAGTTTTATTTCAGTTATTTCAGACAGTGAACATTTGTAATTACTAGATGCAAAAAGTAGGTGTTGATACAGAAACAGATGTACCAATATAGGCCTTTCAAGGAAAATACAGTTTTCTGTCAGTGCCATACCATGTTTCACAATAAAGGTTAACTCATGAGTAAGTTTATCATGACAGCTACTCTTAATTGCAGTTTCCCCTGTGTCATGCCAGTCCATCCAATAACTGGTTTTAGAACAAAGGAGCAATATTTATTCACCTGTGACCTGAACACAGATGCAAAGGCCAGACTGATTCCCAGTCTCCCTCATCTCTGCCTTCTCTTCCTCTACCCTAAAAGGTAAGAACTCATGATTAAGTAAATACCATAGCAGAATGTCAGTGGCCCATTTTGTTCCAGGTTCTGGGGGATGAAATGTGGGTATCAAGGCAGCTCCAGTGCTGCACATGTGACAACAGAGGCTCTTTAAAAGCCTCAGGTTATGGGAGGTACAGTGGAAGAGCACAGGATGCATAGAAAAAGTGGGTGGCTAAACATGCCCTATATGGGGAGTGAGACACTCATTAATATCTTGTGTTAGAAATGCCTTGGTTCTTACCATTAGTCACTTTGATACCACAGATGTTTGCATTAATTAGATCAGAGGCAGACAAGCACAATGGTAAACCTACACCTTCCACATTCTGAATCTTTGTCTAAACCCACATACAGGATTTGGACAAAGGGAAGGAAAGTTTCATTTCAGGGAACAAAACTTGTTTTCTCCCAAGTATGCAAAGTGGTTTTCAAAAATGAGAAATCCCATTTGTAAAACAGGTGCATCATAAAAGACAAGTATGTTATAAATCCTAAAACAAGTGTTACTTTCCAGATTTTCTATATTCAGAACATTGTATTTGGTCTGTTTCTATTCATGTGTTCTTGAACATGAAGAGAACTCAGAATTTACTCCCTGTGTAAAACAAGCAATGACTTTTGCTCCTGCCTGTTTACCAGGTAGTAGGTGCTCAAGACTGGGGGGAAAAAAATTCCAATTGTAGAAGATGCTCCCCTCCTGTCCTGTATTGGAGGTGTCAGACAATACCAAAGACTTCAGTGGAAGAAGATACAAAGACTTCAGTGGAAGAAGAGATGACTTATTGCTGACCAAAGGAAGTTATTTCAGAAGGGTTCTCTCTGTTGTCTGATTGCATATTCTTGAGATAAAGACAGTACATTACTAATGAATGAAAAAGAGAAGTTTTGGTGAGTGGGTGAGAAACCCCAAGCACATGGTTTAGGTATAAGCTTTTACTGTTTTAAGGCACAAGAATGATTATAATTAAGATACTAAACCAGTCCTACTAGCTTAAAGTAAAAATGTAGGTAAAACACTGACCCCTCCAAGTATTAATTTTCCTGCTTTGTCAGCCTTGGGTAATATCACCACAGACACCCTGGGAACAGACAGGGCAGCAGCTTGTTCAGCACAGTGCAGGTGACAACTGTGACATCAATACTAAAAGCACTAATGTGGGGAAGAGGCAGATGGGGCTACTTTCTGCTGGCTGTTACCCAAGACATCTTGTTCCTTAGTTCAGAGCAGCAGAGCTGCTGGAGAGTTCAGGAAAGTAAGTACTGGAACATGTTTTGTGAAAAGATACTTTATTTTGTCTCAGCCTGGAAATACTGTCTGATGGAATTGCAGAAGTGAAGGGGGCATAAATTTTCAAAACCAAATTCTGGAGATCTTCCATGCCATTATGGAATATGTAAAAGGACATTTCAGACATTTCTATATTCCTACAGTCAAGATAAGAGTCTCACACCTCCAGTGCTGTGTCCAGTTCTGGGCCCTCAGTGCAGGAAGGACTTTGGAGCAAGTCCAGAGAAGGGCAATGGAGCTGGGTGGGGTCTGGAGCACAACTCCAGAGAGGAGCAGCTGAGGGAGCTGGGGGGGCTCAGCCTGGAGAAAAGGAGGCTCAGGGGAGACTTTATTGCTCTCTACAAGTCCCTGACAGGTGGTTGTAGCCAGGTGGGTGTCAGGCTCTGCAACAAGCAAAGGGACAAGAGGAAACAGCTTCAAGTTGTGCCAGGGGAGGCTGAGGTTGGACACCAGGAAGAATTTCTTCACTGAAAGGGTTGTCAGACATTGGAAGGAGCTGCCCAGGGAGGTGGTGGAGTCACCAGCCCTGGAAGTGTTCAAGAAGTGACTGGATGTGGCACTGAGTGCTCTGGTTTAGTTGACAAAGTGCTGATCAGTCAAAGGTTGGATTCCATGATCTTGGAGGGCTTTTCCAACCTGAATGATTCTGTGAAAATGCTTCTTTGGAAGACACCACAATTCTTGTTCAGCCTTGGGCAAAAGAAACTCCTTGTGGCAGACCTCAACATGGAAAATAAAGAATAATTACATTACAGAATACAGTGCCATCTCTGGCTACCAAGTTAGCACGTGTATCATTCAAAAACAAAGGGACAGTTTAGCAGCTCAGCATGTTGTGACATTTGGGTGTATTTTACTGTAGAAATAATACCCTTATTCCACAGTAAACTATGTTCACACATTCTCTGTGTCCAGTAAAAATGGATGAGACAACATCTGAACAACAGAAAGATTTTTACTTACGTTGCTGTAGCTTCATTCTTTTCTAATCCATAACAATCTGCCTGCTTCTGGTATAAATCTGCTTTCTGGAGGTAGAATCAAGATTTGGGGGTTGCTGGGGTTTTTTTAAGCAAGTAAGAAATGTGCTATGGGAAAACAAAAATCAACAGTGAAACCCTTTTTCTTTAAAAATGACACTGAACAGTTTGGCAGGCTGGAATGGTGAGAATAACAAATAACATCTTGTGTGCTCAAAGCAAGATGTGAAATTTTTCAAAAGTTTAACACTGAAGGCAGATAATATTTTGTACTTCTTAGTGCAAAAAATAATGTTAGTTTTTTTCTAAATCTTGGTCAAGTGTCTCACTAGTTGATAAAAATAACCTGCTACTATAATGGTATTTACACATGTACCAGAGGAAGTCAACTTTGACTGTTACATTCTCCTTTTCTGTAAGTTAGGAACTTCCCTGAGCCATGAATTCCAGTTAAAGTTTAGCACCACTAGCAGAGGTTAATGAAGTGAATTTTTGATGCTTTTTCTTCACATATTCTCAGTGATCTCAGAGTCCAGTTACACCCTTCTTCTCCCTTTATTTTTCACGTCCAGTACAGTGAGTTCTGTTACGTCACCTCCTGGGTTCTAGTCTGTATATTGTGCCTGTCTTTCCTTGTCGAATTCCCTGGCGATCTTTAAGGCAGTGCTGTTGAGTGACACGGACTGCATGTTGCAGACAATGGTGACAATGACTCCCCTGGGCGGGGCAGCCCCAGCCCCGGGGCGCAGCTCCTCAGGCAGGATGAGGAGGACGCTGCTGGCCCCCACGGCCCCTCCCGTGTGGGATGTGTAGTGTCTCTGCTGCCTGCAGCAGCCACACTCCTGCTTCTTCTCCACCACAGCCCAGGCCATGGCGTATTTGCCATCCCTGTCCCACGACACTTCTGTTTTGGGCACTGGGGTCCACATCATTGCGACGGTGCCCGGTTTGAGGTACCCAGGGAGAAGTTTGCCAGGGCTGCTTTTAAACTGTCCTGCTTGGTAACTGTACAACAGGGCATTCCCAAACTTCAGGAGGTCCCCCACTGAGGACAGAAAGCCACCACCAGCCCACTTGTAGGAGTTGTCCACGTAGGGTGCGTTCACCAGCCGCCCCTTCTTGTTGTAAACGTAACACCTACGAATCAAGAACATTCAACTTGTCATTCTCACACACTGTGCACAAATATTTCAGGCTGCCCAACCTTAAAGAGCCAACTGAGGATGTATTAGCTTGATCTCATGGATGGGTTTTAAAGGATATTTTTCTGAGTATATTTATTGCAGAAAAATCAGTAAGAAATTCAGACAGGAAAACAAAAATTAAGGTGACTTCTTAGGTTAGAAACTTAGTCTTAATGAAAGTACTAATCCTTCTACTTACTCTTAGGATATACTAAGAATAAAGGCAATAAACAAATAAGAGATATAACAGAAATCAGTATATCAGCCAACACAGAATTTTTCTTAAATCCCTGTCCTAGATTTGAAGTGTCTTAAAGGAGGAGAAATCCTGCAACTACCTCATGATTATCAGACACTGAGCTGAATTTTCTCTGAAGTCTTGGGTGACTGATCTGAGTCAGCAGCTTCTATTTGTGACTGATTTCCCTTCACTGCCTCATTATGGTTGCCATAATCTACAACAAAGCAAGAAGCATGAAAGAGTCTTGCAAAACACAAATTAGAAACAGTCCAATCATGACTTGATTAATTTCATATATATGTGTATATACATACATATCTATCTATCTATCTATCTATCTATCTATCTATCTATCTATCTATCTATCTATCTATATATATATGTATGTATTTTCACATATACATATCCCTCTCTCTTTCTCTCTCAAAAAAAAAAAAAAAAACCCAATGAATTTGAAGCTTTGGTCTTTAGACCACACAAGGCCCATATATTACTTGGAGAGTTCTGAAAAGGAGCAACCCTATCTAGTTTGGAAAGCTTTTAGGAAACTTCTGAAAGTTGTAATATTGAAAAGCAGAGGTTGAAGCAAAGGAAGAGAGATGAATAGTCCAAGATCCAAGACCACCATCAGCTCTGCCAGTGATTTAGTGTATCATTGTCCCCATAGAGAGTTTTTTGATCACAAAAAGACCCTGTTACAAAGACACTGAAATGCCTTACACCTCTAAAAGATCTACAACATGGATTTTAAACGTTTTCCTATCAGTTAAATATAACACAACCAAACCATTGAACAAACCTCAACATGTCAATACATTCTATTTTGAGGCACCAAGCTGCCATTTGTGGAAACACACCCAGCACACGAGCATCTCAGTTTTGCTTAACAATTAGCCCAAAAAAGACCCCCAGAACAGCATCTGTCCCAATTCTTTCATCCCTGCCATATTTCAGTTTATCAAAGGATTAAAATATGCACGTTTAATAAACTTGACTGTACAAGCTTGATCATTTATGAGAACATCATGAGCACCCAGGTGAGCTTCTAAGCCTACAGAGTCTCTGAAAGTTTGCAAGCAAACTAAACACCAGCACAAAGCACCTCAGAATCCAGCAGCAAAGCCACCCCTGAACCATTTCAACAGGCTTTGTGTGCACACACTGCACAGCCACACCTGTATGGAAGTGCCACAAACCTCACATTCAACATGTGCATTGTTCTTTCAGAGCATTGTACAAGCCAAGCTTTTAAAAAGTTCGAGTCTCATTTTCATGAGACTTTCACCATAACTTGCTTTGTCATTCAATAGAATTCCTGTCCCACACCAAAATTTAGGTGAGTCAATTATCCATTTCAGAGATCAGGTTAATAAAATAAAAGAGAGACAGGCAAGAAACTTCAGCCTTATCCACTGTACTGGAATGGATTATCCAGTTACATAAATTTCTCTGAGTTTGTTGTTGTGTGTGTGTTTTTTTGTTTGTTTGGGGGGTTTTTTTGGGTGTGTGTTTTTTTCCTATGTTAAATTACTTTAAAAAATCAATTGGTAAAACACATTCCTTGTTAAACAGAATTTTAATTCTGGTCCAAATTGATAATGCAATTTGATTTATGAAAACCCTGTGTTAATGTGAGGCTTTTACAATTCCATGGAACTCTTAGAATGCCAGTAATTAAGCAAACCAAGGCAATTATATATGCCAACATTATCTCCCAGTTACTCCTTATTTTACTCTATTTACACTTCTGTGCTTACTTGTACCTAAAATAATTGTAAATTTTTAAGTCACTTCTACCACTTCTCCCTTATTTACTCTTATAGCAGAAAATACTTATTTCCTACTCTGTAATTTTACACACTTATTACAGAATCAATGCCATGGTATTGGAACCAGCCACATGACTAACTTTGAGATAACATGCAACACTTCATTTAAAAGCCTGGAAAAAACCATCACACACTCTTAATTCAGTTGACTTAAAGACAGAAAGAGTGACTGTTGTTGGGGGAAAACCAAGTTTCATCCTTGTTTACCTTGCTCTGTTATATATCATTGCTTCATTGTCATCCAGGACAGTTGACAGCATATCCAAATCACGAAACATTTTCAGCATATAATCTGTGAATTTTTGTCCTGAAGCTCTTTCCACAACAGCACTTAAGAGGGTAAAGCCATATGTTGAGTACAAGAACTGACTGCCTTGAAGAAACACAGAGAGAAAGGGGAAAAAATCCATTAATCACGTGATGCTTAATTGGTATCACAACCATATAGATAATCAATATTACCTCTCCACCCTCAGTTTAACATCATGTGAATCACAAGCTTATCATACCAGGCCCTGGGAAATTCTGCACTGCAGAACAGAACAAACCCCCACACAAGAATTCTTTATTGGACTTTACCACCCTCACTGCATGTAAAACTATTTGAAACAAAAACCTCACCAGAAGAGCCCATTTTGGTCTAAATTAATAGAAACTCACCTGGTTTAAAGAATAAAGGATCATTTTTAAATATCTTCAGTGAGTCAATCACACTTTCAAATTTTTCCTTCAAATAATACTCTTCCTGCTCAAACTCCTTGTCTCTCCTGCCAGGTTTTGAATTTCGGCTTTTTGTCTCACCGTCGTGTTCCCTCCTTGCTTTGGCAGAATCAGCTTTTTCAACCCCTTTGCCTTCTTTTTGTTCTTTATCCTGATGGGGTTTTGTTGGCTTCAATGCTCTGTTTGCCTTTTCCTTTTCTTCTTTTACTTTTGCAATATCTTTTTCATAGTGACGAATCCCACTCAAGTGTGAAACCAACAGTCTCGTGGTAATAGTGACCTGAACAGACAGGACAAGGGGAGTTCCCTTCATCAAAAGACAGGACACACCAAAACCACCAAAACAGGGACATTCACCATGACAAGGAACAAAGTTGTAAGACCTTCTAAATATCATGTATTAAATCCAGTAAAAATACATACATATCATAGAATGGATTGGGTTGGAAAAGACCTCTGAGATCATCGAGTCCAACCCTTGGTCCATCTCCAGTCCCTTTACCAGATCATGGC
>JAWWEV010000018.1:17183819-17202726 GCA_035583235.1 Hafferia zeledoni | reverse complement strand
ACTCTCCTGCTCTGGGAGTGGACTTTTTGAGTGGGTACCAGGCAGTTGGCATTCTGCCAGCTAAAACTTTAACAAACTGGTACAAACTGCTTTTGCAAAGCTGTCATTTTAATCCAGCCTCTGGGCAAAACATGCCTAACAACAACAACCACATAAATAATTTCTTTCATAATTCAGTTAGGGAAGAGAACACGCAAGAAAAACTGAACAGAAACAAAACATGACTGAGTTAATATGCAACAGGCAAACTGCATCACCTACTGGCAAGCAGGACTTCAAGGGAGCTTCAAGTGGCATTTCCAAAGTAACTACAATGGGCTTTTTAAAACAGAATCAGAGAGGATTCTGAGCTGGGAGGGACCCACAAGGATCCAGTCCAGCCCTCAGCCCTGCGCAGGAACATCCCCAGGAATCACTCCCTGTGCCCCAGAGCATCATCCAAAGGATATTTGTCATTCAAAGGACATTATATTGTTTTTTATGTTTAATTGAAGGTTATGGTAGCTAAAATGTCAAGTAATCAGGTTGACTAGATATATAAAATAGATCTGATGCTTTTCTAATATAAATAAACTATGAATAATGGTCACATTCATAGAAAAGTTGCACTGTGTAAGACTTTTTCACAGAGTTAGAATCATGGCATATCCTGAGTTGCAAGGGACCCACAAAGGTCTTTGAGTCCAACTCCTGGCCCTGGCATAGGATGCTCCCAAGAATCCCGCCCTGTGCCCCAAAGCATCATCCAAACTCTCCTGGAGCTCTGGCAGCCTTGGGGCTGTGCCCACTGCCCTGGGGAGCCTGGTCAGTGCCCACCACCCTCTGGGGAAGAACCTTGTCCTGAGATCCAACCTGACCCTGCCCTGGCACAGCTCCAGCCATTCCCTGTGCCCTGACCCTGCCCTGGCACAGCTCCAGCCATTCCCTGGGTGCTGTCCCTGGTCCCACAGGGCAAAGATCAGTGTTTGCCCCTCAGCTGTACCTGCAGCGAGCTCTGCTCTCAGTCTCTTCCCAGCTGCACACACCGTGCCCTCTCACGCTGCCCCCTCGTCCCCACGGCCCCGAGGCCGCCCCGTTCCCGGCCCCGCAGCCCCCCGGGCCCCGCAGCCCCCGGCACCGCACCTTGACCCTCCGCAGCAGGTCCCTGCTCCGCCGCACGGCTGCCCCGAAGCCCCGCGGGGGCGGCGGCTGCTCGTCCGGCCCGGCCTGGGCCTCGCCCCCCGCGGCATCCCCGCGGACCCCCACGGCGAGCGCCAGCGCCAGCGCCCACCCCCACGGGCCGGCCCGGGCCGCGGGGACCCGCCCGGGCCGCGACACCGCCTGGCCCGGCTCGGTTCGGCCCAGCGCAGCCCGGCCCAAGTCAGCACGGCCCAGAGCGGCCCGGCCCAGCTCAGTTCGGCCCAACAGGGCCCGGCCCAGCATAACCCGGCCCAGCACGGCCCCGCCCAGGGCCCGCCACAGCCCCGCCATGGCCGGGCCGGACGCGGCCCCGCCCGGGCACAGGCACCGCCAGCCGCGCCCGGAGCGCATCGAGCGGCGAGTCCGCCCGGGCAGCGCGGGAGGGACCGAGAGGGGAGCGCGGGCAGAGCACGGACCGGGGGGTGCGGGGGGTGGACACGGACCGGGGGGTGCGGGGGGTGGACACGGACCGGAGGGCGGGGGGGATGGACACGGGGTGTTCTGCGGTTATACACGGGATATACACGGGATATACATGGTATTATATACGGGATGGACACGGGGTGTACATGGGATATACTCGGGATGGACACGGGATGTACAGGGGTTATACACGGGGTGTACACAGGGTGTACATGGGATATACATGGGATATACAGGGGTTATACACAGGATGTACACGGGATATACAGGGGTTATGCACGGGATATACAGGGGATTTACAGGTGTTATGCACGCATTATACCTGGGCAGTACACAGGGGCTATACACGGGTTATGTACAGGCTGTACATGGGCTGTGCTCAGGCTGAGCTCGGGATCGCCCTGTGGAGCCGCCCCGGTGCCGGTGCCGGTGCCGCCATCCGAGGGCGCTCCCGCTCTCCGGCCCTTTCCCGGGGAGGGGCCGTTCACTTCACAGCATCACATAATCTATCAGGCTGGAAAAGCCCTCCAGGATCCCGAGTCCACGCTGTGCCCAACACCCCCGTGTCACCCAGACCACGGCACTCGGTGCCACCTCCAGGCTCTCCTGAAGCACCTCCGGGACGGTGACTCCACCACGTCCCTGGGCAGCCCCTTCCAAAGTCTCACCACCCTTTCTGTGAACAAATTCTTCCTGCTGTCCAACCTAAACCTTCTCTGGTGCAATTTGAGGCCATTTCCTCTCCTCCTGTCCCTGTTCCCTGGTATCCCCCTCCTGTCGGGGAGTTGCAGGGAGTGAAAAGTTCCCCCCTGAGCCTCCTTTTCTCCAGGCTGAGCCTCCCCAGCTGTTCCAGCCCCTTCCCCAGCTCTGCTCCCTTCCCTGCACACGCTCCAGCCCCTCCATGTCCTTCCTGAAGGCCTGACGTGGCCTCACCAGTGCCCAGCACAGGGAATTTAGAGCTGGTTCCTTTATTTAAGCCACCAGTGTGTCCACATGCAGTTACAGGAATTAACTGGCAGTGGGAGTCAAATCCCTGTGAATCCTCCCCAAACTCTTACTCCTTCAAAAGGGAGGTTTTTAAAGCACTGCTCCTCTTTGCTGGGTGACTGGAATGGGCAGAGCCCCTGGCAGGCTCAGCACCACCCACCCTTCCTCCTGATGGAGCTGAGTTTGTGGCTCCTGCCAGCACTGAATAACCTGGGTTTAACCAGCACTTTTATTGTCCTGATGTGTAAGAAAGAGATAGAGATAAGGTGAAAGACACTTCAAGCCACAACATATTTTCTTAACTCTGCTCTCAAGAGAAAATGATTGCAGCATCAAATGAAAAAAACCTGCTGCTCAATGTATGCAGAAAGCAGAGAGAGCTGGTCTGACACTCAGATAAAACTTTTAACTGCAGGATGAGCAACTTTGACCTAGGACAGTTAGAATGACTTACAAATGTTGAATCTTCCCATGCTTTAGTGCCAAGTTGCAGCCTAGAAGGGGCTGATGGCACAGCAGGCACGTGCAGAGCTCTAACAGCACAGAGTGCCCGTTTGTGTTTCCAAGTGTGACTCTCACTGCTTTGAGATGCTAACCCAGGGATTTCCATCTTCTTCATGTCCAATGACCTCAAAAATTGCAGGATTTGGCAGGAAGTCAGCCCAAATAGCTTTCATGTGTGAACTCAAATGCAGACCAGATGTTCCCCTCCTCACTTATTGCTCATTAGTATTTTCTCAATAAAACTCCATTGCTTATCACAGTACAACTTCATAACCAACTGGTACAAAATGCTGCATTTACTTTCTTGTAACTCATTTTCACTGTGTTACACTGACTCTGGAAGCATTTTGCAGCAGGATTCTCTGCATTCTTATATTAATCTGCTCAGCAGGAACACTCTTTGGCATCACACTTTTAAATGGGCCAGAAAAAGAGCTTGCCATTTTTCTCTAATTGCCTTAATGATGAGCTTTGTGTAAAATCCAGCAGCACAACACAGCCTGTGGTTATCTGTTGTCTCTAACTTTGAGTTATCAGGACTATGAGGTTTTGAGGGTTTTCTCCTCCCACTGATAGCAATAGAGCATGAGGACAGTGAGCACTGGGCTAATCCAATTGCAAATTAACAAAAAAGACAATGTTTTTCTTCTGTTGTGGTCCACCAGTCACTCAGAAGTCCAGGCACAGACTCTCAGCTCTCTTTATGTGACACAGCCAGAAAAGTTGACCTGGAGACCCCTCTGGCAGGGGGCAAAAAGCTCCACATGGCTGGTCTAGCACTAAACCAGGTGACTTTTGCTCTGCTCTGCTCTGCCTCCCTCCCAAGGTTTGAAGAGCCCATGTGTTGAGACATGGCTTGTTCAGCTGATAAAGTGAGCTGGGGAACCACAGGCAGCAGCTTTTGTTCTGTCCTGCAGAGGTGCAGCCCTCCAGCACAAGCTGCTTGTTGCTGCTGATGGTACCAGCTTGTGGAAACATCAGCTATTTGCAAATTGTGAGTTTTCATCAGCATTTCCTAAAACATGACTCTCAAAACAAACCACCAAAAAACCCCAGCCTTTTGAAAGCAACTACAGCACTTCCCTCAGTCCTCCTCCAATTCTGTAAGTGCTTTTCTGGATTCTGATGTCTCAGCAACGTTTAACACATGTTATTACGGCTGTTCCTGCTGTAGGTCATTTGATCATGTTATTTTTTGCTATGATGATCTCACTTGCTCCTCTAGTTCACTGACAAACTCCACAGTGACCCACTCCAGAATGTAACATTTCCATTGAAAAAAACGGGCAATGTTTTTGACAAACAACATCTGAGGTCTGAGAGAGAGCAAACAAGTGATTAGTATTGATATTCTGCTGATAAAGGGCTGGTCAGTTCTGAAATCATGAGTCCCACTCTGCTCTTTCATCCTATTAAATACCATTTGTAACTGCCACAGACCCAGACTTGAAGCTCCAAGGCTGAGTGTGTAGGGAAAGGCTCTTAAAAACATAGAAAGTAGCAGTGTAAGGAAGCTCCTTTTCTTTGTTTGGATTTGTTGCACAACAATGAAATGTTCCATTAATCCAGTGGATTCCCATTATTCCAACTGGATTCCAATAATTAAAGACTGTAACTCTTGGATCTAAAAATGTTGAATCTAATGGAATATGATTAACAGATAAAAGTCATCAAAAAGCATTGTAATTTATATTTTGGTACATAACATGAAGAAAAATAGGAAGCAGCAATTAAAAATGTTATCTGTATACATAGATATGTGGAAAATTTATGTTGATGGAAAATGCAAAGAGTAAAGGGATAACAATTCCCTTGATCAGATTTGATGTTTCCACTCTCAGCACAGGAAAGATTTAGAAGACCCAAATCCTTTCTGAATTTGAAAAGAACACAAAGAAAGGGAATGATAGATGAAGAGAGACATCGAACTCTGCTTTTTCTCTCTCTCTTTTCAGAAGCAATTTAATTTCTTTGAGAAGCAAGACAGTTTTTGTCCCACTCTGGCTTGAAGCGTTTGTACAGTAGATGGCAGTAAAACCCCTTACCAGTTTAACCAGTTGCAAGCTAAAGGAGTTGCTCCACTGCAGTGGGAGCTTTTTTGGCTGTCACAGAATTAGTGACCTCACCCACATCATTTTTTGTTTGCTCTTGGTCAGCACAGCAGCTCTCAGAGCAACCTGTGTGATTCCCTCTGCAGCAACAGTGCATCAAAAACACTGAATTGGGACAGTCAGACCCAGCCACAAAACCAGGCACACTTCCCTCTAAAGGTACATCAATAAGAGCAAATTCATAGCTTGATCTGAAGATTAAAATCTTCCCTGGGTTGTTTGGGGTTTTTCCAAACTAAAGTTTCAGGTACATGAATTCCCCAACAGCTTAGCTGGGAAATGTTAGCCAGGAACAAAACTTTAAATATGTGAGATGTCTGCACTAAGAGAAAGAGCAGCATTAACAACAGTGGGGCTTCAGACTCTGAGATCAACCTGCTCATCAGCAGCCCTGCTTGAACTGGGATTCAGGGATTTGTTAGCCCTAACTGCTCCAGGAGTTTAATTACACATGATGGGCTTTGTCTACCCTTTGTTTACACCAGGACTGTGCCCCTGCTGTGGTCACAGTCAGGCCATGGCCATGTCCCCCCCCAAGCCTGTTGTGGTCCTCAGACTCACCCAGGAGCCCAGGCAGCAGCACAGACCTGCAGGCTGGTGCAGAACCACAGCTTGGAAACTTCATTCCCTCCCCACCCCCAACACACACAGACCATAAAAGGAACATAACTCTTTAATTTACTCCATTTCCCTGTGTACTCTGGATGTGCCACCTGGGCATTGTACACCTTCAATAAAACAGAATATGAAAGAATTTTGTAGTGCCACACTGTGACTGCCTCAGTTTCAGAAGTTGCATGCAGTCTGACCAGATTCCTAGAAAAAACAGGATAAGAGCTTGGGAAATATTTCCCATGTTCTGCTGAGAAGACCATGCTGTGGTTACAGATCAGCCAAAGGGCACACACATTTATTTTTCTTCTTTGCAAAAACATTAGTTTTGAAAGTTCAGGTTTGCAGTGGTGATTTCCTCATCTGTTTCATTCAGGGTCTACTTGAAACCTTTTGGGACTCAGAGGAAAAATAATTGTCACCAGCTGGAACTGTGCAGTGAAGGAACATGTGGGAAACACATCAGTGTACAGAAAGAAAATTACCACCAACACACACACATACACCCCCAAAGAAAGGAGAAACATGCAGAATTTTCTTCTGTTTCCCAGAAGTTATTCTCCAGGTATTTCTGGTAGAAAACTGAGCACAGACTGAACAATTCTGTCCCTGAGAATTCACATTTGTCATTAGAATTCAGTGCCTGTGTATAATTACATCCCTTCTGCCTTTTCCAGCTCTGCTCCCCACTCAGTGGGGACAGACCATGTACACCAGAGCATGGAAGATGATTTATGCACCTCCACTGCTCCCAGTGCCAGGGGCACCAGGTGGCACCAGTGCCTTTTGCTTCTCCAATTGCCTCTTTTCAGACTCAAGGATGTTGCTTCAAAACTAAGTACCAAATCATGGAAGGTGTAAAACACCAAGATTAAACATACCAACCACAAGGAATTGTGACACTGTCACATGCCCAAAGATACCATTAGGGTGTGCAGGCACTTGGGAAAGCTTTCCAGCTTGCTCTGCAGAGCTCCCCACAACTGGGGCAGAAACATCTCCCTTTCCAACCTTCTCCCACAAATATAAAGAATATAAAATGAAGAAGTCCCAGATAACTCTGAGCCAGGAAATGTGGCTGTGAGAACTCAGAGCCTGGCACTGACTTACCTGTGAGAGGAGCAGACCAGGCAATGCTTTTGGTCATCCTGAAGTGCCCATGGGCAGTGCCACCTCCCTGCAGGGTCTGCAAGGCAGGAAAAAACCCCAACAGGTACATTGGCTTTGGCAGATTGAGCAGCAGGAGGAAAAATGTGTTTCCAGATTTTCTATGGGACTCTTCAGGGCATGCCCTGTGTGAAGAACACAGTCCTGACTTGCTTTTACTGTATTTATCTGTTGTGCTCAGTACCCAGTCCAGCAACTTTCCCAAGCCATTCAACATTTTCTGAAGCTCCAGCATACATTTTTACTGATCTCTGTTGTCATCAGCAAATGCTCCTCTGCAGCTCAAGGCAAACACTGCCCCAGCTCTCTGTGCAGGCTTTGGCCAGCCCATTTCCCACACATCCCCTGCTCTGGCTCTCCATTCTGGTGTGGTTTCACCTCCCTGTGCTGCAATTGCACCTTCATTTGGCTTTGCAGACACATTCTGTGCCACTGAGGCTGCTCTTGGTGAGCACAGAGTGCACATGGCTTGAGAAACTGCACAGCCAAAAACAGGAAAAGGCCTCTTATCAAATTAGTAACATCTTGGGTATTTGGGTGGAGGCCTTTGGCACTGGGCTTGTGTTCCTATGGGAGCCAGGCCAGGCCTCCTGCAAACTCCATTCCTCTGCTCCATATTATTCTTCCCAAGCTCAGGCATGTTCCCAAAGAGCCTCTCTGAAGATGGCTCATCTATTACCAAATGCTACACAAGTTGGGCAGAAGGGATTTTACTCTGCCCCCCTTACATACATTAAGAAAAGGGTAAATCAAGTTAATGGCATTGACACAGACTTGTAGGATCATTGCAGAAACTAAAGGAGGGATTTCTTTTGTACCTTTGCAAGCAGAGCTATGGGAAACAACTAAAGAAATTTTTAAAACTTCACTACTAAGGGAAGACAACTGGGATGAATGACTTCTCCAACAAGCACTGAGCGTGGAACATTCATCTCTCCTGTGACTTGGAGTAACTCACCAACTGCTTGAGCTGGAAATACTGTGGGTTGTTTCTTTGGCCTTGAATTAAACCAACCCCTTGGTTTAGATGCTACATGTCTTTTCTGGTGCATAGCAGTGTGTCAGGTCCACATACACACACATCACAGCTGTGCTTTACTGTAATTAACATTCCTCAGGAAAAGTTTTACTACCTGTATGTTCATCTCAGTATCTGCCACTCAGTTTGAGGTCTTGTCATCCTTTCATCTGCAGCAAAAACAATCTTGCAGAGTGAAGATGGGAAAGAAAAGGATGCACCAGAGGAGGCTCAAGCTCAAGGTGTGCTGTGCTTTACTTAATGGATGATGACACTTTTTCAAGGTCTGCAATGAAAATTAACATGTTCCTACTCGACTTGGGGCCTGTCAAATTCAAACAACAGGTGTGAGTGAGAAGTATTTCTTATAGGACTGTTGTGTCCTGGTTAAGTTCTCAAGCAGGAAAATAAAACAGAAGCAAAGAGAAATCCTCACATTGTCTGAGAAATGTATCTATAACTCAAAGACACACATTTTGCTGTTAGAGAGTAAATGTCTTCATTATTGCTTCAAAGGTCAGACACAAGCAAGAGGAACTGGGCAAACAGATTTCAAAGCTCTCTGGGTTTACTGTAGTTTAAATATGGGTTTTTGCAACCTCACACCTTTAATGCAGAATGCAGGTGTCCCACTCACATCTCAAAGAGCTGCTCAGTGCCTTTGAACAGCAATGCTTTTCTTTAGAAACTGAAACCCAGCATTGCATTCTCACTGTGGGCAGCTCTGTGGCTCTGAAACCTCCACACCAAAGTCACAGCAGCTTTGACATGAGAGAGAACTTTTTATTGTGCAATGCCTATTAAAGCTCCATTCTCCAACAGTGAGACTTTGCTCTAATGGAAGTGTTTGTTTGACTAAGGCTTAGCCAAACAGGGAGGCCTGAGCTGTATATACTCCATATGTGTATGGCCAGAGCTGTGTGTGCACCTGGGTGGGTTGGGGAAATCAGCTTTAAAACAGCTTAAATTCCCTGTACAATCTGCAGTCCATTTAAACTGGGGTTTTATTGATTTCCTTTAATTAAACCCAAACTGTTAATAGCATGGGATTCACAAATATAGTGGATCCAGAGTAAAGCCTTCCTGTCAGTCCCTTTGCTCATTGCAGTGTTCCCACTGCCAGCAGCACCTACACTGATGGGGGAGCAGAGGGAGGAGGCAATAATTAATTGCTCACAATGGCAATAATCTTTGTCTCCTCCACACACAGCCCATGGGCTTTCCATTTCAATCTGTGACAGTAAATCCTGGCACAGAGCACCTCCCATGGACTAACAACCAGTCTGAGCTGTTGGTTGGGCTGCCTCTTGCACCCACAATCCTTCCCAGCAGTTGTTCATCTCCTGGGAATGCTCTGCCCTCACACATGGCAGTGTGTGGGGTAATAAAACAACACACAGGTTTGCTACGTGTTTGCTCAGGGCTGAAAAGCAGCAAAAAATGGTGGGTTTGCATTTTTTTAGTGTCCTGATTTCCTGGGGAAGGTAATTCCTAATGAAGTCCTAACACAGAGAAATTTAACCCAGATTCTGCCAGTGTGGAAAAACCACTGAGAGAAGGTATTTTTATGGAAAAATTTCCTGCATACTTTAAACCCAGAGAAGTGATAAAGAATTTCCTGCTACCTAGGCTTGGACCAGGCAGCATTTAGAGGGGGAGAATTCATTCATCTGTAGGTCACCTTCATGTTGTCTACACCCTCACAACTGGCCTTTAACCCCCATGTGCAATTCTATCTTATTGTTTCCTTTTTTTAGCTACTCTCTCACCTAGTAAAGATACTTTCCAGATACTTCTTTTTTTTTTTTTTTCTGGACAGCCTGAACAAATTACATCACCTTTTATTGT
Source organism: Hafferia zeledoni (assembly GCA_035583235.1). Classification (NCBI taxonomy): domain Eukaryota; kingdom Metazoa; phylum Chordata; class Aves; order Passeriformes; family Thamnophilidae; genus Hafferia; species Hafferia zeledoni. The sequence continues at coordinate 17,192,877 of JAWWEV010000018.1, read as the reverse complement.
ATTTCACAGTCTACGTGTGTGCAATAAAAAACCAAGGAAGTAGCACAGCAATCCAGATAAAGTGGAAAGAAGTCTGGCAGGCTTATCCTTGCTGGCTGCAAAAAAACATAATCCAGGAAAGATTTGGAAGCATTTTCCCAGACTATTTCTCCAGCTAATAGCCTTGTCAAGAAAAACATAACAATTATTGGTGGACTTGCAAAGAAATGTTTGATTTTTCAACTGGAATCTCCCACAGATCTCCATGTTTCTATCCATGCCAATGTGTCCTGAGTTGGAACAACTCACCAGAGCTTTGCAGTTGCACCATCCTGATTATTCTTCCACAAATTCTGCTGTAGGGACACCAGACCTGCACAGCCAACTATCACCAGGTGTAGGGGCTTTGCAGATTTTGCCCAAAAGAAGTTTGCCATAAGCTTTGGCCAAGGCAGATCACACAGATTCTTCTTTGCCATTTCTGTTTGAATCTCAGGGCAACAACAAAAATGACACCAATCAAAGGAACAACCCCAAGGAGCAGATCATGGTCAGGCCCTGGAATGGAAGGCATTCAAAATACTTTGAAGGATCGTGGCTCCAGATGAATTTCAACCCTTTAGACCCATGATCCACATATTCCTGCTGTACACAAAGGAGAGAAATGCTCCCCCAGCCCTTCCTGTCACTGTGCTGTGACACGTGGAACTGGCAGGTGCAGCTGGATCTGCAGGACTTGTTTTTCCATGTGTTTGCTCTGTTTTTTTAATGAAAAAATGCTGTTTCATCTTTATCCAGCTATTCCTCAAACCAGCAAAGACATAGGAAATAACCAATGCTGAGGTGTCTTTAAAGGCCACGATACTCAAACCCCAAATACTCCATTATGTCCTTTCACTTTGGTGCATTATGAGTCAGGAAAGAACAACTGGAAAGGAGTAGGGTTTTTTTAGGTTGTCTGTAAGACCTCCCTCTGCTCCTGGTTCCCATTGTTTCCACGTGGACTATCCAGATTGCTCACTAAGCTGCTGGCATTGTGAGGGGGATCCTGCATTTGTGCAATTCTCAGCAGCAGCTCATGAACTGGCAAGGCCATGGCTTACAGAAAATGAGATGGGTTTGCAACTGAAGCCAAGGAGATTATGCAAACTTGTACAGCTTTTCTGTACCTTGGAAAGGGTAAAGCACACACTGAAGACAGTAAGTTGCACAGCTTCCCTCTACTGAAACAACTATTCCTGTGGGCAGTTTCAAAAAGCCCTCCATGAAGATAAAAATCTTTGTCCTTATTTCCTCTGCTTTGATTTCCTCTGTTTTGACCTTTTTGCTGCAATTCCCACTTAATCCTTCACTAATGCTCTTGATTTATTGTTAAAAAAAATCCAGAAACAAAAAACTCCAAACCCAAAGGAACACTTGGGGGAAAACTACTCTACTTTTCCAAGTGCTGAGTCATGTAAAAAGTATTCCCACTCACCCAATTTGTACATTTTTTAGTTGGTTCATCACTTTCTTCTTTTGCTGCCACCAGCAAACATTACAGCAGCATGAACAAACATCCCAAACAAACATCCCAGCCCAGTGTAGCAGAAATTCCTACAATATTAACAGTATGGAGAAGTTTGACAGATTCTGAGTGGCATCAACAGCAGAAACCAGTTAATGTGCATAAAACCCTCCAGATTGATTTCCTCCTCAGCTGCTCACTCAGACAGTGCTCTATAGGTACAGGCCACTGCTTTAACCTTGTTTCTTAATGTAACTTCCTTTCTCTCTTATCTGTCTCTCATCCCATCCAACTCCTGATTGAACTGATTGACTAGTTCTGACCACATACAACTTCATAAATTACATTTCTGCAAGTTCTGGGAACGTAAGGAAGCATCAGATAGACAGAGCAAGGCTGTGAGGGTCCTGATGGAAGGAAAGGCACACCCTGCAACATGTCTTGCAAATTATTTGACCTCAGAGAAATCCCAAGAGGGAGCAAGAGACAACACAAATGTCTCAGTATCTGGAAAATAAATCACTGCCAAGTTTACAACTAACCCTGAGACAGGATTGTGCAAGAAGGCAGGTTTTGCCAGTTCTGGTGCTCTCAGAACTATTCCTTTCATCGAGAGAGGTCAACTCACAAAACAACCCAGAAAATTACAGAGCCTGGTTGCAGAATTACAGTATATTTCAAACTGCCAAATGTGTTTTTGCATTGAAATAAAGGGTGAGTATCTCTCCAAACCAGGACATGCATCTTAAGGAACAATGATGCAGAGCTCTGTGATTTAACAAAATTTTAGAGTTAACATTTCAGGCAAAGTAGCTGCAAGAGAGAGAAATTCCCATTTGCTTGGAGTGGAGTTATGCCAGGGCTCAATTGCTTTATTTTCACAAGCCAATGCTGTGTTTTGTCTGATTAGACACTGTATGCAGACTCCATAAGGGGTGGTGGCTCATGTTATATGGCAGAAACAGCTTTTCCTCCTCCAGAAAATACACCCTTATTTATGTGTCTTTTGCTAGTCAGCAAGAAAAGCCCCTTGGTGGGATTCCCCATAATGTTCACTGCTCCCCTCAGCTCTCCTAGAAACTGGAAAGCTTTTATTTACCTATTCTGAAGCTTTATGGATTCATCTGCAGCAGGGCACTTGGGGGAATTCTACTCTGCAAAACAGATTTTCTGCAGATTAATCCTTATCTCCTGGCCTGCACGTGCTCCCCCTGTTCATGGTGACATGATATCATTAAGGGACATGAAAGCCACAACCTCCTCCTCACCCTTACACACAGTGAGAGTCCAGATTGCCCAAACCACAAAGCACTCTGTGGTCTCCTGGCACAGCAATTCCAAGGAGCAAACAAAGGGTCTGACCTCACTCAGACACATTGTTTGGGACCCAAGCACATACCAGGGGACCACAAAGCAATGCTGTGGGGTTGGCAGCACACTGAGCTGTGTCACACTCATGGCCCAGTGCCAGGAACTCCTGTGTTCTGCCCCAGCTCTCAGGGTGGCCTTGGGCCCGACCCTGCAAACCCAGCACAGCCCTTCCTCCCTGGCAGCACCCACTGATCAGCAGCACCAGCCCGAGCCAGACTTGAACTCTCAGAGCTCAACTCCCTGACATTTCATCCTTGTGCTAAGGAAGGAGAAGGAGATTGGAGTGACTTACCTCACATCACTGCTGCTTGGAGCTTTAGACTCAGCCTCCAGGACAAGCTCAAGGCACTGCAAGAGCCTTGGAACATGCCTTTGGCTTCCCAAAAACACTTAAAAAGGGAAACATGAAGCCAGGGATTTCCTCCTTTCCATTCAGGATGACTTGGCAGCAGTTCATCACTCACACAAAAGCTTGTAATGTTACTGAGTTCTTCCCTTTATAACACAATGTAATAATGCCAGACTTGCACCAGTGCATCTTCCCTCTCTGATGCCCACTTAACCTGAAATTAGTAAGTATTACTTTACCCTTTCACCAGAAGCAGACAAAGGCATCTATGGAAATCCTTTGAGGTTTTTTGTATCACAGTAAGTCAAGTTCTACTTTCCTTTTCCCTGCTCTAAGGGATGGAAGTGCAACTCACTTGGCATCTCTGTGGGTTTAGCAGAAGGGAACTGAAAGTAGAATGAGACCCAACATTTGTGTAATTATCTGTACCTGCCTCCTGCCAAGCTCCTTGCTGCTACCAGGATGGACAGCACCCATTTTTAGCAATATGCTACAGGAAAAGAAGCAACAGAAATTATTTTTCAGGTTCTGAAGTTGCCCATTGACAGACCTCACAATTCCAGTAAGACACCTACACATGGAGCAACAAGTTGGGTGAAAGGATCACTTATAAACAGGACATGTGATTTTGGAAGGTTTATCCAAGTAAATTAACCCAGAGTACCAGGTAAGACATATAAATACATAGGAGTGTTTCCAAGAGCAAGGCCTTTAGGACTCATTTACACCAAGGTCTGTGGGAGTTCTGGCCTTACCAAAACCAGTTTGGTCAGCAGTGAATAATTTTGGGAAGCTCCATCATTAGTTAGAGGACAATTGCACCCTGCACCCACCTGGGCACACAGTGGAGTGACAGCCCTCAAGGGGCCCCTCTGAGCAGCTGCAGAGCCACATCTGTCCAAACCACTGCATTCCACTGCATTTTTACAGCCCAACAACACAGAGCAGACTGACAGCCAGAGTGCTCACAGTGTACCACACGTGCACATTTTCCACACAGAATGCTGATGTGATGAAAAACAAACCACAGGAGAGCAAAATTAAAAAAAAATGTCCTAAAATGTGCATTTTATTTCATATCATTATACAATGTTTACATACAGGTATACTTTTAAAACTGCTCAAAGAAAGTGAGAAAAAAGTGAGGCGAATATCGGTTTAAAAATTCCTTCCCCCTTCCCCCAAATCCACACAAATAAAATACATTTTAAAACAATCTCTTCCAAATTAATGTTTTGTCCTGAATTTATTATTTCATCTTTCATTTCAACATGAAAAATACAATCGAATGAATAGTCCAGGTGAAATGCTGACCTACACTTCTGTATTGAGCTGCAAGAACACAATTTAAAACCTCCAGAAGCCTTCACTTGTCTCTGTTGCTTACACACCTTCATTTCACTGATTTAGAAGGCACAGAAAAGTCCAAATTCTCACAGATCAGTAAAATTCTGATAAAAATAAATTACTGTGCTGGACATCTCCTGACTTGTCTGATAGCAAACAAAAGACTTCAGTAGAACCTTTTGTTCAAAATAGCACCATTTCCACCCGATCTCTCTTGAACATGAACCATTTCTTCTTGGGTAAAAACTGTGGTTGGCACTTGAGGTGGGTGGGACACTTTCTGCCACAGCCAGGGTTCTCCAAAGACTAAGCACACTGAATTGCTGAACTCTCTACAAAGTGTAGGTAACATTTGTGTTGGGAAATGGCACATTGAAACCAGAATGTCATGTAGCTTTATAACCCGCATATGGCTTGCCCATTTCGGTGTTTCCCTGACCCCTGCTTGGTAATTTAGCATTGATGTTCTTGTGACTGTGGTGAAACTAAAATAAAAGACATGTTTATGGGGTTTCACGGCAAGCAGGTGTAAAAAAAGACTAAAACAAATAATGTGGTTGCTGCTAAGAAGGTTTTTCACATGTTGTTTAACTCCAGTAAAGTTTGATCCAGCATCTGATGCATATTAAGGTTTTCTTCTTTGGCATGTGCCACTTTCTCTGTTGTGGGATTAGAAAATTACAACATGAATAGCAGTTCTTTGGAGGCACTGATTCTCAGAACATGAAGGCATGCAATCATCATTTCACTTGCAGGGTTTAAGAAGTTAAGAAATGTGCATGCTCATAAATACCAATATTCCCAGACAACACAACTAGAGAGAATTCCAAATTAACACAACAAACAGCAAGTAATGCAGGTTTAGAACTGTTTGCAGCTGCATCTGTCAAGAAAATGTACTGCCAACAGAGATGCAAGTCTTGCAGGTTCTGGAAGCTCTTTGCTTATAGGAATATGGGATGGTAAATGGCTTTTTAATTACTATTTTTTTAAAGTAGGCAATAAAATAATAATTAAGCTCTTTGCAGATCCATACAATAAGTTTCACAGAATTCAGAAATGCAAAGAACAAAAAAATTAAAACTATTATCTTCTTCAGTGACCATTAAGAAATTTATTTCTTCTAGAAAACAAATAAATTGGAAGTTAGTAGCTTTATGTTGCATGCACACTTTTATAGGACAGTCATTTAACACACTTATTTCATACAATAAATGAGCAGAATGTCTCAGAGGTGCAGCCTACCAGAATCCAGTAACAGTGACTTCACACTAAGCAAGCATACCTTCAAACTGATCAGCATTTTCAGGTGGAGCTCCCATGCTTTTTTTTTTTATTTTTTACCCTCAAGCCCAATTCATAGAAATGCAAAATTATCATATCAAAGTCTCCAGACAACAAAACGGCTGTAAATATCCTTTAAGTTGGTTTGGAAACACAGAAATATGAATCCTGGTGAGTATTTTTCTCTCATTTCTAGTAAAAATCTCAGGGCCAATTCATGTTTTCAGGTAAACTGAGTGCCTTTCTACGAGGCAGCCTGTTACTTTTTGAATACTCTCAGCAAAATGCTGTTTACTCAAGTGGAAAGAAACTATTGCACAGCCAAGAGCTCAGTGCTCCTCCAGGGCAGGTGTGCAAACACACATAATGAAAAGCCTCATCCAGAAGAATTTTCATATTTTCCCCAGAGAAATTGAGAATTTCTTCCATTAATTTACCCCCCTCCAAAAAAATCAATTTCTAGGTTTCTTGCTTTTTTCTAAATTTACTGATTTGTTCTTAAAGGAAATTTGGAAGAAGTTGGTTTTCAACAATTTAACAGTATAGTCACACTAAAGTTTAATCCTCATTCAGTGCCAGCTTTAGTTCATTAGTGAGGCGACTGTTTTGCTCAAGTTGCTGGTAGAGTTGGTCTGGACAGGCAGCAAGCAGGTTAGAAGGGAAAAAAGAGGCAGAATGAAGACAGATTAGACAGAGAAAACAGTTAAATAAGAGTTAATAAAGAAACTGGTCACATGACAGACAGTTCAGTAACACAGAGAGAAACATTTTACCTTTGTTTCTAGGACTGTAGTAATTAAAAAGCTACTCCAAGGAACAGCTATTATAGCACAGGAAGAACTGGCTAAGAATCCTGGTGTGGGGAAGAGCTGTGAGACACAAACTGAACAGGAACAGAACTGCAGCCACACTCCTACAAGTACCAAGGCCTGCTTCAGTCTCCTGCACAGTGTGTGCCAGGTTAGTTCTATGAGTGCCATTTATTCCTTGCAAACTGTTTAAGGTGTGCTGGAACCTCATCTATCTGTGGAGGGAGAGCAACTGCATCACAACCAGCATGAGGAGAAGGCAGGAACCAGCCACCGCCAGGTCTGACAGCCCATTCTAAGGAATCTGATGGTGGAAATGTTCTTTTTGGTAGGAAAATACACTTCTGATACTGGTTATTGATATTCAGACAACTTTAAATTGCCCTGTTGTGCTTTGTAAGAAAACAGACCCACACATTTGGTGAGAATGAAAAGGAGGGATGGAAACCTGTGTTGCTCAGACAGCCAACAGAAAGGACTGATGTTCAAACAGGACAGCCACAGCTGGGTTGTGACAGCACAATCAGTGAGAGTTGTTCTGCAGAGTGAAAGAATGTTCCACAATGGCTTTTGACTGCCCTGTGTTCTCAGACTGTCCATATTCTCCTCAACAATCCAGATCCAAACTGCACTCCTGACCTCCTGATCCCAGATTATTCCCCTGCAGGAAATGACTGTTTCTGACTCTTTTCCACAAGCTTCCTAACAGCTTCCACAGCAATGCTCTTCCCCTGCAGGCACTGGACACAGCAGGAGCAAAGCTGTGCAATCAGCTGGGCTGCAGGACATGCTTGTGTGGTGAGTAACTCCTCCCAGCTTCCTCCCAGCCCAAAGTCCAACAGCCAGCTCAGGAAAAACTGCACATTAACAGCTCTCATTCTGGACCACAACAACTGGGTCTTGTATCTCTCATCAGGATAATGTCACACAAATGTAAAAAAAAACCCCATCAAAACTTTAGAGTAACTAAAATTTTACTTTGTCTGGCAAAGTGTATTTAGTTGTTATTCAAACATGACATTTGAACTAAGAACTTGACACTTATCTTCACCACAGAAAACCCCTCTCTAACTGAGGCAGAGATTAACAGTATTTCTCCATGTCCAAAATGAGATTAAACCCCCCAGGTAAACCAGGAAAGCAATTCCTGAATGTCCAGAGAGCCCTGGATGCCCCCAGTGTGTCTGGGCTGCCCTTGGCACAGAGACAGAGCCCTGCCTGGTGCAGACCCAGCAAGGCTCGGCCCAGCCCAGCAGAGCCCAGAGCCAGCCTTGTGCTGCCACCAACAATAACCAGCCAGGAGAGGTGGCACATCCCCACCCAAGGGGACAGGAGTGCTGGAACACCCTGCAGTGAGAAACCACACAGCTCTGGGGAGCCAGGAGAAGTGCAGCAGGACCAGCCAGGAACTGGGGACACACTGCACTGCCCTTCCCAGCACTTTGCCATCCTACAGTGCACAGAGTTGATCATGTGTGAGTGACAGAAAAGAGAAAACTTCAATACTGATGTTCAAAATTACTGTGTTCAAAGTTGCCAGGTTCCTACAGTGAATTTTTTTTTTAATTTTTCTTAAGAAACAACAGTATTACAAGGAATTGAGGGAAAAACACCCCAGCTTAACACAATGAACCAAAATATGCAATTGGATTAAGGAGCTGAAGTTGCTGTAGCATAATCTATTCTGGCTCAGTTGACAAGTGACAGCTGACCACATCCCCCACAACTCCTGCATTTGTGAGGTTAACCAGGTCAGCCTCAGTCACTGTATCTGGTTAAGCTTCACAGCCAGCACTCTGCCCTCCAGCTGCACACACACCGTGCACAGACCACTCACTGCACCCCAACTGGTGAGGAGGAACTCATGAACCCTGGGACTAACTACCTGTGACTGCTGATCCACATCCTGATCCTGTCCTTGGGCTTCTCCCCACAGCCAGCAACAACAGGATGTGCCATGGCATAGAAAACTGGGATATGCCAAAATCACCCAAGCATAGTGGGGGGAGATGATGCATCCATTTGCAAACCTTATTTGGAGAACAAGTTTTGGGGAAGGAGGAAAATCTAGTCTAGACTGCACTGGTGAATAATCTTGAAGCTGAACAACAAAGACACATTTACATGATTCTACAAGTTAAAAACTACAGTTCAGCTATAACGAGTTTGTTCAGCTTTGGTGACTTAGGAACTTTAGCAATATATAGAGTGGGAGGCATCAATCCAGTTTAAACTGATCCACTTTAGCATGAAATGGAAAATAATTTCTTTCACTGTGAAGTAAATGAAGTTAAAATAAGGGAATAAACTTCCTACTTGCACATAACTATCAAAAGAAGAGCAAGGTGTCAGTATTTAATGCTTCATCCTTAATTAGGCACTGCCAAATCAGGGGAAAGCCAATGTTCAGGC
>JAWWEV010000018.1:17172743-17183719 GCA_035583235.1 Hafferia zeledoni | reverse complement strand
GAAGAGCAAGGTGTCAGTATTTAATGCTTCATCCTTAATTAGGCACTGCCAAATCAGGGGAAAGCCAATGTTCAGGCTTTCAAACCTGAAATCCATGATGTTCCACTTTGCAGCAGAATGATTTCATTAACAGTAGTACAATCATCAGAGTTTTCCTGCTCAAGTTCTGAAACACTCCTTGTGAGTCTACAATTCAAACTGACAAGTCTGAGCCAGGCACAAGAATAGAAAACTCCTGAAACCTCCCTGATGAACTTCCAGTCCTATCATACCACTCAAGAAAAATGTATTTCTGAAACCCCCAAAAGTTAACAAGCAACATGTTTGCTGAATTACCTGAGGGTGAAAGGGGGAAAACTTTTTTGCAAAACAATTCAAGGACTATTTTTGGATATGAAAAGAAAAAGAATTAAAATTTGATATTGTCCCTTTAAATCTGTCTCATTTAAGTTAATGAACAAACACACTTACATGAAGACTAGAGGTCTCCAGCACTAAGACAGTAGAAAACTTAAGACTTTAAAGTGAAAAATCTGGTGTCAAGGATGTAACTGTTCTCTCAGCCACGTTCCCACCACCAAGTGACCACCAAGTTCCTTTGCAGATTTTGGCCTAACAATAACAACTGGAAAAAATCCCATCACATCTATTTGCCATTTTATCTGCATCATATATTGAGAAAAACTAAGATAATAACCAATAACTGGTTGGTTTTGACACCCAGGGTAGTTCTCTCATCCCACAGACTGCTGTCACTGGTTTGGCATTGTCAACATTCAGGCAAAAGTGTTTGCAGATAAAAATTGAAAACACAAAAATTAAATCCCTAATGGCAAAAAAGCGCAATTTTTATTAAGAACTTAAATAGTTACTGAAATAAATAAAAGGCAAGGGAATAGCAAAAGGGATACAGCTGGGATGTTTATTTTACATTGAGAAATGTAGTTTCTGTACAGCAGAGCACAAACAGAGCATGTTCTGAGACAGGTGTAGAGAAGAGAGGCAACTAAGCTAGAAGACAGGACAATGAACCCATGAAACATCCAAAGCCTGGAAAGATGTTTTATCCAACCCGAGGAGGATGTCTTTGAAGAAGTGAAGCAAAGAAAATTATCTGCATGAAAAGAAAAAGTGAGATAAGGGAGAAAATGAAAAAAAGTGCAGTAAAGACTTCCAAAAAAGCAGCAACTGCAGAGCAGAGCCCAACATGCTGAGAGACTATACTAGAGAAACAGCACACCATGCTGGGACTGGAATGTCCTCATGTACCAGCAGAGCACAATTTCAAGTCTGTTTTCCATTTAGAAATATCCCAAATTGAAGAAATACTGTAATTGCTGTACACAGAGGAGGAAAAAAAAGAAATCCATTTGCTTGATAAGCCACTGAGCAAAAGCATATGTTGGGAAGGAATTTAAAAACAAAAAATAAACTTGAAGCACACAATGCAGATGACATTAGACCTCTACTAAAATGTTGGTGGAGAGAGGGAGGAAAGTCAGGGACAGACAGAGGGATGAAAAAATGCTAAGGAAAAAACACAACATATGGGTGCAGACAAAATACATTTCAAGCTCTGAGCAAACCTTATGCCTTGTGGCAACATGCCAGCTTCCAAAAAGAAATGCTGGGACTAAACACTGCAGCTCCCAAGCACTGGGGAGCCCCAGCCCCTCCTCTGCCCCACGCCAGCTGCCCAGAGGTCATGCCAGTGCCAGGTGGGGTCATGGGAAGGTGGATGCCCAGCTGACCTCTGTTCAGTTCTGCTCCACGGACCAAGGGTCAGGTGTATCACACACTTACAGCTGATCACCCTCCTGCTTTCCTGCCACTCTGCTTTTCTCCTTATGACTTACCATATTTTTGGTATACTCACATTTAATTACACTACTATCCAGCAAATATGCAGAAGAAATCTATAAATCAACTGGGACTTTTATGGGTTTAATGACAAAGTGTTTTAAATCAATTTCCACTCTTGTAATTTAGTGATAACAGCTGAAATTTTCGGAGCAGTTAAGGGAATTTAGATAACACTTTCCACTGTCATTAATAAACAGAGAATTCAGCCAAACCTAAATTTCTCTGACATTTTTGGACAAACTCTGGCAGAGCAAAACTGTGACAGCAGGCAGAAGAATACACTCTGAATGCAACACATACCAAGGCAATTCTTTTTGGTAAAATGAACATGATGGGCCTGGTAGATAATGTTTGAACAGAAGTGAACTGAGAGGACAAACAAAGCTACAAACAAAGGGCAACCACAGGACACAAGGATTGCACACGCTGAATGAAAGAGTAACCACAAGCTTACAAAATCACCATGAGTATTTACCAGGCAAGGCACAGCACTCACCCCCTCTTTGCCACGGTAAAGAAATTGTTCATGGTATTTTGTACACCTAGACAAGCTAAAGGAGTGAGTCTCCCACTACAGAGGGGGATCATCTCCCAGGGCTGGCACTGTGCAATCAGTGAGGGCAGGGGAGAAGCAGCAGCAGGCACAGGGTGGCAGGACATTTACATGGAGGTCATATCATTGAGAGCGTGGTCCAGCTCCTCACTGATGGCTTTGTACTTCAGTTTCTGAGCATACAGCTCATCTATGGTGCCCCAGGGAAGGCACAGGTGTGCAAGGGAATGGAGGTGACCATGGCATGGAAGGTGAAGGTGGTGGTGGCAGGGGATACCATCCAGAAGCCGCAGGAAAAGGGCAGAGCACAGAAAGGAGTGTTGGGACAGACAACATGAAAGAAAATGATAAAATTAGAGAGTAAAAACATCAGTAGTGAACAGTTCTATGTGACAAGCTCATTAACTGCACTGCCAGTGGGGCAACCTGTGATACAGAGAAAACCAAGGGAAGAAAGCACACAAGGGGGAAAAAAATTCCACATTTGGCTGTCCTGTATTTTTGTTTTAATGCACATTAGGAAGGCACACAGGAGCTAGGGAGGAAAAAATCCAAAAACAGGGCTCAAGGAGGATGCAACCATTTTCTTCCACTATTTTTTCAAACCACTCTGGTTTCTGTGATGGCATAAACTCAGCCTCAGCTTCTTACAGCAATTTTTGTTCCTTCTAAACACTTATCTTTCTTCTCTGCTTCCTTCCTGAGTCAGTGACCATAAATTTTCAGCAGCTACCCAGGCATTTCATAGCCTTCATGCAGACTTCAGCCTGCCACACCAAGCAATTAACCTTCTTAAAATCCTAGACTTAGTGTAATGCATCTAAATAGTAACCTCCATATAACTTCTAATTACAAAGCCCTACTGAATTATTTTCTCTGGAGGCAGGAAGCACATCCTACCACTCTGCTCTAGTTCTGACAGATTTATCAAAACCTTACAACAAACTCTCTGAAGTTAAATAAGCTCTCTTTCTGATTATGTGTACAATCTATTAGGTTTCCTGAAAACCAACAACTGGTCTATGTCACAAAATGCCTGCCCTGACCCACATTTGTCACAGTAATAAATTAGGTTAACTTGCTACATTCCTAATTATTGCAAACATAACAAAGCTCTTCATCAGCTTTTTAGTAAGTTGATAGTAACACTTACCATCTGATCATTCACCCTACACATTTATATACCTCCAAGTAGAAGAGTATAAAGCAAAAAAGATGAAAGGAGTCTTGAGAACATGAGAGAAAAAGGAATAGGCAAGAGCAAAACACTTCACCTGAAGCTTAAAAGTTTCAACTGGAAAATGTTTTGCCTGTTTTACTTTTTAGGCAGACCCATTTATATAAGTGGGACAAGTCCAGCCAGTAGAATTGGGCAACGAAAAAAAAAACCCCAAACAACACCCCTGCAATTCCCAACAGCAGAATAAGAGATATGTATTTCTACAATAAGTAAAAAAAATAAAGCCCATACCTTCTAGATCATCAATGCTCTTCTCCAGCTTGGTTACTGACCTCTCAGCAAACTCAGCACGGGTCTCAGCCTGAGGTCAAGACAAAGACAGACTGAGTAAACACACACAGAGCACTTAGGAACAGTGCAACAACAATCAAAGTGAAGAAAAAAGTACAATGAGAGGAGGCAAATATAAGGCTAATATATATTGATTTTTAGAAGAGATATTTAGCACTAAACAGTTTCCAAAATGGTGTGTTCACTCTTAAAGCCAAGTGATGTTTATATTAAAAGAAACAAAGGTACATTGGAAGACGTTGCAAAGAACAGCTCTAATTTTACCTCCTTCAGTTTGTCAGTCAAGACTTTAATCTCCTCTTCATATTTGTCTTCTTTCTGTGAGTACTGTAATTAGAAAGAGGATCACTGGTATTAGACTGGGTATTCTAAATATACCAAAAAACCCCACAGTTGAAACTCTCTTCTAATAGATTATGTGTACACAAGAAATCATAAGAGTAAAACAATTCATTCCAGTTACAAGACTGTGTCAATGCAGTTTATTACAAGAGTCAAACTTCCCTTGAGATACATTGCAGTGTAATACGGTGAGAACTCTGAGTAGAAATTAGTACTACACTTTTAAAGAGGAGTATTGTTTGGAGAAGTGACTGTTAGTACACAGAGCCAGTTTAAGGGTAATTCTATTAAAAATATTTAATCCTGTCAGAGGTTTCACACAACTTGGGGCTAAGTAAGAGCCAAATATGAACTGAGTAGTAAGTTCAAATGCGTCTACTGACAACAGCCCTGCTAAAATGCTGCAGTGACCTTGATATAAGGAACCCCCACGGGCCAAGTGACAAGGTAAGGGACATGTTCTCACATAAGTCTCTATCCTACCTTCTCAGCCTGAGCCTCCAGCGACTTCAGGTTGTTGGTCACAGTTTTCAACTCCTCTTCAAGCTCAGCACATTTGCTGTTATTTCGGAGGGAAGGCAGGAAAGGGGCGGATGGAAGATTCAGTCAAGCAAAAGAAACAGGAGAAAATAGAGGGAAGAGATAGAGAAAAATGAAAACAATTCCAGGGCAAAAGAATGGCCTCAAAAGCAGCTGATCCATCACAGATTCAAAGCAATTCTTTGTGATGCCAAATAGCATTTCAAGAGCACATTAAGACGATGACCAGACAGAAATTTATCTACAGCCCTTGGTTTACACAGAAATATTTACAGAGCTTTTACACATGAGACAGTTCAGCTTCTTTTGGCTGCACAGGAGATCAGTTTTAAAGGTAAAAATAAATAAATAAACAAAAAAACAGAGACCAAAGAAAACCACCAAAGCAAGATGCAGAGAGTGAAGGGCATAGCAGGGACTTGTTACTACTGAGCGAGCTAATGGGCTATGGAAGCTGAAAGACTCGGGTTGCAGTTAAACCTCAAAACTGTTCATTAGTCTCAGTACCTTATCCTCGGCAGCCATTAATGCTTTCAAGGTCTGATCCATTACTCTTAACTGTTCTTCCAGCTGTCGGACTTGGCTGTTAGTGAACACATGAAATGCACAAAAGCCATTCACAAAATCAGTGTGCAGGTACAGCATGCAGTGACAACACACACACATACAAACAACAGTCACCTCAGCGGCGACCGTCGCTCTGAATGAGCCCAACACAGCTGAACACACGGTGTGCTGCCAAACGTTTCATGCTGTTATAGTCACCCTGTAGCACCTCACACACTGGGGCAGAGCAACACTTACCTTTCTGACAGCTCAGCACGCTCCTCAGCACGCTCCAGGTCACTCTCAATGATCACCAGCTTACGAGCCACCTACGGAAAAAGCACTTGACAGTCAGGGATATGATGTTGCTGCAGCACAGGTCACCTCTTTCCAGACCCTACAGGGCATGGGGCTGGGCTCATTTTTTCAATGAACACAAGTTTTGATTATGTGGCATCTTATTCACTTGAATCTTAGTTCACTGACATTTTTCAAGATCTCTCTTTCATTCACCAGAGGGTATTTTCAAAATATTTTTTCCTCCCTAAGAGCCCTGGGAATACTCTCAATCATTCCAGTGCAGAGATCTAAGCACACATCTCCTGCCACCTTGTCCCCTGAGGTATCCAAGTGCCCATTTTTCCTTCCATAGCTGTGAACAGTGGTGTTTGTGAACTTTTGAACTTAAAGGGCAAAGGTGGGAAAAAAACCCCCCACCACACAGGCACAGCCTACAGGACTTTGGACAGAGATGAGCTGCACTCAAGGACTGACCTCTTCATACTTGCGGTCGGCCTCCTCAGCAATGTGCTTGGCCTCTTTAAGCTGGATCTCCTGGATTTCCATCTTCTCCTCATCCTTCTGGGCTCTGTTTTCAATGACCTTCATGCCTCTGAAAGACGTGAAAAACAGGAAATGCAAGGTTCAGGGCTTGCCAGTTTATCTCCAGCTCTGCTACGAGTGGAGTGAGATTTTCAGACAGTTGTATTAAGGTGAACGAAGCACAACAGACAGTTGAGGCTTCACACCACAGATCTAGTCCTGTGCACTCACATTTCAGAAGTTCAAGGAGCAAAACATGTCTTAGGAAGAAAGAAAGTGTGATTTGTTTAGCTCTTCACCACAGTTCAGCTGCACTATCCTTTTTCCATTTTAAATTGAAGGAAAACTCATCTTATAGAAAGGTAAAAAAAGGGTCTTGCTTCTAAAGATCTAATAGGATGACTGAAAACATCTGTGCTTTTACACTCATCACAAAACAGCATGTTATAGCCCCTGTAGGACTGACAAGAATCATGTTTATGGGCCAGACTCCCCTGAGTTTTGCCATGTCAGAACTCTGGAACACTGAAACTCTCTGTGCTCTGCATAGGCAAAATTTAACTCCTTCATAACAGGAAACATTGTGTGTTGCACACTTGACTCAAATCCTCAAAGTGTTTCAAAACACACTTTGAGTCTCTGGTGTTTTTCTTTTCAACAGGCTGTGTAGTTAGTGAGGTTGACATACAGATGCAGAATATCTGGGCTTCTTTCACAATAAAAGTTATTATCACAGTTTACAGAAGAGAGAAGATCTTCCAAAGTCACAGATCTTGAGTTCTTAACTTACATTATGGACTTTTGGAAATCTAAAGGGAATTATCAGTCTCTTTCCTTTGCTTACTCTCATGTACCAATCTTGCCAACAGGAGAATCAAAGCCTCTTCCAGAACCTTCCTATTCTCCAGGTGAGATTTTCTACCCACAATGAACTCAAGAATCACCCAACAGCACAAGAGTACCTTAAGAAGTTGTCATTCAAACAGAGAAATCTGGGCTCAGTCAACCAGTTTTCACAGGATGTGACCTAATTCATCAAAGGGCCTACACCGCTTTAATCTCATTTTTACAACTGAAGAAGAATGCAAGCCTACATATTTTGGACATTCCTTTAGACAAGCTGTCCCATGTACGCAAAGGAAGAGCAGATTATACATGTTCAGAGACATAGGAGTGGTTTAATTTACTGCCCTAACACACCCTGACAATTAGGATCTTTGTCATAAGGGTAACCATCCATTCAAGAGTGGCCCCACCCACCTTTCACTCTCATCTGCGGCCTTCTCAGCCTCCTCCAGCTTCTGCAGGGCAGTGGCCAAGCGCTCCTGAGCCCGATCCAACTCTTCCTCAACCAGCTGGATGCGTCTGTTCAGAGAAGCCACTTCGCTCTCAGCCTAAGCAGAGGAAGAACAGAAATTAGTTCATAATAAGGCACACATCATCTCTTGCAGATTGTCCCATTTACCTGCTAGTGCCATTTAACAGCACTTCCTGACTTCATCCACTAAAAGATCCACACACATGGATGTACATGCCCTCGTTGAATTGTAAAGCTATTGCTTAACAGAGGAAAAAGTGATTAATGCTTCCTTTCAACAAAGCACATCAAGGACTGTACAGTTTGTACTAGAAAGAACTGCACTGGAAGAACTATGGATCGTTACCTGAGTAGTTTCTGTTATTGTATTTGCAGACATTAATTACAGACCTCCCTTTTTTTGTTAAAGCAACACAAACCAATTACATGATGTTTCTGTTATCCCAAATCCTTTACTTGTGACCTTTCACTTCTTTTGCTAAGAACTGTCACAACATTTCCTGCAGTTCCATAAGAAGAGCTCAGTGTAAACATACAAAAATCCCCCTAGATCAGCATTTGCAATGACACAGCTGACACAGAGAGCATGAGAACATTTAAGAAGTGCTGCAGTACTCGAAGTTTTGTTTATAGGCAAACTATGCAAGAGCTGATAAAAAAGGCATCAGCAGAGGCTCCATCTCAGAAGGGCCCTGGTACAGGCAACAATCACTTAAAACACCTTTTTCTTTTAGTTTTTTTCCCCATATCCTCAATCTTCCTCTAAATTTGCCTCTCTTGCATTATCTGTTCACTTAATCCTCTGTATAACACTTGCAACTCATCTGCCTCTTATCATTACAAGCTCACTCTTCTGACATCCTCAAACCTGCCCTTGCTCAAGTGGCAGAGGGAGTTCTGTAACAGCCTTCTCATGGTAACCTCATAATTAAACTTTCTTTAAAACTGTATTAAGCACAAAATAAATATAAAAAGGTCATTATTCTAAAAAGTTAATTACTTCTGAGAATAACACTCTTAATTAGTACTGAAATTGAATGTACATGGGAGAGATATAAATACTATATATGAACAAGGATAAATCTGAATTTCCTACGATGTCTGATTGAGGAGGGAACCAACTCCCTAGTAAAAGTAGATACCAAAAGTATCAGTTTGGTACTTTTTCTTTTCTAACCAGAGGTAGCTGGATACAGTTGGCTGCAGTGAAAATTTTGCTGTACAGAACAGAAGGAAGAGTAACTTACAGATCAGACAAGCAAATCTACCTTTGACATAACAGTAACAATGCCCTGCTAAGGTGACTGAGAGTAACACAAAAACTGGGAAGCAAATATGTCTTTAAACATTAATATGTACTGGCAGTGAACAAATAGAAGCAGAAGAAACCTCATCCTTAAAGATCCACATTAATCCAAACGTAAATTATTTAGCTATGCAATCATGCAGTAGTACTCCAAACCTGTATTTTTGGACTTCTGGCTTTAAATAGTAAGATTATTTTAGCTTTCCGAATTAAGAAAGAAAATAATCTTTCATAAATGTTACTTTGGGGAAGTTTGTAATGTTACAAGTTAATTATTATCATGTCAAGACTCCTCATCTTGATAAAAGCATAACATTGTGCTTCGAAAACAGGGTGAGTAAAGTTCAAGCTTTCACTTCCTGCTCCAGTAACTCACTAAGGATTTACCAACCAGCCTTATATGGCCCAAGTCATTCTCCTGCAGAGCAGGACTTCTCTCCTTATATGGCGAGGCAGGAAAAACCCCAGTGACACTCAGGGCACTCCCACAGCTACCAGACAAACACAACCTCCTGCCTTCGGATCCCACATACTTTCCTAGTGAGAGATGACATGGGTAAGTTACCATCAGATGCTAATTATTACTGTTGTAAGGGAGATTCTGTTTTCCAGAAGAAGGAATTAAAATGCATTTTGATAATGGGATTACTGACAGCCCCTCGAGATGGCTGTGCTGAAAACAGAGCAGATTCTTTTTAAGGCAATGGCTGCTAATGACAGTTCTAAAACTTTTAACAATCTGGTTTAACAATCAAGAGCTGTAGGCTGTGATATGTTTTGGCCACAGCTTCATCTTTTTCATTGTTTGCGTATCTGTACCTTGCACAGGAAGAAAACAAACCCACAGAACAACCCTAGCTGGTCACATGCTATACATGTAAGGATTGCACTAAGGGAAGGGTGAGAGTCACACCTCAGCTCTCTCCTGCTGCCTTACTCTCAGAGCCTCCCTCCCTGAGCATGCCCAAATACAGCTGCAACAATAAAAAACCCACCGTAAAAAAGGCACACACCTACATGTGCCTGAGAGTTCACTTTTCTACCTTCACTGACCCCTCCAAACAAAAATGTAAATACCATGCAAATGCCCTCTGCAGAATTCCACATCATCCACATAAACCAACTCCAGGGAAGAGACAAACATTAACCTTTAGGTCCTTTACAGCATTGCAGCTGAGCTCTTAAGGGAAGGCTCCACTAGCAAGCTACAATCACTTCACCACTATCCCTTCTGCCACAAAAGGTATAAACAGCAAAGCTGCCCATTTCAACAGAAATCCCTTAATGTGTTGTTTAGAATGTGTCGCTGAAAGTAGGAAAATTGGTTTCCTTTGCTCCACCAAACTTACAAAATGAGTTCAAGTTTTTCTAAAGGCAGAAACTCTTATGAAACAAGTTAATGACTGTGACATGGTCCTTCACCGAAAAAAAATTGATATGCCAAGTGATCTGCAAGAATGCAGCAGTTACACAAGCTAAGTAGCCTATTTTGCTCTGTAAGGAGGATCACCTGCAAATAATCAGGAGGCTCTTCCTTTGAACTTGGTGCCCAGAATGTGCAGAAAGCTCCGTATTATAAGGAAATCAAATAATCGCCATTTTTTCTGTTGCAATAAACTACGCAGGAAATTTGTTCTTTTGCTTCCCTTTTATACAACCACTGAAGACATTAAAACTGCCCCACAGGACAGTGTACCTTTTTCCAGCAGGAAACAGTAACTTACAGCTGTTGGAATTCCCCAAGGTCAGCGGCAAGGCAAACAACAGCCCTATCAGGTTTTTTCGCTGTGTCTGGCACCCATAACTACATCTCCCTGCTGTGCCAGCCTGTGCTGCTCACACCTGATCTGGTCTCTGCTGTTCCCTTCCCGTCCCAGCAGCCACACGCACTGCAGCTGGCGGTGACCGGGGCCATCCCACCGCGCTGCTCTGCACCAGGTGCTGGGGCCAGCGCCACGTACGGCACTGCCCAAGTCGCCACGCTCCTTCCCACGGATGGGCTCGCTCGGATGGCGACAGAGAGCTAGCCAGGGGCTTGTGGGAGGGGGAAAAGAAACCATAAAAGCTTGCTCAGAACCTGATGCAAAGCATCTCATCTCCAGCACCTCGCCTGCATTCAGCTGTGCGGGGCGGACCGGGGGTACTCGGGGATTAC
>JAWWEV010000018.1:17161029-17172707 GCA_035583235.1 Hafferia zeledoni | reverse complement strand
GGGGAGAGGTACTTGGGGGGCTGCTCGGGGGGATGTCCGGAGATTGCTCGGGGGCTGGCCGGGAACTGCCCAGGGGTTACTTGGGGGGCTCCCCAGGGGGATGCCCGGGGAGGGCACGGCCGTGCCGGCGGGGACGGCAGCGAAGGCAGGGCCGCCCCTGCCCGGGCAGCACCGCGGGGCCGAGGGACCCCCGCCCGCTCCCCCCGCGCCGGGCCGGGCCGGGCCGTACCTCCTCCCGCAGCGCCCGCTCCTGGTCCACCTCCCGCTGCAGCCGTCCCGCCCGCTCCTCGGCCGCGTCCGCCTGCTCCTGCAGGCTGCGGATCTTCCTGCGCACGGCCTCGAGCGAGCTCATCGCCGCCATGCCCTGCCCGGCCCTGCCCGCCCCGCCCGCAGCAACGCCGCGCCCGCCCAGGCCCCGGAAGTGTCTCCGCGCCCAGCGCCGGGGCGGGGCCGCACGGCGGGAGTGGGGTGGGATGGGGATGGGCCGGGGAGCGGATCGGCCGGGGATGGGCCGGGCCGGGGAGCCAGTAGGGGCTGTGCCGGTTCCGCTCGGGCCGGGATGGGCCGGTCCCACCGGGGCTGTACCGGCGCTGTCTGTGCTGGTCCCGCACCGGGGCTCTACTAGTCCCATACCGGCGCTATCTGTGCCGGTCCCATACCGGTCCCGTACCAGTCCCATTTTGGTGCTGTCTGTGCCGGTCCCGTACCGGTCCCCCACCGGGGCTATACCGGTCCTGTACCGGTCCCATACCGGTTCCGCACCGGGGCTATACCGGTCCCCCACCGGGGCTATACCGGTCCTGTACCGGCGCTGTCTGTGCCGGCCCCATACCGGGGCTATACCGATCCCATACCGCCCCCATACCGGGGCTATACGGGTTCCATACTGGTCCCATACCGGGGCTATACCGGTCCCGTACCGGGGATATACCGGTCCTGTACCGGCGCTGTCTGTGTCGGCCCCATACCGGGGCTATACCGATCCCATACCGGGGCTATACGGGTTCCATACTGCCTCCATACCGGTCCCGTACCGGCTCTGTCTGTGCCGGTCCCGGTGCGCGCTGGGGCAGCAGCGCCCCCTGGCGGCAAAGCGCGCGGGGCCCCGCGGGCCGGACCCGCACCCGGACCCGGACCGGGCTCACAGCCAGGTCGGAACAGGGGTCGGGACCCAAAACTTTCCCCGCCTAAACCGCCCCAGTATGAGTATAGTAAAACACCGAGCAACCCGCCAGCTGTGCTGCTGCTGCTCCCGGCCCGGGCCCCGAGTCACGGGCAGGGAGAGGGGGCTGCAGGGCCCTCTCCCAGGTGCGGTAGCTCCGGGGATGTGCCTGGATTTTGGGAGATGAGTCACACCGCGAGGGAAGATTTCCTCATCCCCCCGCAAGGCGAGTCCAGCCCAAGGACTGGCACTCCCTCCATGCCCGTGCCTTTTTCCTAAGGCTTGGAACTATCCAAACTAGTAGGGCAAATACTGGGTCAACTGTAATGCCCCAAAGAAACACTGCTTTGCCAAAAAATAAACATGTCCTTGAAATGTCAGACGTATTCCAAGCATACAAATAAATACAGCATTTACCTGGATGAAAACAAGCCAGACACTCTCCTACCCTCCACCTGAAGGAAGACTGCAAGTAAAATTGCTCTCAACAAGCTTCCAAACGCTGCTTTCCAGCAGGGGAAAATGGCATTGGGATCAGTTAGGGAGACCCTTAATTTCAAAACAGGAATCTAGTGGCATTTCTCCTGCCTTCATCCTAGGCAAGCTATTTCCAAATAGTCTGCATACTTTTCCTTATAAGGAATATCTCCCCTGGATCTATATGTGGTTCCTCTGAACAAGTTAAATAAACGTCCTGCGAGGGAGCTGCCTCTCCTCCATGGCAGCCACGCACAGCACACAGACATCTGATCCACATTATCCACGAGCCCCTCTCCCCCGTTCCTATGCATGCTTCTGTTTGCTAACTTCTTGAGTACTCTTTCACAGCCATACAACTTAATTATCATACTGAAGCTACACTTTTTTTTTATCCTTTCCTCCTTTTAGAAGTAAAATAAGACAAAAGCATGTTGTCCCTCATGTGAAGTTGTTGTTTGTAACATTTCCCCTTCCATAAGTATCCTTCCTCCCCCTGAAATACTGTGCTTGCTTCATCTGGGGCAACTCCTTTGTATTACGGCTTTGAGGTTGATGTTTAAAGCTGAGCCATAGGAACAGGAGGGTCATTGCTTTGGAAATACTGTAGTTTCACCTATTCCTGTCATTCAGACCTGAGATTTACTCAGAGAGAATCAACTTGTCCAACAGCAGCAACAGAGACCAGGACCTTAACTTCAGAGAAATACACTCTTTTGGCTCCATGCATGCAATACATTAAATGCATGTCAGGGGCAGACAGGTGGGTGGGATGAGGGCCTGGGAGAGGCACAAGCTCTTGCCTTATTACCATATAAAGTGCTGAGCTATATATATCTCCCAGCTTGCTCCCAAGATCGCTGTCCTCTGAACTGCAAGACTACCAAGTATCATCTTCCAGACAATTTTCGGTCACGCAAGACTGAACTTGTCTTTGACAAGTGGAACAGTTCCACTGATTTCCAGGCAAAAAAGCCCCAACAACTAGGAGAGCACCTTTTATCTCAGGGATCAGTGAGCCAAACTAGTATCTAGCAGCAGTTCTAACACATGCATGCCTAGGAAGAGTGCTCCTGAAGACAGAACTAGCAGCCCTTGCTCTTCAGGATCTCCCTCTCCTGGATCTACTTGCTATCAACTCTCCGATTCTGTTTCACTATCAAGACAGTGCAGTTCCAGCCTGAGCCCTTTTCCCCACCAACCAAACAGATAAATCACCCTTTCTTTACTTTCACATCTAGAGCAGCAAGTACACATAAAAAGCACATGTCAAGTGAGCAGAAACCCAATCAAATGCCTCTGATAGTGTGCAAACCTCATGCAAGGAGGCAGTGCTGTGTTTCCCATCCCCTGCCCAGGAGGTGCCCAGACTCTGCCATCAGCAGAGCAAAGCTTTGGCATTCTGTTTGGTAGGAGTCCTGGCTGTCCTGGGCAGAGGGAGCATGTGGTTTCTCTGCTGGGCTTGTGGTGAAAGGGATGGGGGTAACTTACATCTGTGGCCTTTTTGTCAGCCAGTTCCAACTTTTCCTGTGCATCTTTAAGGGACTCGGAGTATTTGTCCAGCTCATCCTCAGTGCCCTTCAGCTTCTTTTGTAGAGCCACCAGCTCGTCCTCCAGCTGTGATACGGGTGAAGGTGGTGGAGAGGGGAGGGCGGGCAAAAGGTGCAGCAGGCAACGTGATCGTGCAAAGGGAGAAGTGCAGGTGCAGAAGAGACAGAGAAGGACAGACGGACAGAGAGAGAGAGAAGGAGAGACAGTTAGATTCTCTTTGCTTGTGGCAAGGGCACGATACCTTGGCAGCATTCTCCTCTGCGGAGAGGAGGCTGTCCTCAGACTTGTGTAGCTCTTCCAGCACTTGGTCCCTTGTATCCTCCGTCACATGCAATTGCTTTTCCAATTGCACAATGTCATCCTCTAACTAGGTGCACAAGAGGAAATACAACGCAGAAATATGTTTCTCTCTGAGCTTAGAAAAGTGGCAAATTAACTTATAAATACCTCCCCCTTCCCCCCTCCTCCTTCAGCATCTCCCAGGAACGTGCAAACAGTCGAATAAAGCCCCAGATGTAAAGGAGGGGGGTTGGAGGACAGGAAAATGGGACATGCATGTGGAGGAGAGTGGGGAGCTGGACACCTGGAATCGGGCAAGCCTGCTGGGTGATGCTGGGGCGGCCGAACACAGCTTAAAATGTCCTTAGCCAAATCGCAGCACGTCTGTGTCTTGCCAAGGAGATGCTCGAGGCAGCCTCTCCAGGCCGTGCCCGGTGACAAAGGCACGGCGGCCACGCGGTTGTCCCAAGGCCCCGCTCCGCGGGGGGAACGGTGGCGACGGGGCGGGGAACGACCTCCCACCCGACCCCCGGGACCCTCCAGCCAGGGGCTGCCAGGCTGAAACTCTGCCTGAGGAAAAGTTCAACCAGTTCTGCAGGGCGCGGGGGTGGAATACAGTAAGGTATGAGGCTGGGGGAGAGAGGAGGAGGGGAAAAGAGAAAGGAGCCGTCTGGAACAAGTCGCGCCCCGGCGCTGGCTGCGCCCGGCCCTCGCTGCAGACCTGCTTGCTTCTCTCCTCCGCTGCCTTCTTGTCCGCCTCGGCTTGCTCGGCCCTGTCCAAGGCGTTCTCCTTGTCCAGCTTCAGCATCTGCATCTTCTTCTTGATGGCATCCATGGTGGCGGTGGCTTAGGGCGCGTCCCCGCGCGAACTGCTCCCGAAAGCAAACCCTGCGAAGCTGCGGGAGAGCCCCGATGCGGAGCTGCGGGACGGCGAGGCTGGTCCGTGCGGGACGGGGCGCCGGCCGAGTGCAAGCGGCGGGCAAGGAGCGCCTCACAGATATGTACTTTCCCAGGGGGCTGACTGCATTCCTGAAGACATCCAATACTTTTTTGGAAAGGGCTTTTTTTTTTTTTTTCCTTCCTCCCTCCCTCCCTCCTCCTTCGTCCCTACCCCTTTCCCTCTCTCACTGCCCCCCCGGCTTTTTTTGGGAAGCGCAGCCCTCCCATTCGCCGCCGCCTGCCATTTGACCGTACATATGACTATATATGGGATGCGATGGGCGAGGTAAGGCGGGGGAGCAATTTGTTCCCATTTCCAAATAGGCAGGACGGGACGTTTCGCTGCTACTCCTGGGAGGAGAAAAAAAAACCAACTTAAAAAAAAGGGCAGCAAGCGGGAGCGGAGGGGGCGGAGGAGCCGGGCCGAGGGGTGGGTGACACCAGGGCCGAGGGCTGGGGGACACTAGCCCAGTCTGAGCCGTCTCCGTCCGTGGAAATCCGTCTGCTCCGCGGCGGGAGCCCGGGGGGAACACGCGGGGCTGCGGGGCAGGCGCTGAGCGGGCACTGCGGGTTAACCGCATGAACGGGCGGAATGGACGCGTTCGGAGACCTTCCCCCGGCAGCCAGAGCAGAGGAAGAGGAGGAGGAGGAGGGGGCGCCTCGGCAGCCCGGCTGCAGCCAATGCCGGCGGGTGCTGAGCCGGCTCTACAGCCGAGCACGGAGCCCAGACTTCGCGGCGAGAGCCCGGCGGGGCTGGGCAGGGCCAGGGGAAGGAGTCGGGGTGCCATCCTGACCCCCGGGGCAGGGCATCATCGAGGGCATGGTAGGGCTCTGCTCTCCTCCCCCGGCGGTCCGGGGAGGCTGCCAGTGCTTCCCGAGGGCAGCGCTGGCACTGCAGGGACGCGTGTGGCGGTGCTGCACACGAAGGGACGCAAACAGGGCACTGAAAAGGCAGAGATCTGCTGTGCCCCTCCAGCAGTGCCAGGGATGCAGCCCAGCAACAGCTCGGGCAGAGGAACTGGCTGCAGAGGTGACTTGAACCTTTCTGTAATGCCAGCGAGAGACGGGCAGCAGAGGCAATTAACAAAATAACACGTAATTAAGTAGAGACCTGTTTAATTGGCTTCTGGCAGGTCTCTTACTGTCTCAGCAGAGTGAGCAAGATGTAACATGCTGTCCCCAGGACACACGCTCCCTTGTACAGTGCACAAAGTCCCGCAGGACTGGGGTTACACAAAGAGAAAATAAAGCAGCAGAGAATTCCTCCCTGGTGCCGTCACTGAACCAGCTGAACTGATGTTACTTTGCAGGAGGAGGAAGGAATGTCCTACAGCTTATGGCCCGTGGTCCTTGCCAGGGAGCAAGGGCTGGATTTGCAAAGCAGGGGTTGGAGACCAACTGCTGGAAAGCTTAAACAAACTGCCCCACGAAGCTTCAGCTCCACAGCATAGCAAAGGATGCTGATGAGGGTTCAGACCATCAGTTCCCTTCCTCTCTTCCCGAATCCAGCTCTGAACTACCCCAGGTTCGAGAGGCTCAGACCAGGCACGGGAATTCACCTGCAGTGCTACCAGACAGCATTGCCAAAGAAGATGCTGTCCTTACGCCTGCTTAAAGAAAAGATGATTTCTCACTGTATTCCCCTCTCACTGCATTGGTTTCATAACCAAACGACTTTAACAATAATAGTAAAATAACAGTAAAAATAGTAAAAGTTACTAAGTGAAACACAGCACTCTCATAGAATGTTATAAAGCAACAAAGATCAGACTACTGAAAAAGTCTGCAGATTTAGTCACAGCCAACCCTAAAGTGCAGTTTTCATCTTTGCACTTACCTTGCTTTTACATTATAGTCAATTAGAACAGATTAAGGCCTTTCTGAGGTAAGTGTAGTGAATATTTCAAAGACACTTAGTTACCAATTGTTCAATAATCTGACTGTTAAATGTATTAGTAGGTTTTGTTCCTAGTTTAAGAGAACTTACTTCTCCCTCACAAAAAACTCCTTAAAAAGCATGGCGTGGCTTGGCTGGGAATCAACTGAGGTAGCTCTTCTCACTTTGGGGAAAACAAATGACCTGCAAAATAAAGCCAACAGTATCCTGTCTGGCTAATTTGGGAGTGGTGCTGATGGGCTGCTGGAGAATTCCTGTGCAGCTCCTTTTTTCTAAAAGAATGTTAGCCAAGACATGGGAACCTCTGGGACACGTGAGAAAGTGTGAGACAAGGGCAGAAGGAAAGGAACTCCAAGTTTTTTTTTAAAAAATACCTGGAGGATGCCACCACCTCCACAGAAAAACAATCTCTTGAGGTTCTACTTACGTGAAAATGCCCAGTTAATAAACTTAGTTTATAGCAAGATGACCCTGTATCCATGGGGCTGAAGTGGTTGATGTTGATTTTTCTTTTCCTCATAGAGAGAATATGGAAAGTACAGACAGGTGTAAACATGCTTGTTATATCTTTCATTAACCATTTCAATTACTTGGAAATTTCTGTTCCAGCTGGCTAAGAAAGATGGGCTTGGAAATCAAAAAGTTTATATAGTGTCTCCCTCTTTAATTGGAATGTGAAGACAGACTGTACAAAAATTATTCTTGCATCCTGAAAAAAGAAGGCAGCACAAACTTTGTTTTTCTGATATAATACCAATTCTCTAATGTTACTTATTACCTTTTGTTGTTTTTCATCACAATGGGTAGTGTCAACTCTCTCATCTCATCTCTCTCACTGACAAATGGTGCAGAACTCCCTTGTGCAGATTCCCTTGTGCTGGGGAGTACCTACTGCACTCATTTTGAATCCTATTATTTTAATCAGGCTCTGTTGAAAATCAAGACAGCCAAGACAAAGAACCAGAGTAGGATATCTGGTTTTGAAATTCACAGCTGTGAGGAGGTGATGTCACCCTTCAGTAGTTTTCCCAGGGTAAAGTTGGAACCTGTTTATAGTATATTATATCATGATGTTTCTGTCATGTCATGTATCCCTTGACAAAGGCAGAAATTTGCCTTAAGGAGGATCTGCTTTTTGGGCATAAATTGGGGCTGGTCGAAGGGGGTTCACATTGTTGATTCTGTAACAGACAAAAGGGTAGGTGGGAATAATCACTTGGAAAAACTTCAAACATGCCCTTGGTTGCTTTTCTTTCTTTCTTCTTCTCCTTGGTATTTTTTTTTTTTTTTGGAATATACAGGAAATGACACCTAACTTTATACTACAACTGGTTCTGCCAGTTCTATAAAAAACTGCCTCTTGGAAGATTATTAAGGATTCAAATTAGGTCAGTCAGAGTGAACTCATGGGCCTGTATATTCCATTCGAAAAATGGAGTGTTCCCTCACAGGGAGGCAAATATACGTGAAATACAAACCAATTTCTCAAAGGTCTCTGAACCTCTGCAGCCCTTGTGAAACAGGAAGGTTCATTTTGGACAAAAGGAGCAGCAACATGAATGTAGCTTATCATCAAAAATAGGAAAGTGAAAACATCTGTGTTCACCTAGAAAAAAGCCAAAACCCCAATAGATCCTGATGAAGTCGGGCAGGTTTTGCTATGGCACTGAGTGTATTTTATCCTCTAAGGCTCTCCAAGAAGTTTGCACTGAAGAAATCGAGGGACAATATTTCTAAAAGAAGCACAAAAGTGGCCAAACTTGCCCTGAGGGCACTGGCCATGTCTGCTCCAGCCAGAGGGCAGGAGAAGGAGCTAAAATAGAAGGCAGGAATCCTGGCAGTGCCCTGCACAGCTGAGTGGGCAGCAATGGGCACAGAAATGCTGCTGAACATGCCAGTCATGCTCCTCACATGCTGTAACTCTCTGAAAGGTTTGCTGCAACATTTCCTGGGTAACAGTGACGAACACTTCAGCTTTTGTAATGAACAACTGTGGGATTTTTTATTGGGAAATAAAGCGTTAAATTCTTTTTAAATTGTTTTAATAATTTTCCTCTTCAAAACTAATGTTTATGTCTGGTTTGTCATCCAAGAAATTAGTGAACTCCTTAAGGATAGAAGTATTTTTAGTACAGTCTTCTGCACCTGTCCTGATCTATAATCCAAGGGTCTACTCAGATACCTCACCAAATACTAAGAAGCTCATGACCTCACTCATGACCTAAGATCTTAAAATAGCTCTGAGAAGGTCTTTCTTTTTTCCCCTAAGACTCCTTTCACTCTAATTGCACTACAGTTATTCACTAGTTTTCAGCTGAGCAAACATGTCTCCCAGGGCTGTGCATCGTGCTTCATTTTTAAGTCAGATTTGCTTTAGCTGGTAGGTATGAATTACTAATGTAATTCTCTGAAAAAAAATAAACAAAACCCCAAAGATCACTCCTGGTAAGGTATTTTCCTACAGCCTTCTCTTTACAGCTTCAGAGAGTTTTAGAACAAAAAAGATTAATAGGTCATTTAAAACTGTTTGCCCATATTTATATATTGTTTGGTTTATATTCCAATCAGTGAAGTGTCTGTTCAAGTCATTTACTTAAATTTAACTACAGTAATATAATGTTCTTAAAAACAGTGCTTAAAAAAATAGTCTTGAAAAAAATACCCAGTTCACTTTGATTTAAGGTGTGATATTGTGCAAGAGGAAAGAAGAACCACGAAGAGGGCAAATAACAGAAAAGGGCAAGTAATATGTAGGGGGAGGGGGAAGAAAAAAGACTGAAAAAAGGTTAAAAAGACTAAAATCAAGTGAAAGGAAATGTGAATCAACAAATCCAAAAAGAAGCTGCTCCCTCCTGGTGAGAGTCCAGTCACATCCTTGCAGAAATTTCATTAAATTTTGTGATTTACACTCTGCCAAATGACCTCAGACCCAGATCTGCTGAATGCAAGATGAAAAAAACGTTGTAGAAAGACCCTGTGTTAAGAACCACAAGAAGGCCAACACCTTCAGAGGAGAGTTCCATCCTCCTGACACAGTTCATTTGCTGGTGCTTTGAGCTGTGTACAGAGGAACACGCTGTTGTTGTGACATCTGCAAGACCACAGGGTGTTCTGAAGTTTAACTTTGCAGTGTTGTTGGGGACTATTTCCCCTGGCAGAACAAAGAACAGTTACAAGCCCCTAAGATGTTTCTGTTACTGGTCTTACTGGTCCAGCAACATGCAATGGCAGTAAATAGTGGAACAGAGCAGGAATGGATAACAGGAGACAAGAAGCCCAGTGGTGTTTCTGATGTCCACCCCTTCATACAACAGCAGAGAGGGGCATACTGTAGAGAAATATCAGGGCAGACAGCTATTTCCCGTCTCTGGGCTGCAGCTGGGAGAAGTTCAAGTGTTTTAGGAATGTCCTGAAGTCGGGTTTCAAAGTTCAGAGCAGTTCATCCAGCAGCAGCAACTCCTGCAGCACAGAAAGCCAGGAAAAACCAGAGCTGCTCCAGCCAGTGAATCAGCAGAAGCTGCTGGGCTGTCCATGTGAGGGCTCCTTTCCTGACAGGATTTAGTTTGAGTCTTGTGGTGGTTCTCAATTGTCACACGTCAGGGCAGCAGTCTGGATTTAGACAGGATGTAGGAAAATATGTCCACATTCACTCAACCTAAATTTAACCTTTCTGCCTATGAGTGATGACCCAGGAATCCAGAGAGAGGTCTGAAGAGATGCCTAACCAAGAAAAAATAGCAGCACGGTTTGGTTTTCTGCTGTGTGAATCTGGCTCTAGGAAAAGCAAATTTCCTGATAGCAAATAGAGGTAACATTACACTGGATCTCCAGCAATTATTCCATTTCAATCAAACTGTGTGAAT
Organism: Hafferia zeledoni; assembly: GCA_035583235.1. Taxonomy (NCBI): domain Eukaryota; kingdom Metazoa; phylum Chordata; class Aves; order Passeriformes; family Thamnophilidae; genus Hafferia; species Hafferia zeledoni. Next base: position 17,162,539 of record JAWWEV010000018.1, on the reverse strand, counting down.
ACCTCAAGAAAATAAGCAAGTGATTAAATTGTGAAAATGCATTATGTAAGACTAGAAGGTAAAGAGGTTACTTCTGGAAGACAGGAAACTTCTTATTTGATCTGAATATTCACCTTTCTGGTGGGAATCTCCTGAGAACCTGATTGACAGTATAAATTTTTGTCAACAGCCAACCTGCCAGGTCTGGCCAAAGTTTTCTTGTTGGCATCAAAAATACACCCACTGGGGAACAACAAAAATCCAAACAAAGAAACAACCCCAAACTTCAAAAGAACAGAGAAAATTATCTACTGAAACCAGAAAAGTTTTTTTTTCTCTGATCTTTTTTTTTTTTTTTTGATGTGAGAGGAGAAAAGGAAGAAAGATGCATGCAGCCTTATTTCATAAACAATCATTAATCATGGAGCAGAACAAATAACTTCATCCCCTTCACTTCAGACCTTATATTTGTACAGCCTGAAACCTGCTGCCACAGCAAGAGAACTGTGCAAGTGTTTAGTCTCAGCTCAGGAAACAGGAGTGTGGCCCAGGTGCTCATTCTGTCCTTTTGCCCTCTGTGTCCAAGTATCCCACAATCTTATCTTGGTCCTTCCTCTCCTCCCTGACAGCAAACATGCATTTCATATCACTGAGATCCTTGACATGTTATTGGCATGATGGATGACACTCTGCAATAGTAAACACAGTAAATCCAATCCACTGGAATAACAAATACATCTCAATCTGTCCTCTCATTAGTTCCTTTTTCTTTCTTTGAAACATTTCACTAATTACTTGGCAGTTTATGTTTTTATTTTTAAAGAAATTACTTGATGTTCTCATTAATCTTCATGGTATTTTTGCTATGAAAAGCTGCTTGGACCGAACTCCTGGGCCTGTACAATTTACATTTATGTGCTGCTCCCTTTCCCAGTGATACAGAAAAAATAAATTCCCAGATTGTTTTCCTGGAATTAATCCTGATTTGAATGTAACTTCCTCAAACCTCAGAAGAGGTTTTTATGTTCCTATGTAAGAACCAAATTACCGGATGCAAAGGGAGTATCTGAAATAGCAAGCTGACAAATTTGATGAAGAATACTATTTTTCTTCAGCAAAAATGGTTAGTTAAGATTACCTCATATAAGATTATGCCAAAATTAACAACTTCCCATTTGCTTGGGGAAGCTACACAAGGATGTTGGACACAAGACTGCCCTGGGTTTGCCCTTGGATATAGCAGAGAGAGCAGTCCCTGCACACCCATCACTGCCATACCATAATAGTACCACAACATCCACATTTCAGCGTGCACATGGCACTTTCAAGCATCAGGATCATTGCAGATAATTACAGCTCACAACTCCTTTTCATTCTGAAGGAAAGTGGCCTCTGTATTCCAAATTTCCTGCTCAGTTTTGCTGAGTAAGACATTGGTTTGAAATCTGTGTGGAAACCTGATTTTGCATTGGTTTGAAATGTGTGTGGAACCTGATTTTGCATTGGTTTGGAATGTGTGTGGAACCTGATT
>JAWWEV010000018.1:17139340-17154190 GCA_035583235.1 Hafferia zeledoni | reverse complement strand
CCCAGCCAGCTCCCAGCCTGAGGGCTCAGCTGTGCCCTGGGCAGCTGCTGCCAATGGGCCATTGGGAACAGTTCATGAGAAATGAATAGAGGGTGGAGAATCCACAGCTTTGGTCACACTCACACAGTGATGAACTGGTCCCACCTGCTGAACTGGGACACCCACCCAACCACCCAACCAAAACAGTCCTACTCCATTAATTTGCAAGGAAAATGCTGCTGAAGAAACAGGTTTTATTTTAGAAATAAAATATGACAGGAATGGCTGGAAGATAAAAAAATTAAAATGGATGAAAACTTGGATAAAACGTGGTTAATCCATGAAAATTCCTGCTCCAGATAAAATTGAGGCTAATATTTCAGCAGATAAAACTTAGGACCAATGATCAGGAATCTACACACCATGGGAGTTCTGCACAGCAGTTTTTTAGCCCTTCATGCCACCCTCCAAAGAAACAAAATTAAACCAAAGACTCAAAGAGAATATTAAGGGGCCTGTTTCAGGGAGGAAAATCAAGAATTAATAAACCACAAGCAGGTTATTATGTCAGAATTGTACTTTACACACTTGGGGTGTTCTCTTTGAAACATCTGGCCCTGGCCATGGGGACAGGTTTGTGGACTGCAATTCCTCTGAGCTTTTGCCTTTATATTGTGGGTATTTTACTTTTCTGCCTCCCTATCTGTTAGAGACACAGTCAAAGCTTCCTGTGTTTATGGAATGTCTGCAAAAACCACCAGTTTTTCGGGCAGGCAAAGCTGACCACAAGTGCTGAATGTTCAGAGGTTTTCTCAAAATTCATCTGGTGATTGAAAACAGGCTTTGGGAGTAGCAATCTCTCTTTCTTCTCCAAAATTACTGTGCTGATTTAAATGCATGCATTTTAAAAGGAACATGGAGGAGGGGGATGTTTTGTGGGGGGTTTATTGTTTGTTTTCTGGGGGAAGGGGAGGTTTCTTTTTTTTTTTTTAATAAAAGATGGAGAAGCCTTTTTTTCACCTAGTAGCAAGAACTTGGATTGTGTCAACTTTGAACTTTGTGTGTTCTGTTTCATTTGTGTTTGGATCTCAGTTGGGCATCTCCTCCCACTGTGCACACACATGCAAAGAATCTGCAGCACTTTCTGTGGAGGAGAAAGAGCAAGAAAGAGCCCAAAGACCCTCCCACTTTGCCCAAAATATTAATTCTTGCACCAGTCCTTTGAAAAACAACACCCACACTGGTTTGGGTCTCTCCCATTCTTAGACTCTCTGACTAAAGAAATGAGAATAAAGTCTGGAATAGCATTTTTCTAGAACCACAGTCCCAAATCCTCAGCAAAAAGAGAAGAGGTGCAGAAAAGTGAAACCACCCACATACTCTAGAAAAACTCCTGAGAGAAGGGACTTCTGCTCAGCTCTCCTACATATGAAAGCAATGAAGCAGTTGTTGGAAATCTCTTCAGGAGGTTCTATTCACTCTCTGCTTTCATGACTTCCTTATTTAGTTGAAGGCTTCACTCAGATATAGGAAAACATAATGTAATCTTGAAAAAATAACCATTCCTCTTTCCTTTATAACTTTTTTTGATGTAACAGAAAGAAAAAAAGAAAAAGAAAAAGGAGAGGCCATTTTTCTTTATAAGGACTTACAAATGCAAATAAGGACAACGTAAAGGTCAGCACAGAACTGCTATAGGATGGAATCTCATGAGACCACAAGTCCACCAGGTTTCTTCCCTCAGAACAATTGATCACATATAAGTATCAACTAAATATCACCCACTGTATTCCTTTGCCATTGCAATGAAGGTGTGGGTTGGACTCTATGAAGAGCCACAGGGAACAGTGATATTCATTAAATTTATAGGGACAAGCATTCACTCTTTCCTCTTTCTCAGAGAGTTTCCTCATCTGAAACAGAGCTGAGAGTTGGCATCTGCCATTTGGCAATTCATGGGCTGCCCTCTTCAACTCAGGAAGTCAAGAACATGTTCAAATGAACAATTTGAGGTAGAAGGAATGTGGTTACACAAACTGGACTTTGGCTGGAAGACAGGATTTGTCAGCACCTGCAAAAGGTGCTGATAAATAATATTATATTAGAAGAGATATTGGACAAGACATGAAACACAAACCTCTCAGAGCCTTCAGTGAATGGCACACCAAGGAAGGAAGACATGGGACCTTCAGCTCCATATTTGCTGCTGGTTCCATTTTCAAGCCATTGTTGTTACTTTCTTTGTTTGTAAAAAACATTAAATGGGGAACTGGTGGAGCATAATCAACAAAGCACACAAAATCAGCAGCAACAATACCAGCCCTGGACCCAGAGCAGTCCAGAGCTGCTTCAATTGCTGGAGAACAAAGAGGGCCTTACTACAGAGATCATACCCTGAGGGTGAAGTCACTTGTGTAGGGCCCTTGTGGTCCGATGGTCCCATTTGCTTTTAAGTCTTGCAAAAAAGGTTGCAGAAGCCAAAAGTATAATCTGTTAGAAGCTTGGGTGAAACAAACTTGTCTATAAACAAGGAGAGGATTAAAACAAACAAACAAACAAACAAAAAAAATTCAATCCTTCTGCTTTTCAAGTAGTGCTTTGTGGAAAGTCAGTTTTATTAAACTGCAGATATTGCTCCCTCAGCAGACTGGCTGGGGAGACAGTCACTAACCAAGGGTAGTTTGGAGCAGCCGGTTTCCTTTGACACTTGCATATAAGAAATTGGTGTTACTCCCTCCCTTTCCCACCCTGACTTGTCTTTGAGCTGATCTCAAGTGCCTTGGTAACTTAATTAGTCCAGTCAGGTCAGACTCATTTCTCTGGTAGCAGCATTTAACAGCTCTGGTCAACAGGCAGATATCTGGGGGCAGGTTTCATGTGGCTTAATTTTGAAATAATGAGAGAGAGAAAAATTTAAAAAAAAAAAAAAAAAAAGCAGTGGAAAACAGGAAGACCAGCCTGTGGAGGTGGTGTCATCCATCCATCCATCCATCCATCCATCCATCCATCCATCCATCCATCCATCCATCCATCCACAATTACATGAAAGGATGAGACAGAACACACTCCAAAGATCACAGGTACTCCACAATGGCTTTTCTGTTTTACATGGAATATGTTCACATTCTGCAGGGATGGAGAGCAGCAGAGACCTCTAATAACTTAATCTGTTTTAACACCTTTCAGCCTTCATTCTTACTTTTTTTTTTTTTTTTTTTGAATACAGGTATTCCAGGTATTCTTTCAAATACTTGTGCTTCTGGAAAGCATAAGAAAAGCATAATAGAGTTATATCTTTAAACTGATAGGCCTTCACAAAGAGAAAGACATAAAAGTGATGAAAGGTTATTTTTCTGGAACAATCATTAAGAGTAAGAAAGAGAAACCCCCGATGGAAGAACCAGTGAGGAAGGACTAGAAGACCAACCTTAGGATACATTTGAGATGATAAATTTTTGAGAGATTTCAATTAGATTATTCCCAAAGAAAAACTGCCTGTTAAAAAAATAATATATATATATAATTAAACCATCTTATGATAAGTTCCTGTTGAAAGAAACCAGTTCTATAAGACAATTAGCAATGAAAAGACAAGAAGGGCCGTCCCACCTGTGAACTTCATGGGTTCAGCTGTAGGTGTGTTCCAAACACAAACATGTTTCCTTTCAGTGGTTCTCAGGGGGATACTGTGTTTCCAAGCAATTCAATTCACTGCTTGAAATACCTGTGGGATTTTGTGCCAAAAAGCTTTTAGTAACTGCTGGCTTGAGCAATACAAGATGAAGTCACAATATGCTAAAGACCAAACCAGAACCTTTCCCTTCACCAAATACTCAAGTGCAAGATTCTCTTTATTCAAGTGCAAGATTCTCTTTTGAGATTCAGGATTTTTTTTCCCACAGTGACAGAATGTAGTAGGCAGAAGGAATTCAGAAGGTTTCTGACTATGCTTCGGGTGTGTCAGTGCAGAGCAAGTCCAAGTTCTTTGCTCTGACATTGGCTGAAGAACTGTCGGTGACTGGAGGCACTACAGGTAAGTCAAGCACAGGGAGATGACAGACAAAGGAGACAACAATGGGGCATTTCACTACTGATCTGAAGTCGTTTGGACACCTTCAGGCACAGAGGTCTGTATGAAATAACAGGGGGTTATATTCAAAGTAGATGGTACAAAAATGTGTGTATTCAAAATCCTGGTAGGGTTGTTAAAAGGTTTAACCTTCGGTGTGTCTTGTCTGTGGACTGTGTGATACAGTGTTTTATTATAATGAGTTCTAAGAACTGATTTCCATCTTCTCTGTCCCCTGCACTTCCTTCTTGCACCTGTGCCTTTCCTCCTAGTAATTAGGGGTGAGGGTCTCTGGTGGTCTTTGGGGTGAAGTTTGTGATCTTCCTCATGTATATTTTTTACTTTAAGCTCAAAACTGCCCCAAACAGGATCTGTTGGCAACTATAACCGGTCTAATTGGCAAATTTCTCTAATTATCCTGTTCTTTTGACATATCTTCTGATTTAGCTTTGTTTCATATGGTGTCCAGTCTATTTTAGTTAGCACAAGAAATCCCTAAGGCCCCTCAGTATAGAAGCTTCAAGGACAGGTCCTACACATCTGTACCTTATGCTTTTTGCCATATGCTGAGCTGCTTTATATAAAGTGATTTTCATAATAACTATTAAGCAAATTCTATGATAGATGTATCGATTAATGACATTATCAATCAACAAGGGTAAGTCCCTCCAATCATCACCAGCTCCTGAAGAGTGTTTCTCAGGGCCTGTGATGCACGGGAGGAGCGCACCTTCCCCTGGGCACGTTGCATCATCACCCCGCGGTGCCTCCTCTGCGTTTACCAAAGAGCACCGGGAACTTTCCCACCCAGATGCCAGTCCGAGGTGAACGTGCCAGAGCTGGGGCTTGGGCTGGCACCGGGACAGTCTCCTGTTTCCACTGCTCTCATCTCCCTCATGCCAAACCCACACTCCGCCAGCACCTTTTAACACCAGGCTGAGTAGGTGTTAAGGAGATGCAGGTTGAGTTAAAGTGACTTTTCAGCATGTGAATGCATGAACTAGTTAATTAACGCAGCTTTGGGTATAAATAGCAAATTCGAAGGGAAACTACTTTTCCTCTAAGCATTGTGATCAAATAGCCATAAAGTGAATTTCATGTGAGCAAAAACAACAAGAGAAAAATTAGGACAAAAAATTTAACTTTTTTCATCGCCCCCTAAATCTAAATTAAAGATTACAGAAAAAATCAAAAAGCTGTGAAACAGCATCTCCTGCAGAAATGCCCCAGCTAGATAACAAAGATAAATCTTGCCTCAGGCTCTTTCTCGCTCAAGACTCTCTAGAAATCCGGGCGCTTGCTGCAGTGATCCTATGAATTTCCCACAGCAGGCAGTGGGAATGGCAAACATTCTTTTCAAGGCTCTCCCCAACAGTGGACCCCTCATAGAATCCCTTAATCCCCTCCACTCAGTGCTGACCTAAAGCAACAGAGGATCAAAACACAACCTCTGGAATGACCTCAGCTTGCTCTGTAACACCTCACCAGGGGTCAGAGCTGTCAAACAGCTCCCTGCAGGCCCTTGCTGCTCTCTGAGGAATGTGCTGTTTATCAGAACAAGAAAGCTCCCTCAGAAATATGTAGCACATCCATGAGGACTGCTGGCCATCTTCATTGAGAGCTACATGCAAAGCAGAAGGCAAAACTTACATGTGTACAATGGAGACACTGAAACGAAACCCACACAGAGCCAGAGCTGGAAAAATATCTCAAGACTGCAGCATCAACACACGGATTGCATGTGCTGTTCACCAAGTGTTGGAGACATGGAATGAGGCCTAGAACACAAGTGCAGAGGACTCAAGATCACTGCCCTGGCACATCCTTCCAAGTATGGATGCATTTGCAGTGACTCAAGAACAAGAAGTCAAGGAATGCTAACCCAGACACTGGAAAACTTTCAAGGCTAACAGAGCAACTCTTTTTTTTTTTTTAATCATAGTTTGGTGTCAGAAGGAATTTAAAAACAGATCACCATGTCCACTGGACTTAAGGTTTTCATTGGCAGAGTAGCAAACTGCAGAATCTACCTCTAAAAATCAGCTTCTGGATGAGCTGACAGAACCCCAAAGGGACCTTCTGCTTTAGACCCTGTTGCCTCTGGAGGTGCTGCAAGGTCCTGCACAGGCCAGACCTGCACACCTGGAGTGTTTGGTAAGGTCAAAGCTCAGAAGAGTAAGGCAAAGAAAGTTCCAAGTGTGGTATCAACTAATCCAAAACTCAGCAGTCAGAGATGAATTCTGACTCTGCTCAAGAGCCAGTGCAATAAAGGTCCTTATGTGTCTCTTTGCTACCTGGTTATATGCAAGCCTGAAGGTACTGGAGGTCCCAAATCGAGATCACATTTGCATCCCAGCATTGATCACAAGCCAATTACTGGTTTCCTAAAGGGGCAGTTGCCACCAGATTCAACAGATGCTGCTTTCTGCCCTTAGTCATCCTGACTCCCAGCAAACAGAAATTAAAATCTAGATCTTCCTCAGCAGCTCCCACATGCCAGACCTTCCTGATGTCCATCCCAGTTCAAAAGCAGAGGCTTATCCCCTCACCATGTTTGAAGGTGCTGAGGGGCCTCAGAAATGATGCACCATTGCCTGGGGTGCCTTGTTTGATGTTCAGAGAGGACACTCCCTCCCTGGCAGAGGGGAGGGCTCTGGGCTGTGTTGCCCTCACTCCAATAGCGTCAGTCCCCACAAACACATCAGAGTAAAGATAGCTCAAGACCACAGCTTAGGTATTTAGCCAGCTTCTAAAGGGATTTTACAGCCTGTTTTGCCTTAGCTATGCTACTCCCAGTGCTAAAATAGCCTGTTTAAGGACAGATGTATTAAACCTTCAGCCAGTGCCTTCCATTCTAATTATATTTTCTGCTCTAGTACAGTCTCGGAAAGCAAACATCTCCAAGAAAGCCATTTTCTAGGGATTTTCTTTCTAGAATACAAAAAGCAGAGAGGGAGAAGCAGAATCATGTTTAAAGCAGCTTAAAAGGAAACCCTGGGATGCCCAGAGGGGCTGGGAAACATGTGGGTTTGGGATGACAAAGGCAAGCCAAGAGCTAGCTGGCTACTTCCAGCTTTCACACCATAAATCCCAACATTCCTGGGTGTCCAGTCGTGTTTCACATGTAGAAGGAGACTGAATCCAGTAGGATGTGGCAGACAGGACAGAGCTTAGTGAAGGGCACACTGTGTCAGGGACCTTTGGGCACTGCTGGCAGTGCAGGGGACGAGCTGGCCCAAGGCCCAGCAGTTCTGTAAATCTATACAGCTGTTTATTTAAACCAAATGGCTGGAACCATAGCAGGCTTTGATTGTTGGAGCCATTTCCAAGAGGAAATTAAGAACATTTCAGGAGACGACAGCAAACCCATGTCAGAACAAAAGAATTCTTTCCAACTAAGTTTTTATTCATTATAGGGCATGTTTTCAGTTCACTGCTTGAAGCCAAATAATGGGCAGTACCCAACAGAATCATCATAAACCAAGCAGACAACCAGACAGATATTTATCCCCAAGTGCTCCTAACTGCAGAAAGTTCCTAAATATATTTGTAGTCATGAATGGTATGGATCTAAGCTCCTTGGTAATGTGTGAGAATCCAATCCCTGGATTTAACTGCCAAGTGTTAAAGACTGGCATGGCCAAGTGCAGTGACAAAGAATCCATGGGGTGAGAAGCCAGACTTGGCACGACTCTGGCTGTGTACAGGGGCAACTGCAGCAAGAACACTAATTTTCTGCAATATGATATCTTACTCTAATCCATTTTTTCCCTCTGTGGCCATGGCAGCAAATACATGAACCTCTCTGTTACAAGAAGGTAGGAAAAAGCCAAGAGAGAAGGAGAATTTGCATCTTTTCCCTTTCCCTCACCCCTGATCCTGGATCACACAAATGTCAGAGTTTTTGTTTCTTTGCATTTTTACAGAGATTACTTTTGTTCAGGTGCTTCCTTTTCTGTCTATTTTCAAGGTTATTATCTGTTTTCTTAATAACCTCCTGAGAGATGAAAACAGATACTCTTAAAAAAAGCTACAACCTTTGACATTTTTAAGCTGCACTGTCACTCTTCATTGGAAAGAATTTAAGATGACAGGGCAGGATAAATTTGACAACTTCAAGTGAGCACTGGGAACATGAGACTAAAGTTTCTTCTTTTTACAGTGGGTAAGAAAACTGCTGGACTGTGTGTCAGACTCACAGCTGGTGCAAGGGGATAACACAGAAATCACCTTGGCCCTCTGTCATTAACTAACATGAACCTCTCCTCAAACATTGGTAATTGGGTGCTGGGGGATTTTGGGTTTGAGCAGCACAGATCAAGAGGGAGAAGCTGGTAGATGGAGCAAGTGTGAATTATTCTTTGGCCTGCATTTTGTCACAGCCTGCACAAGTCACAGATTCCAACATATTCATATATTTAAAAAAAATCTGTAATTCCTGACACACAGCATGCTTTGCCTATGAACAAGGCAGCAGAGCTGACACATCTTCACAGGAGGCCTCCTGAGTTGAAAGCAGGAAGATAAGAACAATTACTGTGAGAGCAAGGGCCAATAACCTGCTCTACAGAGATGGCACTCCTTTCAGGCAGTGCTAACTCACCTGATTAAGAACCATCTCGCTATTTTTAAGTCTGGTTTTGCAAAGAAATAAAACCTGTGTGGCTGAGGTTGCTGACCGCTAAAAGATGGAGGAAGAAAAGCTCCTTGTCACCGTGGGGTGGAGACCTGTGGGGCACAACAGCCAGCAGGCAGCATTGGCAGTGCTCAGGAGTTCTGTCTTCACTCTGCACTTCCACATACTGCTGGAGCCTCGTGGACACAGTGATGACACTAAAATTGGTCCCTTGATTCTCAGTGAGATGCTTACCCTTGGATACAGCTCAGAGACTCACAGGGAGAGGCTCCACAGGAGCGGCAATTGGCTCTGCCTTTTTTTGCTGTTGCTGTGATGTTGTTGGAAGACATTTTGGACACTCAGTACAAACATTTTCTTTGGCATTTTAAGCCTGATCACAGGCATGGGAATGTAAAAGAGAAGGAGCAAGGCAGACTTTTTCATAGGTAAGGGCTGCAGGACTCTCCCTAGTCTGTCCCTTCCCTGTGCAGGAGCTCCCACACCCACGGGGATGGGTGTACACCCTATTGCACCTGGGCACAGGTGAGAGCCTGGAACCATCAACCACTGCCCCACAGAGGCTCAAAATGAGGTCTGAACTTCATCAGCAGGTGTTTGCTCTGCCCTACATAACACATGGCTGGCAAACATACACACTCCACAGCATGAACAATCTTAGGTGACATTTTGTCTTCTCCAGTGCTTCTAATGCTAAAGATTGATCTTTATCTGTTTCAAGAATCATGGATTGATCTTTATCTGTTTCAAGAAAAGAAAATGAAACAGGGAAGAAGTCCTATCTTGCTTCAATCACTGCCTGAGCTTGGACTCAAAATCACAGCACTCAAATAAAGCCAAAGCTGAATCAACAAACAAACAGATTAGAACATGGAGCAATTAAGAACAGAGATTCAGGATCTGATTTCAGATACCACCACATCAATCTAGGGAGGAGTGAGATTAGTCCTTTAGCTGGGTCAAAATAATACTAATGCTAGTTCACATAAACCTTGTCAAGCTCCATGAGAACTTAATACCTTCCCTGCCCAGTACAGTAATGCATAATTAAGTACAGTAATGCATAATTAGGTCTGGTATTAGGGGCAGGAAAGCAGCCTATGCCTCTTCTGGGGTAGCAGTTATATCCTGAAGAATCTAAGTGCTGCTTTCAGAAGTCTACTCCCTCAGGAAAAATGTGCCTTGTTCTGGTCTGTGGTGGAGCTGCTGCAATATTCCTAACCCTGTAATCAGCCAGGAGGTCCAGCTGTGACCCTAGTGCTGGTCTGAAGGCATAGACCTCATGATGTCATGCACATGATCTAGCACGTGCAGAAATCTGCTGCTCAGTAGCCTGAAAAGTATTTACAACCAACAGAAACAGAAATTATATAAATAGTATCAGGAATAGTGAGTGATCTTGGCCACTAAACCACTGAGTAGGTCTCACATTTACCTTTTTCAGCTCCTCTCCCAACACTGATTTTCAGAATACACATAACACCTACCACAGAGGGCGCTCCTATCACATCTGGTGACAGGAACACTCTACAGCTCAGGGGAAGGTCACACCACTCCAACTATTGCAGTCTCTGAAGTGCAATCTTAGGATCTGATTTGCATGCTGAGAACCATACACTGATCACAAATCACAGCACGAGGGTGGTCCATAGATGAAGGACATTCATATTTCAGTGTTGTGCTGGTTTAAAGGTGAACTGGCAGGAGAAATGAACCCAACACAAGAGAGATTAGAAGTCAGAGTTATAATTTAATAAAAATATTACAATAAATGCAATGGCACAAAGAAAAATTTGGTTTAACCCACAAACCCCAGCAGTGTAACCCAGCCCCGTGGGGCAAAAACACAGTGGGGTTTGTTGGCCCCTGTGCTGAGCCCCCACGTGGTTCCCCTGAGTGCAAAGGAAAAGGAGGTGAAAAACCTGTTGGTGCAGATGATGGCACAGTCTGGTGAGAGTGGTGGGCTCCTCCTGTCAAGGGTCTGCTCCTCCTCTGCATTCGACGAGCGGTTCTCGAAGTTCCAAACCCCAAGAGTCTCTCCCCTCAGGTGCAGGTGGGAGCACCCAGTGCCTCCCCCAGGGCAGGGAGTTCCACACTGAGGGATCTGACTCTGGGAGTCAGGGGGGATTTTGGAATCGTTGCTGGCCCATGAGCAGAGCTGAGCCCTCAGGTGGGTGTGGAGGTGCCAAGGACTCCCCAGAGGGGAGTTCTCCCAGCTCCTCTGCCAGGCTTCTTTCCCAGCCAGCTCCCAGCCTGAGGGGTCAGGTGTGCCCTGGGCAGCTGCTGCCAATGGGCCATTGGGAACAGTTCATGAGAAATGAATTGAGGGTGTAGAATCCACAGCTTTGGTCACACCCACACAATGATAAACTGGTCCCACCTGCTGAACTGGGACAAGTGTTTGGACAGTGCAGGGGGACACATGGCAGGAAATGTGGTACCCACTCCCTTCACAGCGGAGCAAGGATGTCACTTCCATTCAAACAAACGGAAGAGAGAAAACTGACCTATTTTAGTTGCACATTCTTGAATTAAGGGACCAGAGGAAATTTTAGCCTTCAGGAAGGCAGTTCTAAAAGCAGCACAAGTAGCACAAGCAGAGTCCTGCTGTACAACTGTGTCCTACACTCCAGTTTGTCTTGATGCTGGTGCTGAGGATATGCTACAATCCCTACAAGACATATTGTAAGAACTGTTACCAAAATAAGAGCAGGGAAGAGTCTTAGTTCAATTCAAACATGTTTTCAGTGGAAATTACCTCATTCTTACATCTATTGGGCAGCTGAAGTGAAGCACAGGAGCCAAGAGCAAAAGGGCACTGTTGGCTGTTTAACTGCAGAATGCTGCAGGGTTTGGCAAACCCTCTGCTCCCACTTCCATCACACCTCTGAGGGCTTTCTCAGTCTTTCATCACTCCAAGGCTGGATGCCAACAGTTACAATGTGGAACTCAGAAGTCAACAAACATGGGAATTCAGAGGCATGAGCTGAGTACACTGTGCAAATTGCTGTTTCCCTGAGAATCCTTTCCCAGGCAAAAACACAATGGCATTTTCAAAGGAAACCTGATTTTTGACAACACAATTTTCTATATGCTATGGACTATGTGGAAGACTTGCAATGGACTGTAATGCTGCTCTGCCTTCAGGGAATCCCACCAGTGCTGAAGGGCACAGTTTTGAGGAGAGAAGGGAAAAAATAAGAGAGAAAAAAATTTAAAAGGACAGGAGATGGCTTAGCAAAATATTATTTCTGGTTTCTACACTGTGAGATACATTAGAACTGCACAGTTTGAGGAGCAAAGTACTGGAAACAAGAACATCTCTCTATCTTGAGACACAATCTATGGGAATTGTACAGAAATTGTAAAGATTGATTTTGAAAAAATCAAAAAACAGTTCACATCACATTTGCATTGTCTATCACCATTCATGTGGAAGCTCACTAAATTTTCTACGTTTTAATAAGAAATAATCAGGTGGAAGATTGATTGGAATTATGAAGAGCACAATTCCATGCTTATGAAATGAATATTTCTCAACAGGAAGAATTTCAAATCTGGAGTTAGTTCTTGCACTGGCAACTGAACTTTGTATTTCCTGTAGCTGAAAAAAGAAAGCAGATTTCTCTGGCCCAGGGCACTTCTACTCTCAATTGCCACACACTATTATATTAGGGAAATGTTTCTTGCATAAAATTGATTTTCTTTTGTTCAAATGATGAAACATTTTCATTGTGATGGAAAAAAAACCAACAAAAACCAACACCCCAAATAACCCCAAACCCACCACTGTTTATAATCCACTATCCCTTGATCTCCTCCCAACCCCTTTTCCACAGGGCTACTTCCTAAGCTATTTACTCATATTTCTCTTCATGAACCAAGAAAAGAAAGAATCATGTTGAGCTAATGATCAGCCAAGACTGATGCTTGTCCCCCAAACTTCATAAACCAAGGAAAGAAAGAATAACGTTGAGCTGACCTAAGACTGATTCTTGTCCCCCAAACTCTCTAGCATTTGATCAATGATCAATAAAAATAGTTCTATAGTTGGCTGTTCATCCATCTGGCCACTGCGAGAGAGCAACAAAGACAGATTTCAGCAAATGGCAAGGGGAATGACAGGATCCTTTTAGAGTTTGTGGCACAGCAGCAGTGCAGGTGATGCTGCTGAAAGCTTTTTCCTGCCACTTCCTGATCAGTCCAAGCACTTCTGGTTATTGCAGGTCTAAGGTACAATATCTACATAGAGAAGAGACCCCTGACATGTAATGACATTCTGCCTTTTCCACTTCTTGACTGGATATAACAATACCATCTTTCCATCCTTTGTAAGATGGTAAGCAAAGACCTGTAAAGAAGCCTTTTGTGTGAAACAACCTGCTAAATTTATCATATTGATCATTGCAGAAGGTGGACTTGTTTTCTTAGGGACATGCCAGCAAAGGGAGGACATGGGCTTGTTGGAGCCAGCCCAGAGGAGGCCACAGAAATGATGGGAGGACTGAAACACCTCTCCTGAGAGGAAGAGCTGGGACAGCTGAGGTTGTTCAGCCTGGAGAAGGGAAGGCTCCAGGAAGGCCTTAATGCTGCCTTTGGTTACTTTAAGGGGGATTCATTTTAGCAGGGCCTGTGGGGATAAGACAAGGGGTGATGGTTTAAACTAAAAGAAAGTAGAGTTAGACTAGATATAAAGAAGAAGCTTTTTACAATGAGGGTGATGAAACACTGGAATGGGTTGCCCAGAAAGGTGGTTGATGCTCTATCCCTGCAAACATTCAAGGTCCAGTTGGACAGGACTCTGAGCAACCTGATCTGGTGGAAGATGCCCCTGCTCATTGCAGGAGGGCTGGCCCAGATGACCTTTAAAGGTCTCTTCCAACTCAAACTATTTGATGATTCTATGTTGAATTATGGAGCTTATAATGTTGCTATGTAATATATTATATTATAATGCAGTATAATATAATATAAATGGAATTAAAGGACATACCCGATGGGTTCTGTGCTGAGGTGGTATCCAAGTTACCTTGATAAAATTTGGAGGGAAGACACGATGAGTAAAAGACAGATGTAAGGGTATTGTGTCCTTCTTTCCCTGGACAGATCCACCTTTCCTTCAGAGGTGGGGAGTGCCCCTGGATGGGCCTTTTGCTTCTGACACAGCACTCCTGCTGGCTGACACTGCACCTTGAACTTGGGGTCTCCCAAGCTAAACACCTGAGCTACCACCACCCAAACTCAGGGGCTAACACTTTCTGGCTGGGGCAACAGCTCCCCAAGAACATCTTGTGGGTTATGCACAGAGGGACACCTACACCACAGTCCCACTGACAAGTTTCATTTGGGCCATTTTCAAGTTTATTGCTGGTAAATACACACAAAAAGAATGTACTGTGGAAAATTTCTGCCAAGTTTCTGTCCTCTTAGGTAAAACCAGAGCCCTTGCAATAAAACCTGAGGCAGGAGCAGGCAGTGTGTATTCCAGTTTGAAAGTCCAGTGAATTTTCTTTCATACCTCCAGCCCAGTCACACCACAGGCATTTAATTTAACAAGCAGTTTGAGATATGAATTTAAAACATTGATTTGCCACAATCAAAAATTTGGGGATCAAGGCCTGTCATTTAATATTGAGAATGACTCATTGTAGCTTAAATGTTTGACCTGTGGAGGTATTATTTACTGTAGATCTGTAACAAGTAAAACTACACAAACACACGCATCAGTTATAAAAGGTGTTTGCTCTGTAAATGCAGGGAGGGGTCTCAGCTTTCCAGTAATTCCCCTTTACCCAGTTTGACATGTTCACCAGGTCTTTATTATTACAGCTGCAGGGATTCCACACATCCAGGCCCTGATAACAAGAGGATGGGTTGGGAAGTGGAAGCCAGTGTTCCAACATGCTTCTCTGCTTGGGGCTAATTTAATTGTAAAGGCTTGGTATCAGTTCAATCATGTTGTTAAACACTATGGCTTTCAGCTAACTAGCACACAGTACTGCTGGTGATCCCCCTCAGAAAGCTTTTCTGCAACCTGCCTGCTGGTCACAAATGTGACAGGCAGCATTTTGATCTCCTCTGATGCTCCTTTTCCATGGCACTGGAGAACTCCAGGTCTAGGAATGATGATACAGTGTATGTGCATCATTAAATGACAGGCAGTAGT
>JAWWEV010000018.1:17098250-17111408 GCA_035583235.1 Hafferia zeledoni | reverse complement strand
AGTCAGGGGGGATTTTGGAATCGTTGCTGGCCCATGAGCAGAGCTGAGCCCTCAGGTGGGTGTGGAGGTGCCAAGGAGTGCCCAGAGGGGAGTTCTCCCAGCTCCTCTCCCAGGCTTCTTTCCCTAACCCTAACCCTCTCTCTACTGGGAAAAATTAATGCCATTATCTATGTTCACTATGAGAATAGTCAGAAAATTGCCAAGAGCCATAAAACTCAACAGCAGAAGAAGTTCAGCTCTCAGGCTTGAGGGTTGTAGATCCTTAATGAAGTTTTGCACAGTGAAATAGTTAAAGTGTAATTTCGGCTTAGCAGTAGAGACAACAAGAATGGGGGAAAGTTTGGCATATGAAGGCAGACACATAAATCCCACCAAGCTCTTTGTTCTTTTGTTTCCCAACATTTGTTGAATTCTTCCCACTTTCCAAGGTTTATTTAGGAGCTCTAGCAGATGTTTTAGATTTCATCTAATCACAGTTAGGCACTGTTTTTTTTAAAAAAACAATATGAAATATATAATTTAGCTTTAAGCTCCATTTTCCAAAGCCTCTGCTCCCCTGTGCCTTTTGTTCTCATGTGTTACCCATTACAAAAATGCACTTGCTAACTAGAGATTACCCCACATTTCATCTATCCCTGGAGCACAGGAATGCTGTGTGGAACTGTGGTCACTGGTGCATTTGCAGTTCCACACCTTGCCTGAGGCAAACCTGTGCTTGCTGAAGGAGAGCTTGGACTGGAGTTGGGGTGTGGCATCAGGTGGTGGAGCACAAGCAGCAGCTTTTCTGGGCACAGAACCAGCTGACTTTGCCAGAAAGCAGTGGGAGAACTCAGGGGGTTATTCCTGGAGGAGAAGTCTCTCCCTGATTCCAATCACAGCCCTGCAGCTGGACAGCACAAACTCCCTCTGGCTGAGTTACCTGTGCAGGAGCATCACACCTCCTGTGATCCTTGTGCAGGGTGAAGGCTCGGATTGATGCTCTGCTGCAGCCCAGCCCCTGCCTGGGACACTCTGCAGGGTTCACACTGCCTTCCTGCCACAGAGATGGTGACAAATCAAAGCAGCTTGGAGAGGAGACAAGGGGCCTGGAGCAACAATAACAAAGCTAATTTTGTTTGGGAGAATGATTTTGATTGTAAGGAACAGCTGAGAGAAAAATCCTCCAGATGGTCCACTGCAGGATGATGAAGTTTTCCTACTTTCTTCCTCCCTCTTTCCCTTCAGTCTCTCAACAAACCCAAGTAAGTGGTCCCAAGCAGTTGTACACCAGAAACACAAGTTAGGATTGATAAAACTTTTCTCTTATGTTCAGTCCACAGGCAAGGAACAAATGGAAAAGAAAAAGGTGAAGCTTCACCCAAAACCACTCCCTGAAAAAAATCCCTTCCTCAGCAACTCACCTCTCTCTGGTGGGCAAAGAGAGAGTGAACAGAGCAATGTGAGCTTTCCAGTCAACCCCTGCCAGTGACCACAAGCAAAGACAGCACAAGTGGGTCATTCCCATGGGAACTGTGAGCACCACGAGGTGTGGATGAGTGAGGAGGAGCCTGGGGAGAGTCCCCAAGCTCTCAGTCAAACCCTCAGCAGAGCAGGTGCAGAGGGAGGCTGAGAGTGCCCAGCATTTGGGTGCCCACAGTGATGCAGTTCCTTGCTGGCAGTGAGCTCACTCTTGTCTGTCAGGATTGATCCAGTAGGTGGGAGGTTTCACTAAATCCCAAGATAGATCCCTGGTGGAATGGTGATATCCAAGTGAAGAACAGAGCCATGGAATTGTCCTTTCTAGTCTGACACACAGTCTGTTCTGCCCCTCAGAAGGCAGGAGTTACATACAGCACATACAGAGAACACTCAGCACCTGCAGGGGAAGACACAGTCCTGTTCTGCACCAAGTGTAGGCCCCACCTGCACTCCAGGGGGTGTTTGTCCAACCCATTCTGCAGCCAAGGAGGAGCAAAAACATCCTGATACTGATTTTTCCCCATTTAGCACAGGCCTGTGTGTTGAGAAAGGTACTAAGCTCCTGGCAAAGGCATCTGGGCTCTCCCTCAGCTCCTTCTCTTGGCTCCTGGAAGCAGCTGCTTGCAGGGATGTGTACACAGGGGCTGTGCTGCTAAACACATCCAAACAGTAGGTCTCCTGCAAGCTTTTCAGAGGTCTCTGCTTGTAGCAAGCATGATTTCCCAGATCTTATAAAATGTTATTCTGGGCACTGGTCTCTGTCCTTCTGGAGCAGATTAGAGGGGCAGGCAGTGACCCAAGAGCCTCATTTTCCTGGGATGATGCAACACTGAGCACAACTGGAGCTGGGCTGAGGAAACTCCCCAGTCAGCGCTTTGTGTCCGTGCCACAATGTGCAGAGCAGTCCTTTAAGTTCTCTCTTTCATGAGGTCAGGCCAAATGCTTCCCTTTCTATATGAAGAGAGGGTGATCTTTGCCAGAGTCCTCACTGGCTTTGCTCTTGTTTGGGTTTCTGCATGGGCTGAGCTCAGTGTAGCAGGAAATGCATTTCCAGCAGCAGTCCAGGCTCTGCTGCAAAGTGGCCCCTGCTCTTGTTTCTTAACAGTGGGCGGCAGAAGCACCAGAGCAATCCAGCAGCACCAGAGGGACTCTCTGGCACTCCAATGTCCTCCTTTCCCCTCAGTCCTCAACTTCAAGACTATATTTGATTTGGGGCAGTGAATAACACGAATGAAGGAATGAAAGAATAAAGCTCTGAAGAGCTGGGCAGGCTGTGAGAGAAGTGTGAAGATTTCAACACAAACCTGACTGATGAAGGGCAGGTTGTAACCACCCAGGACTGCAGGAGAGGAATCCTGTAAGAATTCCATCCTCTCATTTGTTTTCATCAACCAAGATGTCTTGACAAGAAAACCCCACTCAGTACAGCCTGCAGGGACCTCCAGGAAAGCTTTAGAAAGTATATCACATATAGGAGAATGGGTGAGACTCTTGCTGTGACTGTTTCACCTTATTTCTCATTCTTGATGTCAATGGCAGATTGGTTTCTACTCTGAAAGACCAGCCCAGACCCTCCTTCCAGAATTTCCTTCCTACCTAAACTAATTCAGCACCAATTTCTCTTATGCCAACAGTATTGTGAATTTAAATATCACTGTCCTCCAAACCTGCACTTACCTTCTTGCTCTTTCTATGCAGAGGAATGTACGTGCTCAGCCTCTTGTGCTTAAACAAAACTCTTCTCCCTGTGGCTCCCAGGACAGACTCTCCTTTCACTTTGATTTCAGAATTTCTGCCCTTTGAAATGCTGAGCTTTGGCAGCTCGAGATTTCTGATTATGGAAGTTTCTGTGGGGGAAAAAAAATTCATCAGAGCATTCAAAATTGATACCTGGAACTAGGAACTGGTTTATTCTTGCTCCCTGGGGCTCTGGGGGAGCTGAAGAGCTGCCAAGTGGGTTTTGAGCAGAGATGCATTTCTCTTTGAAAATCTGAATGAAACAACAGGAACTCAGGGCTGATGGAAGGGGCTGGACATGACACTGCACAAATACTCCCAGTATAGCAGGATTTTCCAGGGCCCATGTGTGGAAACAAAGCTACAATGGGAAATTTCTCCTTAGGGCTGCAACATTAAGAATAGTCTGTTCTTAGTCCAGAAGGAAACAAAATCAGATGAATTTGATGCCAAGCAGTGAACAAAAAAATGCCAGGCATTTTCTGCATGTCAGTGCTATTACAGGGACCAGCCAGGGATGGGCTGTTTGTCTCTGAGCTGTTCAAGTCCTAAGAAATGAAGTCATAGCTTTCAGCATGCCCCAGGTCTGGCATTTCTGTCTGAATTTCTGTCTGAACTCTGAAGTGGCTTGGACTCTCAGAAACGCCTGGTTGTCTCAAAAGCCACCACCTGCATTCTGCAACATCAAAAGTGACCAAAACAACATTTGGTTCAGCTGATTTTTTAAAGCATGATGCTGTAATTCCCAGTGTCACTGCAGGTCTGACTTACCCTTTCAACACTGGCATTTTTACTGGCTTGGAGCAGCTACAGATACTGTACTGCTTGTTTGGAAGCAAATACCTGAAGCAAGTCTCACATGGTCTGCTTGCTGTCTCAGTTGATGTATTTTTAGAGTTTTGACCAACCATTCTATTAATCAGAAAGTAACACAGCACTTACCTGTTACAGGGAAATACCAGTGTAGCTCCCCCAGTGCTGTTTCCCTTTCACAGCAAATACTCCTGAAAAATGAGTAATTGGAAGGTTCTCTTTTAATGGGTGTTATCCTTAAGATAGGGAAGGAGATCTGAATAGGCTCTGACCTCTCCTGAGATGGGTGAACTGGCAGCCTGTTTTGTTTTACAAAACATTTAGTCTAGAAGATACTTAGCATATTTAATTTTTCCAGCTCTGGGAGAGAATTAGAACAGCCTTTGAAGAGAAATTTTTGCATCTAACCTATTTTCAAATAACAAGAGCTTGGACAAACCAAGATATGAGTGATCTGATCATGTAATAAAGAGCCACTCCTGTGATTTGGAAGAGATCTGGGATGAATCCTGAACAAACTAACCAGAAAATTTTCTTGGTGGCTTGAATTGCTGAGCTACAGGATCTGGAAGTATCGCAGGCGTGTCATAGCAGTGGTTTGGCTTGAGAATTACCCTAAATAGCCTTATTATCACCACCAAAATGATAGAGTACAGCAACTGGAATGCAAACCAAACACTGGAATGACCCATGAAGCTGTTTTTCTGAGGTCATCTGTTTGAACTAATTTTTCCCCCCAGTTTTCACATGTGAAATCCCAGGAACACAAACTCCCAGATCAGAGGTCAGCAATATCTGTCAGACATCAGCAAAACGAGCAATGTGTTCTTACTAAAGTTCTCACTCAGTTTCATTGTTCTAAGGCAAAAAGAAACATACTCAGAGTTGTGCTCATACACAAATATTTAGCTAAAATCACTACTGATTTCATAAAGCAAAAGCTCAATCTTAAAAAAAATTATGTGTTAAAACACGGTCATCAGAGTGAACCTTGAGAAACTGCACCAGCCTTTTAGAAATATGGTGTCATGTCAACTCATTTACTGCTAAAAAATGAAACCAAAAGATGAATATTTAGAAGAGAGAGCAGACTCATGCTTGCATAGCTGAAGGCAAAGAGTAAGTGCAGCCAAACTGGACTCATTAGTGTGGTGTCCTCAGTGCCTGAGTGTCCTGTAACCACAGCTGACCAAAGGCACTTCTGAGTAAACCTCCAAACAGGTTCTGTGGCTCCAAGTGTCACACAAAGACTCCAGAGCCTCAGGATTGTCCCTGTATTTTCCAGGAAGCTCTGGTAAAGCAGGAGGCTGATCCAAATAAGCTGCAGAGCTTTTGTCCAAAGGAGTAAAGCTGTTGCTTCTCTTGCAGCAAAAGTCAGAGCAAAAGGCTGCATCGGTCCTTTCCTGCTGGAAGGAACTGAGGCTGGTGCTCAACAGAAGCACTTCCAGCACAAGGCAAAGCCAAGGCACTGAGCAGAGAGTCCTGCAGCTTAAATTCAGCTCTGGAAGACAGGATGTTTGTCTAAAAGCTTGGCAGTGAAGGATGGTTGTTCTTGGCGCTGATCACAATCACTGTTGAAGTCCCTCTGCTATACAGTTACCAATAAAGAATGCATGGATTGCTCTGGAGCTGACAGAGTGCAGAGGCATCACTGCAAAACATAACGTAGACCAGATATGAACTAGATGGGAATATAAATATTAACCCTTTTCTGGCTACTCCTGTCTATCTATTCTATCAGGATCACAGGAGCTGGACTGGCCTTGGCACTCAGGGCAACCTGCTCTGGGGGGCTGAACAAGTTCTCTCCCTTCTGCAACACACCTTTGCCATCTGTAAAACAGGAGTGACTCCTCTGTTGTGCTTTCTCAGGGACAAATAAGAAATGGGCTCCAAGAGGAGATTATTCTTATTAAATCCACTCTGATGATCTTGGAATGGGTATGATGGAGAGAGTGGTTCTAATAGCACACAGTAAAGGCTGTGCACTGTCTCTCTCAGGGTCTGAAACACTCTCATTTGGAAATCTCTTAGACATGGGCTTAATCCCATTCAGGCTCAGCAGAGGTAACTGTATTGCAGACAGAATATGAAAGATTCAGTTTCTTTAAACACTGTAAGTATGTGCATTTGGTGAACTGGGACATAAATACTTTTTCTGCTTTGGGAGCAAGGCCAGTAAACTATTTTCTGGCAGTACATCCTTAATACATGTAATGCCCTTACTGGCAAACTGGAAAATGTACAATACAGCACAAACATGTATTTAGGATATACCCACTGCATCAGAATCTGGTCACTCTTTCCAAGCCTTAATCAGGTCAACACTTCAGTGACTTATGTTCAACTAAACACCTTAATCAATAACTTTGCATACACAATGCAATTTGAATGCAAAGATCATCAACCAGTGCTGGAAGAAACCTCTGTATTATCCTTTTCAGGTGCACCTCATAAAGCTCAAACAGCCACAAAGGCCACAGATTCTGAACCACATTGAGAGAGGATGCAGCAAGTACAAGCAAGTACAAGCAATTATTCTCTGACAAAAGGGTTACACTGACACCCCCACCGTGGACATTTCAGGCTGCTAAGAAGTCAGCAGCACCTATTATCCATTTTTAAAATCAATATACTTTGAGAAAATAACCAGTAGGGAAATAAAATCCTGTATGTTGGATAAGCTTTACATCATCCAAAGAAGGCAATGTGTGGATAAACCCACCAGTACTTCTCCTGCCACACTAAACACAACTGACCTGCACAGGTGGAAAACTGAGGTGTGTATTTTGGGAAAAGATGGTCCAGGAGGAATAAATGCAGTGCTCATAAATGCTCAGAGAAAAAGGTAAAGGCAAAAAAACTTGTGCAGAAAGACAGGGTCAAAAGGGCCCCAAGAATGTCAAACACTGTGGTTTAGTTCTCAAGCCTTTAGGCATTACTGTGCAAACAGAAAGGATTAATTTTCCTGGAGTCTCTAAAGCAGAGCCTAGAATGTTTCCAATACAAAATAAAATGGTGCTGCATAGAAGAAAAAAAAAGGACAGTAAACCTGCCAAATGCTTTTTTCTAGTAGTTAAAAATACCTCTTTTCATAGTTATATTAAGATATTTTAGCCTAAAATATGCCAAGGGCCTCAAAAGCCCCCAGTTAATTATTCAGCTCAGCATCACTCAAAGAGGAGCTTCTGCAATCTTGTTTCTGTCACAGAGAGTAAGTGGGAAAAGTCTATCATATCATCAGAGACATGACAGACACACCTGGGGATGCACCTGATGGATGCCCAGGAGACCCCACTGTGCCAAGGATGGAGTTCTGGCAGGAACAGCCCCTTTGGTGGCAACACCAAAGCACTCCCAGTGCCACTTCTGGCACAGTGTCACAGGCAGAACTGAGGCCCCAGTTATATCTGACAGGGACAAAATGCTGAATGAAATGGAGATCAACAAATAGAAAAGGAAAATCTGCCTTCCCCCAGCTATCCAATGCCCCTGAGTAAGTGGTGTTGGATTTTTCTGTGTGATTATGTGTGATTAACAGGTACTTTATTTAAGGGTATCAAATGGGCACTGATATACCACAGAAACCATTCATGGTTTTGCCTGTGCAGCAGAACTTTAAACAGAACATTCTCCTCTGTCACCCGGGAATTTTAACTTTCTTGGGGTTAAAACTTTAACAGGAAGGGAATCCATTGAAGTGAAAGATCAAGCCCCAGAAACTCCAGCATATACATTTCAAAACTGTCTTGAACAGAAGGGTCTTCCCCTGCAACAGAGTGCACTAATTTTGAGAAAAAACAGGAGCCTGTACTGCCTTATTAATGCTTAAAATGCTTTTTAAAAAGTGACAAAATGGCACTTGTTTGTAGCTGAGTAAATGACAGCAATTTGACTTGGAACTCACAGTTTGTGCACTTGGCATCACAACCTTTGTGCCTCAGAAAGGTGTTCCATGAACATGACCAACCACAACGTGCTTAATGGAAATAATGTGAATGTGGAAAAGCAGATTTTGGACATTGATCATGATGCAAATACATAACAATAAAACTCTGACAGTACAAGGAAACCCCCCAAAAAACCCCACCCAACCCCACACTATGATGCCCAAAGAAAAATGAAACAAAAAACCCAAAATCCCAGAGGGTTAAAAATATGTAGGGAAGATAAATGGGGTGAATATCTTGTCAGTTTGGACTGACAAAAAGCAAAAATGTGCTCATAATCTAAATTTATTTAGGTTGAGCAGGTTTCTGGGTTATACATTCCTTCCTTGGATAGGAATTAAGTAATGAAGATGCAGAAAATCCAAGGGAAAGGGACAGATGAGACAAGTCTAGAATTCAATTTTTGTTCCAAAACTTTTCTAACTTTGAGGCTTCCGATATATAAAAGTTTAGATCAAGGTTAAAAAGCCCAAATTATTTGCTGAATAGCTGAAGAGATGACACCAGACTATTTGTACACAAACAACTTTGAGGCATTTTGTTTTTAATTTGCATACAATTCTTAAAGTGAATTCCACATGAAGAAGGGTGAGATACAACAGAGCTCATTTACCATTTCACAAGTTAACAGAACAAAGTAAACATCTGTCCTTCTGATTAATTAGCATCTACCCCTTACTCCAACTTGTCACTTCCTGCTGCAAATCCTCATGCCAAAGAAATGCATGGACCAGTCCCAAACTCCACAGACATTCTCATGTGGACTTCAGTGATTCTGCAAATCATAACAGCAAGAAAAAAATGGAAAGACTTTGGATGACCTTATATTCTCTTCATGGTTCACAAAGGAAGACCCAAAATTCTGAGTACAAAAATACTTCAGTTGTCCAGCTCAGCCATTCATCTGACTGTGGTTCCTCTGGGGAGCCCCAGCCAAGGAGAAAATACTTTCTGTCAAATAAGAGGGGGCATTAAATCAGAAAGAGAAGTCTCAAACTGACTGTGCTAGAATGGACTTCCCAAACAATTTTCCCAGGAACACAATTGGAGCACGCTCTTTCCTTCTGCATACTGATAAACTTCTCTAGCTATATAATTTCCATACATAGTTGCATTTGACCAAGTTTTTTTGGCTTATATCAAACTGGCAAATACCATCCTGAACCAAAATATATTACACCAGGATTACAGCTGCAATAAAAGAGTGGCATGGTGCAAAGACAGCATCATCTCTCCTCATGCTTTAATGAGATCAAAGAATTGGTTAAACACAGGCCAAAAGGGAAGCAGTAACAAATCTGTCTTGCAGACCTTTCCAAAAAAAGAGGTGGGAATGTGAGGCCATCCAGGTAAAAAAAGAGACAGACATAAGCTGCAAAGAAGTTGAACCTCCCAACAGCAGCAGAAAATCCCCATCACCAGAGCTGTCCTTATTGAGGTCTTACAGCACTAAACACCAGTTTAGCCTTCTGCCTAAACCTTCCCAGGAAGCCTTTTCCTTGGTGTAGGAGTTGAGATCCTGGGACACTGTTCACAGTGAGATGAATGAAAACCAACCCAATTGCTTGTGCTGAAGTGGGAAATCACAGACCTTGGGATTACACAATGTCTCTGATGGCACAGGGTCTGCATGTGCACACAACCCACACATCTGGCACAACAATGCCATGATTCCAGTTGGGATATGCCAATTTTTTCCTCTCATGATTGTGGATTCTCCAGCAACTCTACTGAGTCTGAAATACATCAGTATCAGAGAAGAGACTCGAACAGTAAAAAACTCTGTACACTTGAATATTTAGTAATTCTCTAGCAGTTTTTTGCTACATATTTAACACTAGTGTGACAAAGTTCCTGATAATTCTATCTCATGCAGGTAACTTAAAGGAGTTAGCACTACCTAGACTGATAAAGCTACCACTACAGGGTGACTGGGAGGCTACAGGACAAGTGTTTTTGCACCAAGACAACAGGCAGGTGTGTGTGTGACACAACAGGCTCAGCTGGGTGTGCCTGGCAGGGACCCAAAGGACAGCACAGCCTTCAGGACTGGGGTGGCAACATCCTTTGACCCAAAGAGACTTGCCTTGCTTGTTTCAAAGGGCTTGAGTGGAGCTGGAGACATGTTGGCAATTCTTGTTGGTGCTTCTGTAGTTAGTCCAAGAGTTTAACTTTTGCTAGTTGAAGTTGCTGTGATTTGAGTTCTTTCTTTGATGTGTTACTCTACCCAACCTGCTATTGTTTAGGTCACAACAGAGATGTTGAGAGCATACTGTACCTTTCTGCAGCTGAAGACAAAGATTGCTGACAGATTGCTGCTATTCCTTCTCTGCAATTCCTTGGTGAATACAATTTCATCAATAGCAACTATGAAAACAAACTCCCCAGAGTCCAAGTTTTGAAAAAATATATTACAGGAAAAGCCTACTTGTAATTCACTTATTCTTTTCTCCTACAATTCCCACAGGTTTCAAAACATGATCATTATAAATGTCATCATTTAGAAGAATAACAAGAGTTGTGATAGTCTTCTGCTGTACTGGGCATTTCCCTTTTTTCACTGACATACATTCTCACAGAAATACCACAGTAAGAACCAGATCATTTCAATTAAAAAACAAAATGCAAACTATTCAGTCCCACGTTGGAGCATGTGTTTGTGTGTATAATACTGTAAAAGTAGTCACACATTAGAGGTATATCATTGAAACAGCATTTTCTTTCATGAACCTGCTATTACTGAGGCAGTGACAAGGTTTCCATTTCTTTGTTTTCAGAGCTCTTTGAAGGATGGCTATTGCCACGTTTTGTAAACCTAAATACTGTCCAAGCAGAAGCTTGTTGGTATCAGGTGAGGAGCAATACTATTAGTGCAAACAGGAGCAGAGACACCTCCTCCAGCTTTGGGGTGAGCCAGGTGTGGAGCACTGGAAGAGGACAGGCATCTTCTTCAAAGCCACACACTCAGCCAGACATCCTTCTACACCTGGGTCTTCTCCTCTCAGGGGGAGTTGGGGAGAACCACCAGCTCATGTGATATTCATCATATGAAAGGTTTCTTGACTGTTTCCCCACTAATAGTATGAATGTTTGACAAGTCAAGGAACGATAAATACCTCAAGCATCAGGAAAGGGACAATAATACTGACTTAGTATCTTTAGTAAAAAGTGAAACATTCTCTCCTGAGATATAAGTCAAGGAAGGAACAGGAATGATGAACATAACACTGTACCATTATTTGATCATCATGCACCTCAGCTGGGCAGATGGGAAAGAACAAGTGTTTCTTGCCCTCTGCTCATCCAATCTATGACAGGCAGTTATTTAGCTAAGTGCTTGGCATACCAGTATGCTGTCAGAGCAGTTCTCAATGTGCTGTCCCCCTTTAGCTTATTTCTTTAAAAGGAAAAAACCCCAAAATAAAACAAAAAAAAAAAAGGAAAAAAAGACAAAAAAAGGAAGAAAATCTCAGCAGGTTAACCCTCATCTTCTCTCAGCTCTGTGGGGAGAAATTTGTATTGCTGTTGGCGGATCTGGGCCAGCTTTTTCCTTGCCTCTTCCAGCTCTCTCTCCTTCTTCAGCATTTCTTCTTGGGCTGCAATGATCTGCAAAACAGAAGCAAGGAATACTGTCTGTAAAATCAGATTTCTTCCTCCATGGCACCAGTCACATTCTGCAGAGAAGCACCAAATTTCAGTGACTTCCTCAGGAATTGCTCAGATTTATCCAGATCCCAGGACTCTGCCATCAAGAGCACTATGGTATTTCCACGAATTTCTTAAAGAGGACTAAGAAAAGGGGAAAGGGAATCTCCCCCCAGGGTTTTACCATGGACCCATGGTGGATTTTATAATGCTGTGCTCCCCCAGCATTGCTCAGGGTGAGAGTTTAAAACATGCACAATGAGCACCATGTCTGAACAAAGTGTTTTAGTGGCAGTAAAACTGAACACTCATTTCTGCAGGTTCCCACAGTATTTTCCTGCATCTCAGAATGCCAAAGAAAAAATGACAGTAGTACAGACAGGCAGAAATAATAAAGGTCCAATATGTTCTGAGCAGCAACTACAGTGTATAGTTTACCCCATCCAGAAATTGGTACAACCTCCAAGCCTTGGAATCTATTTGAAAATAATTTTCTTATTTTCCAACAATTATTATGGCCACAGCAACCAAAGTCATTGTTTTTTATCTCTCACTCTCTGTTTCTTTGCTTATATACATGCAAAACTGTTATTTCTTGAAGATTTGGGAACATTTAAAGTGCCTAAGAGTAGTCTGAAAAGAGCCATTAACTTAATCAGAAAAAAAAGTACCAAATATTGGGCAACGGAAACTGTTTTTACAGTAACTGCTCCCTGAAGAAGTGTAGACCCCACACAGCAAATCACTGCTGTGCTGTCAGTGCTCACCTGGCACGGGGGCACCAAGTCATTCATCACTCAGAGATTTCTAAACAGGGTTGTGTAGCTGTAGTGCAGCAGCTGGACCCTGTAACACTCTGCTCACTCCCGTGCCACTTCCCTCAGCTCTGTTTGCTGTACCCACCTGGGCAATGCCACCCACGAACTTGGTTTTGACCACGACGTCGTCGTCCTCGGCTTTGCCGAACGCGGCTTTCTGCGCCGCCCGCACCAGGTTGTCCGAGGCCCGTTTGACAGCGTTGCCTGCAGCCTGGGGACAGGGACAGGGACAGTGCAGGACACACAGGGACACACCTCAGCACCACAGGTCACACACCTGGGCCTGCCTACACTGCAAACATGGGGGTTGTTTTGCCCAGGGAAAAGCGAATTAATCGACGGTACAGGAAGGAACACAATTCCTTTATTTAAGAGAGTTAGACAAGTCATCAATTAGAATATTTTCCCCCTACAGATTGAAATAAAACAGTGGATGAAATCACAAGTTATGTCAGGCAAAACACTGATCAGACTTTTTTCTTGAGAAAAAGAGAAACTGAAAACTAGTGTGTAAACACATATTAGAAGATATCCCAGTTCAGCAGGTGGGACCAGTTTGTCACTGTGTGGGGGTGACCAAAGCTGTGCATTCTACACCCTCTATTCATTGCCCAGGAACTGGTAACAATGGCCCATTTGCAGCAGCTGCCCAGGGCACACCTGAGCCCTCAGGCTGGGAGCTGGCTGGGAAAGAAGCCTGGGAGAGGAGCTGGGAGAACTCCCCTCTGGGCAGTCCT
>JAWWEV010000018.1:17088136-17098185 GCA_035583235.1 Hafferia zeledoni | reverse complement strand
GTTTGTGCCCCAGGGGGCTGGGTTACACTGCTGGGTTTGTGGGTTAAACCCAATTTCTCTTTGTGCCATTGCATGTATTGTAATATTGTTATTAAATTGTAACTCTGACTTCTAATCCCTTACATGTTGGGTTTGTTTCTCCTGCCGCTTTACCTTTAAATCAGCACAGAAGACAATTAAGTTTGTGATAAAAACTTTGAGCTTTCTGAAAAGAAACAAACACTTTCAATACAGCTTTTGTTGTCTATGCTGGGTACTGCCAAGAGAACCTGTTCCCACATGCTGGAAACACCAGGAAGGGACACACATTGACCAGCCCTGCACCTTCCCCCAGTCCTATGCCAGATTCCATCTCCCCTTCAGCTCTTCCCTGCTGCAATGATCCAAGCACAAATCATTTGGAATTTGCTCTGCTCAGCCTGGAGCTCATCCAGAAAGCACAGAAACACTTCCAGTGGTTTCATGAAGTTTTAGAGGAGTCTGTAACAGCACATTCCAAGTTTGCATTCATGGGAAAGGCAGTTCCAGTCCGGGTAGGAAGGGGAAAATCAATACACTCCAAGTGCTGAACCTATTGATCAAAGCCATGTGAAAACATCTGTGCTGGGGGCAAGGCCAGCTGAAAAGCCTCAGTGGTTTTGGCAAGCTCACCAGTAAAAATACTTAGCAGACATTAACTCCAGGGTTTTGCTATGATAAAGGACATGATTTCCAAGTGCTAACTGTCTTTCCCTTCATTATTCATTTTGGGACTAATGTGGAGCTTGGTAAAATGGCAAAGTTCAGATTCAATCCATGCTTGGGTTTGTTTCCTTTTCACATTCCCTTCCAATTTCTCACATTCAATGTCTATTTAATAATATAAATTTCTAAATACACTGAGAACCCTGAAATTCCTGTCAGAGCTGAGGAAACAACACAGTCTCTAATACTTCATTTTCTTCCTGTTCCTACTGTCTGTTCTGCATTTAAAATTCCTTCAGAGCCATCCTGGCATTTGGATATTAAAGTGCAGGTTGCATTACAGACAGAATTATCCTCCAGTTAGTGACAGCTCCTCACAGCCCTTTGACAATGTCAGTCTCCAGGAATCCACTCTAAAGCACTAAAATCTTTTCATCCCTGGTGACAACATGAATATGCCACTGTTCTCTATAGAAACAAATGGATTTCTCACACATTCATATGCTTATTTTCCCTGCTAAATATTTAAGGCATTTTTTCTATTTAAAAAAGAAATTACATCTGTTCCTCTTGCTTGGACAGACACTTAATCTAAGAATATTGCACCTAAAGCAGGGCTTGGCATGGGGCAGTCACCATTCACATCTATCAACAGCTTTAAAAAATGAAGACTAAAGCAGAGCTGTAGCTACTGACACAATAAATACACAATTATTTCATCCAGGATGAATGAAAACATCCCAGAATCCTACAAGGAGGGAAACCACAACCCAAATCTGAACATCCAAGAAACTATCCCTAACATTGGGCGTTTGCTCACGTAAAGCAGCGTTTACACCACAGCACTCCTCTGGGTTTGCAGTAATTAAGCACACAAATTACCTGCAGCCTCCTCATGGCTTCAGAGTCATGGTCAGCCTTCACTTTGCAGGCCACCAGCAGCTGTGCTGTGGAAGCTGCCACTTGCTTGGCAGAGGAGATGAGCTTCTCCTCGCTGGCGTGGCCCTGCACCGAGGCGTTGGCTGCCTCACACAGGTTGCTGGTTGCAGCTGCCACCATTCTGGCCTGGGAGAGGGAAAAAAGCCACTGTGTGTCCTCTGGGGAGATGATTCCTCCAGGGAAGGTGCCAGTTTTCTCAAGAGAAGGAGCTACTCACAGCGGAAATAAGTCCCTGAGACCACTGTCCATCATCAGCTGCGTTTGCAGGGATTGCTCCAACCTGAAAAAGGAGGTCAGAGATGGCTTACAAGAACACAGAAAATACAGTGGCTTTGTCTCAGATGCAGACAAGCAATAATCCACCAATAAAGGCAACACCTGTGACTGTGCCCAGCACATGCAGGAGCAGAAAATCCAACTGAAGGTGGCTGTCAGAGTGTGTTTCCTGCTCGTGCAGTGTCCAAGTTGCTACACTGCTTCACCTGACCCATCTTGGAACACACCCAAGTAATTCCCAGAGTAACCAGTAATTAATTCTCAGAGCCCTGATGGCTGAAGCCACAGCTCTGGCCCCAGCTGAAGCAGCAGTTCCTAATCCCCTGGGCTTTAAAAGAACTTATTTCTGTCTCCACATTTGAATTTACATCATTCTTGAATCTCTTGTGATTGAGGCACTGTGGGAAGGTACAAGTCAGATTGCTGTGGGAGCCCCCTAATTGCCTCTGTGGCCAATCACAGCCACTTTCCTGCATGGCTCATCCACTGGAGAGTTCCTAGATCAGCAGCACCAGCCACAATCAGGAGAGAGATTTCTTCCCATGTCAGACAAAAGCAATGAAACCAAATTCTACAGCTGGTTGTCAGTCCCCCCACCCTCAACTGCCTGGGTCTGGGTGTTTTTGGGAGAGAAACTGGAAGATGTGAGGTATAAACATGGGCCAGAAACTTGTATTTGGAAAGAAATGGAAACAGGGACTTGGGCATAATGAGAATGCCAGGGAATGAAATGGAATCCTTATGTGTAGCATCACCACAAAGAGAAGATGAGTTGTCTCGTGGTGACACTTCTGTATAACTAAAAAATGAGTTGTACAAAAGAAAACAGCAGGTCCCAAATTATTTAGGATTCAGGGTTTTCTGGCCTCACCATCCCTGAAAAGGTAGAGCACAGCAGAAGTGCTCTGTGCCCCTGGTGGAGCTGAAAGCTCAAGGTTTGCAGAGCTCAGCACTGTGGTGGATTCATGGCACAGGCTGCTCCCAATCAGCAATTACATGGAAATGGAAACCACAACTACACAAAAACAATGATCCTGTAACGAGTTGCTCTCCTCACAGGCAACATACCTGGCTGGTGTTCAGATTTTAAGTTTCAAAGGATGCTAACTGTGAAAAAGAGTGGTGGGTGTGAAATGATTTACAAAGACCTCAACTGTGAGCACAGCAAAAGGGTGGCACGTGTTATAAGCACCATTCCCTTGGTGCCAATGCCAGGCACAGTCACCTGAATGCACTGAATTTGCAACAAAGCACTGAGGGCACAGTGCCTTTGCTGCTCTGGTCCCAGGGGGAGGTGGACTCTGTGACACTTGAGTTTGGATCCCAAGCTGTCTTCTAGCACTGTTCCTTACCAGCTTGACTCACAGATCTTCAGGAAATGAAAAACACCCCTCAAGCAGCAAACCCCCCCACAACTGAAACATGGGAACAGCCAAACACTTGATTACACTCGTGAGATTTAAATAAACATAATTGTGGGATTTTTTAAAACAGAACCACGTCTGGGCCATGTATTGTGATGAGCAGTGAAAAGATTTACATTTTCATTAGTCATTCCCAAGCTTCTTTCCTACTGTTTTAATGGAGACCAGATGCAGTTTGGATGCTTTGCCCACCACTGTTGCTACTCGTCCTGCTTACCCACCTTTCCCTGAGCCACCAGTTCTCTCTGGGCTGCTGAGGCTGACTTCACCAGGGCACTGGTAGCAGCTGCAATGGATTTAGCTGCTTCCAGGATCTGTTCTTCAAAATCCAGAGTCTCATCTGCTTGCTATAACCAAGAAAAAACCGTGTTACACATTCACCCAATTACATTGTCAAACTGAGGACATACACAAAGTAAGACAAGAAGGTTTTGGAACACATCAGTAAATGCAGTAAGACCTACAACATCATTTTCTGTGAAGGAGTTTCATGTGGACTAAAGCTGGGAGGCAGCATAAGTGAATTGAAATATTAGGCTGCCCTTGTGGCTGCTCACACTGAAATAAAGACAGGTGAAGAATTGCCACCAACTTCCTGCCATGTTATTTACACCAGGGCTGCTCCAAACTACATTCAGAAAAGTGCAGGTCTGAAAAGAAATCCTTGCTTTTCCCATCAAGGTTATCTTTGCAGTGCCATAACACTGCCTTCCAGCATGGCTAAACCAGGCAAGGCATTTTCTAAACACTGAAACGCTTCAGGCATGGCAAGGGAACAGTGACTGTCTCATCCACCTGCACTAAGAAATGTAAAGCAGAGCCCAAGCAAGAGCACAGAGTTAACAGTAAGAGCTGCCATCCCCCCGAGAGCAGCTCTGTGGAGCAGTCCAGCTTGGAGCTCTTGGAGATCAGAGTTCCAAAGCTCTGCTTGGGACACTTCAGTCACCCAAACACATCTTTCCAAGAGAGAAATCAGCTGTTCCTAGTGAGGTTTCTGACTACTTAAAATGCAAAGCCATAAAAACAACTTCCCTGACTTCCTACTGAAAACATTTCTCCATTTAAGTACCTTTTTTTTTTTAGCTTCTGAGCAGTTAACAAAATAGAGAGAGATAAATGGTTATTGTTATTTAAACAGAACCAGGCCTGGGCCATGTATTCTGATAGGGTTTTATACAAAATAATCCAGCAGGATGTATTTTGTTGCTGATCCCACCACCAGCTGCCAGGACCCAGTGCAGTATGACAAGGAGGGTTGGTGGCTGCACTATCAGAACAGGCTATTTGGCAGGGCTGGTTTATTCTAACTTAGGCAACCACAGAGTTCTTGTGCCAAATAACTAACTTTGGAAGCACCAGCCAGGCAGGCTTTGACACAAAAAATTGGGCACTTCATCTGACAGTCTAAGCACACCCATTTAATCAGGTTTAGTTTCCTTGTTACTGCAGTCTGATGAAATAGCAGCCAACTATAAAATATTCAAAGATAATGATGAGTAATTGCAAATCATTACAAAAGGGTCCATCAATCAGCACTTGGTCCTACAGCATGTCACAAACTGCCACATGACTAAAAGTGCAGGAGATGAAGGCACAGCATTCACAGACACCAGAAAAACAATGACCTCAAATTAAAAACTGAGCGTAGATAAAGCTGTTGGCAATTTAAAGCTTTTCTTGTCCTTTAGGAAAAGCCACCCAATTCATGGAAAAGTATTTCTTTTGCCTTGCTCTTGGGCTATTCCCATCAACTGAAGCACATCTTTGTACTAAAAGAAATTGCTCTGGAAGGTGAGCAAGTTCCACAGGAAGTCTTGGCAATCCTTGCAGTGGAACATCATGACCTTTATTCATCCCAAGTGGTTCATCACATCAGCCCTGCCCTGATGCAACAGGCCTCAAGTCTTATTTATAAACCCCTTAATTCAATCACAACATAATCAAAGAGACTAAATGGAATCCAGTATAGTCACCATCAGAATTTTATAACATTAAAATAGGTGCATTATTGACTTGGATTTGATTAAAGACTTAAACTGAAATATCAGCAAAAGTACCACTGAATGACAGTAAATTTAACAGACTCTCCCTGCACATTTAACAGACTGTTATTGCACTTTCACTTTTGCCCAAGGCTCCCTGTTATCAAGAGTTTTTACATCTTCACTTCCAACACAAAATACATTATGTGTATTCTTTATATGTCAGCATTGTCAGGAGTTCAAACTGAAGTGAGTGAACATTTCAGTATCTGCTTATTGATTATAAAGGAGGTGTCAGTCTTTGCTAAGTTTAATAAAACACTCATGGCCATCCTCTGATCTGTTGGACAGCTCTGTGTGCCCAGATGGAGCTCAGTTTGTGCAAAACCAGCCACCAAAAAGATACTGAAGGAAAATTGTTTGAACTCAGTTCAGGGTGGTGAGAGGACTAAACACTGCATACCAGTGCTAAGGAAAAAATAGCATTTTTCAAAGAGAGTAATGAGAAATCAAAGTTGCATTATTGAGAACGCCATTGTAGCTGGATTAATTTCTATCCTGGAGCAGCAGGTGAAGCTCAGCAGGAATTCAGACACCTAAACCTTCCTATCTCATCAGGTAACAGATTTTTCCTTCTCCTTTCCAATTATATTGAAATCTGGGGGGTTGGGAGAACAAACCATACCCCAAGTTTTTCAGATTTCCAAATCTTGCATTCCCTGATATTTCACAACTTCTTTTATTGTTGGAAAAAAAGGAAAAAGTTTTCTTTTGGCAGGTGATCCCTTCTGTGGAGAACTTCTTTCTGAAGTCGCCTTACACACCACTCAAGCACTCACACACAGTACCCTCACCACCTGCTACAGCCTTCATGGCTGAAGAACAGTGATGTGATACATGGCAAAAAATATCACCTTGTCAGGTTTTAGGGAGGGCTTCTTGGGTTTCTTTAGAAAACCTATGACACAAGTGATGAGCCTCTCCTTCCTTGAGCAGCCCCATGAAGATCAGCAGCTCATCTTCCTCAAGCTGAAACTAATATGCTGGTTTTGACTATGGTCAGGTAGAAATGGATTGGAAAATGAAGTCACCAGAACAGACAAACCAAAATTATTAGGCTAGTTACAGTCTGTAGCATGAAATGTCCTGAAAATGTTGATTATGCCATTAAAAACAAAATAAGGAAAAAAAGGAGATGTTTCTGTGGTGTAATTGAACCATTTTTCTACAGCATCTCCACTATTAGGGGCAGC
Source organism: Hafferia zeledoni (assembly GCA_035583235.1). Lineage (NCBI taxonomy): Eukaryota > Metazoa > Chordata > Aves > Passeriformes > Thamnophilidae > Hafferia > Hafferia zeledoni. Next base: position 17,091,627 of record JAWWEV010000018.1, on the reverse strand, counting down.
ATAAACAAAGTCAGGGTAAATAGGAAAACAAATGAGCCCCCAATCTCATTGCCAAACAGTAGCAAAAACTACAAAAGACAATTAATTTTGTTTTCAAGCAGCTCTCATCTTCTATTTCATAAAGAGAAAACCAGTATGAACCTACATTGAGCCATGGAAAACACAACCACCATTCCTGCTCTCACTGCCACAAAAGCCAAACGCAACCTCCAAGTCTCTGCAAGAGAAACTCCACTGCTAGAGGAGCCCTTCACAGATACATTTGAAATCAGATTAGATCAGGAGTCTGCAAGAAGTCTTCTAAACCTGCTTGTGAGTGACTGTGCTCCTCCTTATTGCCTTCCTCTATGTTAAGACCCCCGGAGACAGGGCAGGACACTGTAGGAATATGTTTGATATATAGTTGGATTAAATAACAACCTAATATATCAAACATATCACACAGAGTCCTGCAGAAAAAGGCATCCAGGTTTGAGTCATCTTGGGGAAAAATAAAATGACCAAATGCTGAAAGCTGCCAGAAGGGAACTCCTATGGACTGCTAAAGACATGAAGGCAGCATGAAGAGCACCAAGAGTAGGGCAGGGCAGCAACGCTCTCTGCTCTTGTACCTCATCTACCACACCTTTTGCTTTAAAAGTGTTTTTTCCCAGTGTTAGCATGTAGTTTTGATTAGGTAAAATACTTTTCTTCTTCAGGAAAACGACTGGTTTTGGGCACTGCTAATTTACAGCCAGTAGCATGTCTGCAGAACAGGAGGAATATGTGTCTGCATTGCAAGACACCTGACCCTCCAAACTGGAAAACAGAAAAACCAGAGTCCACATCCAGGAAAAAATTAAAGGAAACCTGACAGCCAAACCCTGCCTAATAAACAATAAAGATCCCACTGCTTCACAGATCATTTCCCACCTTGAACACTGCAGGGAGAACTGAGCAGGTTTGGTGTGACAGAGAGGAGTAACAACACCTGCTGAGGAAAGTCCTCCAAGCTCTTCCAAGAAAAAAAAGCCCAGGAGACAGGTCTGAACAGGGCTCTGGACTGAGCATTTTGGAAGCTCATTCACCAGCAGCCAAGGGACCAGGATTTAAAGCAAACAGAATATGCATCATACAATAAGCCACAGGCAGCAGTTTGCAGGACTGGGGCTCACTAGGAATTGTTCTCTGGGATAAGATGATTCCCAGTGGTGGACAATGAGGATGTCTCATGCTGTTGGTGTCAGTCTAAGACATCAAAGGGGGGATGATAGGTGCAACAATATGAAGAGGAAACAAGGAAAGAAGAAATAAAAAAACCCTTGAAAGTATTAAAAAAAAATAAATAGTGGAACAAATGAGAAAAAATTACCTTCAACTACTGATTTTTAATTTTTTTTTTTAAGACAAACTGGAACACACAACGACAAAAATTTCAAGCCCAACCCAAATGACTCCAACTCCCTATCCCAGTAAAAAAACCTTCACCAAAAGAATTTAGAAGCACCCACCAACTAGTAATGATGATGATGATGGATATCCTGCAGGCAGATATTCTAAAATAATGACCTAAACCATTGCAAACATCTCTGCAAGTTCACTGAGGATCATTCCTGTGACCCAAAGCAGGATACTGGTCTGGTTAGAGCAGAGGTCTGTCCCCCTGGAGAATTTAACTCCTGTTGTTGCATTTCCCAGACTGAGCAGGTGTGCCAACCCCTTCCCCAGTCCAAGGGGTCCCACCACAGCACTGTGTGTGCTGCCAGGGATGGGCAGCACAGAGACACAGCCTGTTCAGCACAGGAAATCCTACTCTGGCAGGATACAACCTACAAGTCTGCAGCAGAAAAAGTGGGGTTTGAGCCCCTCTGTGATCTTTCTAGTACCTTTTGATGTGGATTATAATCCATACTGTGAAAAATATTAAACATCCGGAAAGGATGCAAAGGCTGTTGAAATCCCAAATAGAGCAAACAGTTGGATATGAATTTTAGTTTCAGGACATGACAAATGGCCACACCAATAAATCACAGGCAGGCTGGATACTCCCATTAACATGCTAAGTGAGGAGCAGGTGTGAGCTCTGCATTCTCTGGGAGGTTACAATGGCCCTGGAGTGGTTGGGATGTTGGGAAGGAGCTGCTCCCTGGTTCCCAGGCAACACTCACAGCCATTGTGCAGTGATTGCATAGAAAAGGTGATGGAGGAGCCCTCCAGCCTTACACTCAGCCTGTGTCCTCTGCTCTGCAGCATCTCATTACAAAGGACCATTTTGCTTTATAAACAAAATGGATATACTCGTTAAAAAAATGCAGGACAAAGAGCATTTCTTTTTCACAAGTTAATTTATTCCCATCACTAAATTAGGGGTAGGAGTGGGAACTCCTCAAAGCCTGGAGCTTCCAAGAACTATTTCATCTGATGCTCCTGAATAGCAAAATCCCACCCTGCACCAAAACAATCATCCAGCACTGAATGTTCTTCAGGCCCTGATTTTGAGAAAGACTTCTCATTAGCTTTACTTTGAAAACAGTTTTGCACCTACAAAGCAGCACGAACAGGAAAATAGATACATAGTCCTGTCCTGAAGTCAATTCCACAGCCAAAGCTTGACTTTCATTTTAAAGAGATGCAGCCTGGGCAATTTCTTCTAAAACCTGCCTGTTGTTCAACACCAGGCAAAAGGCAGCAATTCTCCTGGGTCCAGTCTTGAGCTCTGCATACAACCATTAGCATCAGCAGTTTCATACATTCCCTCTGTACTGCACAGGAAAATAGTTGGCTTAATTTTATAATCTATTCAGAGACAGGTTTGAAATGACCTGACAATATGCAACTTGCTATCATAATGAGTTGTAATTTAATTTCCCTCAGGACAATTAAAGAGAAATGGTCATACCACAGATGTGATTGGACACTGAAGCAGCTAGTCTTATGGCAGGGCATAAAATCCTGTGGTTTTAGTCTTAGAAAATCCTACAGGTTTTTTGCATTCTGTGGAATCCTTTCTGTGTTGCTGCTGCTTTCTCTTGCTCCACTGCACAAACTCAGATGACAACAAAGGGTCTTCAAAGGAAAGCAAGTGGGAACAACTTTCCACATCAGTAAAGTGTGTTTGGCAACAGAAATGTAAATAATCAACAGTAATTTATGCCACAATTCTTACAAGCACTTGTAACATTTGGTTTTAATTCCTTTGCTTGGTTCACTTGCTGAAAAGCACCTTTTGACCCTCCAGGGTGAGCCCTCCAGGGCAGTGCCTCTTGCACTGAGACTCTGTCAGCGTTTGATGGACAGTGGCAGAAAACATAGCAGTGGATGGGCTCTGTGCACCCTCTGCTTTCTTAACCTGTCCTAGTTCAGCAGGTGGGACCAGTTCATCACGGTGTGAATGACCAAAGCTGTGGATTCTACACCCTCTGTGCCATTTCTCATGAACTGTTCCCAATGGCCCATTGGCAGCAGCTGCCCAGGGCACACCTGAGCCCTCAGGCTGGGAGCTGGCTGGGAAA
>JAWWEV010000018.1:17060451-17088036 GCA_035583235.1 Hafferia zeledoni | reverse complement strand
GTGTTTGTGCCCCAGGGGGCTGGGTTACACTGCTGGGTTTGTGGGTTAAACCCAATTTCTCTTTGTGCCATTGCATTTATTGTAATAATGTTATTAAATTGTAACTCTGACTTCTAATCTCTTTTGTTTGGGTTCGTTTCTCCTGCTGCTTTACCTTTAAACCACCACATAACCTCAAAGAAACAACTGGGAGGGACACTCACCTTGGGCTTGGCTCTTGGTTTCAGCTGCTCCAACTTCTTTGCTGCAGCCTCAATGGATGCTGCAGCCCCCAAGAGCTCTGTCTCTGCAATAACTGTGGGGTCTTCTGGGTCCACCCACTCTGTCCCTGCAGCCAATGGAGATGAGGACAATAACTGGGAGCTGCCATTCAAGAAGGGACTTACAGTCACATGTCAAGTGTCACACAGGGAAGGTACAGCACAGAAAACTGATTTAAATGCCACAGTAGCCTAAAAACACTGTAGGTTATGCTACAGAGCAGAATGTAAAGCAGAGGGGGAAAAAGTATTTAGCAGGATTATTCTGTCATCAAAGTAACTTGTTTATGTAGAGAAACTTCAAAAAGGGATCCTGCCCATCCTGGGAACAAAACTCTCTGTCACCCAAAGTGTGTGAGGCATTTTTGGAGTATCCAAAGGGCAATAGCTTTGCTTCCTTCAGTACTTTGTTGGTGTTGTTCAATTTTTGGCATTTCTCTCAGCTCAAAGAAATTTCATAGGCCTACAAAAGGTGGCTGGAGGTGATCTTCGATTTTTGGAAGCTGTCAGTGCATTATGGTCTTTTATTCGCTAACAGCATTATCTGAATTACAAGATGCAGAAAGCACCCACATTCTGAAGGGAGGGAAACAATGAAACAGCCAAAGGAACTCCACAACCTCTCAGGGCATGGTGGAAAGACAATTACTCAGCTCCAGTGGTGCACAGGATGAAGAGATTCTACATTAAGTCCTAATACTGGCAGATAAACAGGGGGGGAAAAAAAGAGATAGAGGCAGCATATACAGTTACAGTCCAAACCAAACTTGGAAAATGTAGAGGTTCATCTTCAAAAAAAGGCATTTCTCAAAGGTGAAAACATAAACATGTTGAATTTGTTAGGAGACAATTTTATCATATATCTATAAATGAAAATTGGAAATGGTTAAAAAACATTTTATTTTCCATGAGAAAAGCTTCTAAAGTGAATAAAGAAAAATGCTCTAAAGGCAATAAGTAGAAAATAAATACGAATAAAACCTGATTTTTTAAAATGAATATGAATTAAAATGCAAAAATTGCTGGAAGTTAATAAATGTCTCCAAAGATGAGGACAATATAAAGATTTTTAAGAAGCTCTTAGGGAATAGAAAAAATCTGATATTGGCTTGGCTTGCCAGAGGAAGGAAGGAAGGCAGGAAGGAAGGAAGATAACAACACATTCCCATATATGAAAAATGCTTAGTTAGGATTTATTTCCAAGGACCATGTCCTGATAACAGCAAGAAATAACTGAGGAAAACCTGTAGTGTATATTACACAGAATATAACAAAAATGAGCATAGTGTTCTTTGGACTAGTTTAGGAAGGAATGACTGAACAAATATACAATTACTAGAAGCTTCTATTGGAGGGCAGAATTTAAAAGGAAAAAAAAGCAAGCTTTAAAATAAAAAATTCTAGTATAAAATGTAGGGTTTTTTTAAGAAATAAAACAATGCTTTATTTAAAATACTTTACTGCAGCATTCTATTACCTATGAGAGTAGAATGCTCATACACCATTCTGCAGGCTGTGACATTTATTCAGACTACAATTCCCAGGAAATCTGGTAGTGGATGTGTTTCAACAGCAGTGGTCTAATACCTAATAAGACATTCTTAAATATATTTATCTCATTTAAAATGTATAATGTTAGAACAGTTATTTTAAGTTAAGTAATGCTTTTTCATATGCATTACTGGATAAAAATTTTACTAAGAAAGTCAGTAGCTTAGAAAAATATTTAAGAAAAGTGAACTTGGAACAGTGTTACAAGAACAGTGGAATTCATTGCTTATTTGAGTACTGAATTTATATTTGCCCACAGGTTGTTTTGCTGTAGGAGTTCAGGGAACCATCTGGACCACACTCCTCTGAAGCCTCCTTGTTCCACCACCACCCTCTGCCAGGGCAGGACCCAGGCCCAGGAGTGCCAAGCACTACAGACCCAAAACTCCCAGCAATGCTGAAGGCTGAGCAAATCAACAGTAAAAATAAAAATAAAAGATGATATCTGTTATTTGAAGCTGGAAAGCAATTATCAGTGCAAAGCAAAGGACTTCTTTTGACTGAACAAAGGGGAGTGTAAGGGAAAGAATCATCCAACTGCAGCTGAGCCACCAGCTCAGGAGGAGGGATAATGCACTTTGCCTCTGCTCTGCTCCACCTTCTGTGCTTCAGCCATGGCTGTGAGGAGCACATGGAGTGCAAGGGGGTCAGACAAAGATGTTTAGCAGCACTGTGAGCAAGTGAACACCAGCTCAGGAGGGATAGTGCACTTTGCCTCTGCTCTGCTCCACATTCCTGTGGTTCAGCCATGGCTGTGAGGAGCACATGAAGAGCAAAGGACAAACAGAGACATTTACGAGCACTGTCAACAAGTGACCACCAGCAGAGGAGTGAAAAGAAAGCAAGCAGGTGGTGCCAAGATGCCTAGAACATATTCAGAGGGGTTTTGCCAGGTTTGGGCTTTGTTTCACACTGCAAAAATGCCAGATTTGGAGCAAAGAGCACACCATGGTGGCAGCCAGGCCTCCCAACTCACCTTTCATGGCCTCTGCTGACTGGATAAGCTCCGTCACAGCACCAGCAACGCGCTTGGAGAACGAGGCCAGCTGGTGCTTCAGCTCTGGGGTGGGTTTCTGAAGAATCTACAAAAACAGACCAAATGTAATAATGCAGATTGGTAAGGACTACAGAGAACACTGGGGGGTTCCCAAGGCACACCAAGGAAAGAGTTATTTTATACAGAAATCATCTGAGAGAAACCAGGAGCCCAGTGGCACTGCCTGCACTGCTGCAGGAACTGAGAGCCTGGTCTGGAAGTTCTCAATCCCAAACCCAGGGCAGGATTATCCAAAACAGAGGCACACATGGGAGTATGTGGGAGGAACATGCACTTCAGCACTCCTTGCTCAGGGATTACAGTCACTATACTGAGCAATCAGGCTCAGTCTTTCTACCCTGATTTTCTGCTATTAAGAGACTGGTTGGTCACTGTTTCTAAAAGACAGGATTACAGAGTTCTGGAGGCCAGTGCTAGTTGCCTGTCCTGGAAAAAAAACCTAGAAAAGATGAACACAATGGAAATGTCAATACTGGGCAAGACACACATCTCTGAACTTAATTTGTATCAAATGTTAAACCGTGCCTCTTTAAATGAAAAACAATCAGACACTCAGATAGTGAAGTTCAATTCTTCCCCTAAACAAGAACGTTTTCGTTTTTAATTATCATATTGTAAAGAAAAAGTTCTGGAAATTCATGTATATTCCAAACAGACATACAGAAAGCTTCAAAGAGCAAAACAAGAGGTCAAGTCTTGAAAGGCACATTCAGGTGTGCATTTTCTTAATGTTTTCAAAAGCTCCCCACAAAGCTGCTCCAGGAGCATATGAAAACAGGTTGTGTCCTTTTGGCAGCATTTTTCTTTTTGCAGTCAAATGCCTCACTCCTTTCCTGTGACAGAATAAACTAAAACTGGTATTTTTCCTGACTTTGCCTGGTGAGAATTCTGCCACAGGAGGAATTCTGTCCCTCTGGAACTGCCATGTCAGCCTGTGTGTGGACTGGTCTCCTGCTGCCTAAGGATGATCCTCAGCCAACCAGTTTCCACAGTAACCAGAAGCAGATGAATCCTCCATGGATAAACAATCTGCAGTGCTAACAAAATGTAACCAAAGTTTATACACTGCATAAACCCTTAATATGGCAGACGCGGAGCATCCAAAGGTTATTGTCCCACACAAGCAAAAATGTCCAAGAAATACACAAATGTGGTCAGGACTACAGCAAAGAATGGCACTGTGACACCAGTACTACCCATCAGAGTGTTGGGCATGTTGGAATTAGAAAAACGAAGCAAATTTTAAGACTAGGTGGTTTATGAATTGCATTGTTTTAAAAGCCAGTTGAGAACCCTCAGCAGATTCTCATCTTGACTTAGTGTGTTCCTGCACCTTTTCCTGCCACTTTGCCAATGCAACCTCAGCACAAATCAACACCTTGGCTTCAGAAATTTGAGATGTTGCATCTGACAGCTCTTGCACCTAAAAAGTATCATCTTTAAAGAAACAAGGCTGCTGAATTGTTCTCCTGGCACCTGGTCACCCATCCCTCACCTCCTTGAGGGCACAACTGAACTCACCAGCAACTGCATCACCAGAGGGACTAATTAGAGATTTCTGATCTCATCTGCTCTGTGTTTCTGGAGGTTAGAAATTAAATCAGATTGCAGACCTAGGAGTTCTAAACTACCAGAGTTTTCTAAGGCAGCAAACTCTGGAGGGGGAGGCAGAGCTTCCTTAGAGCTTTAGGGCCCTGAAGGTAAAGGGGCTTAAGTAAGAAAGGCCTGTTCCATTTTATTGGAGGAATTTGCCTTTCTTACCCTAAGCCTCTTTCCTTAAGCAGAGAGAGAGAAATAAAATGAACAAAAATTGTCTTCAGTCTCTGGTCTGTCCTGGCATGTAGTTTGAAACAGGTACTATGACAGAGCTCTAGAGATCAAATCTGAACAATTCCCCAAAGTACTTCTAAACTAAAATTGGATCAGACAAATAATGCTGCATTACTTACAGCTCTGGGAACTACATGAAAAAGTTGCAACTTCCTCGAACTGTTTCCCTTCAGAGAGGCAAAGTAACTGTGGCTGGACTTGTATATGATATATCCTTCAGCCAGTTGATGTAAATAATTAGGCATGTTATGTATGTTCTCAGCAGCAAAACTGCCTTGGGTTTGCCAATCTGCAGTCAGTGCCTGCACAGTTCAGTTCACAGACTCTAACAGGGCAGCTGAAAGCCACCTAAAAGAAATCTCTGGGTATCCATGAGCTGATGGCTGATTTAAGTGTCCTCCAGAAACTTCAGTATCTCACAACAGTTAGTTCAAACATGTTATTGCTTCCTACAAATGTAATAGCTGCAGAAGAACTCAATACTGTGGGGTAATGAATATATTAAGTGATTATTACGTATGGTCAAGGAAAGCCAATGGACAGCAAGATTCCTGAGCTTGGATTTGAGGGCAGATTTTATGCAGAGCTTTGGGGGTGTCATGTGTGATGTGCTGGAGAGCTCCCTGTGAGGCAGTGCTGGCTGGGGATTTGGGGATAGCACTGGGCAGGTGTGAGTGCAGAAAACCTGGGAATGTGCCTACTTAAAGATTATGTCACTCCTTTGGTCTGGGGGACAGCCTGTGCTTAAAATGCCTAGTTTTTACTGTGGGCTTAAAAGAATATTGCAATGTGTCATTTTAACTTCTTGAGGTCCAGATCCAGACTGCCACCAGCTCTGATCCAGGAGGCAGTTCCAGCCAAGCACTCCAATCTTCCTTCTGTCTCACCGTTCGAGCTGAAGTTCCTTCAGCATTTCCTGGACAGCAAAACTGTTCATAACCTTATGACAAACTGCTAAAACATGTCCCCAGCAGTCAGTGCAGAAGGAGGGCAGGTCCTTGGAAGCAGGGCAGGCTGTGCATGCAGAGGATGCTTACCAGGAGCACGTGTTCCAGCAGCTCCAGGTAGCCCAGGGTGCACTCGGTGCCGAAGCGCAGCGCTCGCTCTCGCACCTCTTCGCCCACATCGGGGTGATACGACGCTTGCTGAGGAGGCAAAACAACACTAGCACCCAAAACTTCTGCCACAAAAGGAGGCCAACACACAGAGACAGGGGAAAGAGACTTTTTTTATAGCATGCAAATGATATCTGAGCCTGAGGCCACCCCTTTGGCGCTGGAAATTTGTAAGCAAACTGCTCGAGGAGCTCCAGGTCTGTAAATAGCACTGGGAACATGTTGGGATTCATACATTTTCAGGCTGGCAAACCAAAGACAAATTTGCAGGTGCCAGCTGCTAAGATAAGAATGGAATTTGTCTAGAGACCTGGAGCTGGTACAGAAGGAAGAAATGAAGCTGCAGAAACTCCACAGACTAACATTAATAGAGCTCTTTTATAAAGTTAAAATAAGTTGCATTAAGACTGTTTAGATCTAGCAATTTTTAGGAAATATGTATTACTTGATGATTAGCTATAGCTGTGTGATGTTAGATAGTTTGAATGGTGTATATAAGTTTTAAGATTGTGTGTAACTGTGAAAAAGTAGCTCTGAATATGGACCCTCCTGAAACTTGAGTATTCTTGCACAAGAATAGTTTAAATATTGTTAATGTAAACATAGTTGAGTCTCTTCTCCTTCTTCTGCTCCTCTTCCCTTCTCCCCAGAACTACTGTAACTCATGATGAAGAGGACCAAGAAATAAAACATCAAAAAAGAGTAAAACCTCATAAAATGAGATGCAGTCAAGTGATTTATTTAACGACAGGGGTTGAAGCCCCTGAAAAGCCCAACTGAGAACTGTGTGGAGCTCAGGCATTGTGACAGGAACATTTCTCCTTTTATCAGCACATTCTCCTGTCTGGGTGAGCATCTGCAGCCCTTCCTGGGCTCCTTCCTTAGGTATTGGCAGCAGTAGTGCTACTGCTTTCTGCCAGCTCAGAACAAATAGAGCAATCCTTGAAGAACCATCTGAAAATAGAGTTTTCTCCTCTATTGTGATTTCTTCTAATGCAAATATTGTAAAGCATCTTGGGGCTCCCTGAGCTCTTGGGTAGTGCGTAAATTGTTCTACACTGCAAAGGGTATACTATTGTAGCTCTTCTTTTTTACTAATACAAAAAATCCCCAAAAACTGTAAGCAGAGTTTTGCCACCCATGAATGACCATTTACATCTTCCAGGTTAGGAATACACTAAACTCATTTTTTAATGGGAATCCTGGACAGCCCAACATCCAGGCAGTGATGCAGAAATGGCCATCTGATTCCCAGCAAAGCACTTGGGCCAGTCACAGGTCAACCACCAGCCCAGTGCAGGGGTCAAGCACAGGTGCCCTACTTTTCCTTCTCCATTCCACCAGATAAAGAGATTGTTCCTTATAGAAACATTTGCAAACGGCAGATGGAAAGTGCTGTGGAAGTTCCAGGATATTGTTACTCTCCATGAGAGGGACAAAACCCAACCCAACCAACCCAGGACCCAAAAGAAGCATCAGCCGTTTCTCCTTATCTGGTACCACTCTGCAAGGAAAAGCTTATGAATGGCTTTAGACTGATAGAGGGATTTAAGTCAGTGCTGGACCCATCTGTCTAATCATAGAGAGGAGCAGCAGCAGGGCCAAAACTTGGACTTTGGAAGGATTTCCACCAGGGATAATGTCTGACATCTGACACAAGCCTGACTGATTCACCCATTTTATTTTTAATGAGAAGTAAAAACTGTAGCCTCTTCAAGCTTTGTGTTTTCTACCTAGAGAACTCCTTTACTGAACAGAAGTACCAACTGTTGACAGGTGAAACTTCCTAAAAATTAAAAAAAATCAGCATTTCCTCCCACAGAGCAGCTCCTTCCACTTCTGCAGCCTCTTATCTCTGATTGGGCCAGGGATTATCTCACTGCTCACTTATTTCAGGCCCTTCCTGCCACCCACACCATCTCCACCAGCGCTGGGCTCTGGGCTCCCTCTGCAGGGAAACTCAGGACCAGCAGAGCCTCCTTCTCCTCATCATCCTGCCAGCCAACAGCAGAAAGGGTGAGGAGATGGGAGGAGACAGCACAGGATTCTCCTCCTCTTCAGCCCACTTCAAATGAGCTCCAGAAGCCAAAAAAATCCAGAGCAGTTTTTTAAAAATTTCAAATAGGGCAAAGTTTCTCCCAGTGTTTCTCATTAATATATTGTAAAGGTCCCTAAAATGTCTCATCTGCATTCAAATACTGCTGTAACACAGGCAATTAGAGCAAGCAGCTGTAGGAGAGAAATATAAAGTTCCTTTTGATTTGCCTACATAACCAAGATTGATATCAGAATATTCTGGGAGCATTTCTAATGTTAATCAGTCTTAAAATAAGCCATATACTTCACAGCAACATAAAGAAGTGACAAAAGTCATTTTAGGAAGTAATTTTTGTAGACCAGGGCATCCCAACAGGCATCTCACTACACCAGTTGGGGCTTGGAACAGAAATGTTTTGTCTTCACTCTGAGGCTTCTCTCCACTGTCAGCCTTCTGCTCAGCTCACCCAGTGCCTTCACCCTGTCAGGGAGCCCCAGCTCAGGCCAGCCTGACTAGTGCTGGGAAAGGTGAGGAGTTGTTGCCCTCAATCTGCTGGCTATGGAATGATCCAAGTGACCACTCCCTTCAGTTGTTTTCCATGGTTTTGATGGACCTCTCCTATCTGTTTCCTTTCCAACATCACTACAAACAGAGATGTTATGCACAGGTTATTTACTGCACAGTCATTATTTTATACAACTAGGTAATAAAGAGAGAAATTGTTGCTATCTTAGGGCCTGCTCTACCCTTCAGTAAATGTAATTACAGTGTTTCCACTGACTTGAACAAGAGTTGTCTTGGTTCATTACATCCCCCAGTAAGCAACCTCATTGTCTTTGGAAATAGCATCTACTTAAAAGAAGAGAATTAGTAAAGAGCCCTGTAAATTCATGTACAGCAGAACAAGCACCACCATCTATCTAACTGCTAATAATGCAAATCCCTTATGCTCCTTGCCTGAGGCAACTGGCAATGAAAGGGAACTCAAATTTAAATTCCTGACACCAGGGAAGTCAGAGCTACATTCTGTACAATTCCATTATAGATCATACACATGCATTTCTGCCTTAGCCCCAAGGACATAAAAAGCTGATGATTTCTCAGTGCTTACTCTACAGATTAGCTCAATGACACCAGAAACCCCTCGAGTGCTTGTCAAACATCCCCCAAACCCAAGTTGCACTGCACAGCTTTTACAGCACAGTGGGGCTGACTGCTGCTTCCCACTCCTGAAATTCCTGGAATGTGGCTTCTCATGGAAATGCAGTAATCAATTTGTAGAATTAATGGCATAAGATTTCTAAGTCTCTGAGCAGAATTTTCTAAATCAAGACCTAAATCAAGATTTTCTAAATCAAGCCTGGTTCAAACTGAGTATTTAAAAGCTTTGTTACATGACAAGGCTGTTTTTTCATACATTTCAGATGATGCATAAAATTAGTATTCCTGGAGACTTTTACTCCTGTTTGCCCAATGATCTTAAGAAAGTTGGATAAGACAAAACTACATCTTATGCCTTGGCACTGTATCATGACAGGTAAGCAAATTGATTCCCAGCCATTTTCCTTTCTTTGTCAGAGCAATGCCCTGGGAGATCACAAATGCTTTTCCAGCCTCTTCCAGTGTTCACTCTGCAGGAAATTTCATCCTGTTGGATGCCTGGGAAGCACAAACCACTGAGAAACCATGACATCATCTGGGAGCAAATGTAAACATGAAAAGATGAATGGCCACAAATAGATAGTGTGTCTGGAGCTGTGTGTGTATCAGGGAATATTTATATATTATTTATAACATCACAGAAACAGAGGGTTCTGCTCCTGAGACCTTTCTGCCTGTCTGGAGAGATGGAAACCAAAATGTGCCTGCACTGGCCACTTCCAAATGCCAGAGGATCTGTGTTGATCTGCCTCTGAATTGATCTGTCAGAATGATGCATGACTATAAACTGTTCTTAGCTTCCCTTATTAGTTTCAATTAACTGGATTGTCCCTAAGACTAGTTAGGCCACGGTGGTTCTCATGTAAGTGGTACAGTTTAATTTTCCCATGCAAATTAGAGCTGCTTTGTTTTGCTGACCTTCTGAGGTTATGGAGAATACAGAACCAAAATCTGAAGGGTGCAAAGTGGTCCACAACTGTGAGATGTTAAAAAAACCTGTTAGAAAACCAGGTCAAGTAAAAAGTTTCATTCAATGGTTTTGTATAAATCCAGTTTTAAGTTGCATTTTTGTTTGAGGATCATTTTAAAAGCAAAACTAACCTTTCTGCTTGGGCAGTATTGGGCTAAAAATTAATCAGGGACCGGTGCAGGCCAAATACTGAATATCAGATACCACATCAAGAGCACCATTATTTTACTGTCACCTTCCATACACAGAAATGCAGAGGGAAATAACCATGATTTACAGGCAAAGGCATTTTACTACTACAGTTACTACTGAAAACCAAAAGGAATGAGATCTTTATAATCCCATTTTTTCATTATTTATGCCTGGATCTTTTTTTACCATCAGAACAAAGCCAAAAGGCTTCATAGCCCTTCATATGGCACACAGTTTCCCTCCAGGTTTTGCAGGTCAGTTTTGGAAAGTTGTCTGGCTCAAGCAAGTGTAGAAAACACAGCACCACTATTTTTAGTGCAAATGCAAAATATTTTTAGAAAGCACAGAAAAAATTGAGCAAATGGATAGGTTTGGTTAGGGGTGAAAGGACTACTAAAAATAGACCAGAGTGATTCCTTTCACCATCCCTTTCACTGTTCCTAGGAATACTGAAATTATATTTGTGACCACAGGATTATTTGTATATTCTACTACTTGCACAGATTATTTGTCTTCTGGCTGGAAACAAGGAAATTTCAGCTCCAATAAAATTTCTTATTTCCATAAAAAAGAGTCAATATTAGTGCTGCTTTTTTCGCGTGTTCACAGCACACAAAACCCTCCCTGAGAGAGAGAGAGACCTCCCCTTAACATTCTTAACCCTCACCTTCCTCCTGTGAAAAGCAGGGCATTAACACAAAGCACAATGAGAATGTTGCACGGACTGAGAGCACAAACACCCCAAGATGATCCCTCCAAGGGAAGGGAGCGCATGGTTACCTTGCACGCCGTCAGCATGTCAGCCACTGCCTTGCGGCTCAGGTTGGCCGTGGCAATCACGTCCTCCTGCCTGCAGGAGTTGCCCGCTGCCACCGCTTTGGCCGTTGCCATGGTGATGCCCTTGGTCATGCGGATGGACTCCTCAGGGGATGATGCCTTCTCGGGTATCTCGCTGGACTGGAACACCTGCGGGTGACGGAGAGGGAGCTGTGACACCGCCCGCGGGGAGGAGGAGGCGGCACACGGAAACAGCCTTTGGGCAGCAGGAAATTAGGGACATATTTGGAGCGCTGGAATATCATCCTTGCCTGTCATAAGGCTGGAGCAGATAAGCCTGCTCACCTCCAGACACCAGAGGGAAGCAACAAGCTGAGGAAAGGGTACAGTAGAAGATGTTAACCCGTTCATCTCATGTGCCGCTTAACCACACGCACGGCAGTTCTTCAGACAGCTGCTCAGAGCATGACAGGACTGAAAGAATGACTACCCCTTCCATTCGAGCATTACAGGACTAAAAGAGTGACTATTTCATTGAGCATTACAGGATTAAAAGAATGACTACTCCTTTCATTGAGTGTTCCAGGACTAAAAGAATGACTATTCCTTTCATTGATCATTACAGGACTAAAAGAATGACTATTCCTTTCATTGAGCATGACAGGACTAAAAGAATGATTATTCCTTTCATTGAGCATGACAGGACTAAAAGAATGACTATTGCTTTCATTCTGTTCCTTTTTCATCCTGACTGCTGTTCAGGCTGCTCTGCTCACCTGAGCAGATGCTTCCCCTGCAAAGCTGGGCCCCACTGAGCACTCGCTGGTAGCACCGAGCCCAAGAGCATCACTGAAACATTCCAGCGTGGCTTAAAACAGCAGAGGGGGAGCATTGCCTCTTGTACTATATTTAGTCCTCCCTTAGAAACCTAAAGATACAATTTTGCAGGGTGAATGGTGTGAAAATAGTCCCAATTATCTGACAGGGCACAGTCCTCACGAGCACTGGGATACAGGAACTGTGGGAAGATGCACGTCACAAGAGCTGGGTAACCTTCCCCTGATCTGGTATTTTCTTTTCCCAAGCTTTAGTCTGCATTTGCTTGCCATTGTTTTCCTGTGCAGGGGCAATTTGGAGTGCAGAATTCATCAGGAGAGGTTTCTTGACAGTGCAACCTAAGCAGGTTAATGCCTTCAGAACACAAATGAGCCTGGTCTGTCCCATGCTCTCAGTTCATCAGTTTTTCACTCTCTCCAGAAACAGAAGAAATGTTTAAAAAAGGAATTCGAGCTAAATGTGTGCAGGATATTTGATGTTGCTCAGATTCAGGCCCTGAAATTCCAAGTCAAATCTGATGCATTTTCTTGAGCACACATGTGCCATCCTCTGTTCCTCCTGACCCTCCCCTTTCCTCCCCATGAAAGAGATGGAAACACCACCACAGATCCATTCCCTAGAAATGCTGACAAAAAAGCAGGAACACCTCAAGGAGATGCCACCCAAACTGAGAAAGCAGCAGTGACAATGCACAATCAATCCTCCAATGACAGATCTGGACAGCTTTTAGCTCAGAGTTAGAGGAAGGGATGTAAAGCCAGGCCTTCAGGAGGATACATGACAATAACATGCACTGGATATTGTACAGAACATTCCTCATCAGGTACCAGGTCAGGAGGTTTTACCACTGCCATATGAATTCCCAATGACTATATCCAGGCATATAAAAAGAAAATAATTTAACATAAATTTCTTCATTATGACAGCATTGCTCACACAACAAAACCAGGTTGTTTTATGGAGAGCATTTGACAAGGCAAAGCTGTGCCAGTGCAGTAGAAGTTAAGAATTGTTAATCCACAGTTTACAGCAAAGTATTTTCTGCTGAAGGTTGTGTCTATAGGGATTTTTTTAATAAAAATTACTGTAAGTAAAGGGAGGAAAAAAATCAGGCTTCTTCACAAACATACAGGTATTATTTATGTCACTGACTACTGTGCTAGTGAAAAAAACCTCTGAAAGCTGCAGCTGGAGGCTATATTTTTATATCTTAAAGAGGAAGGAAAACAATTGTCATGGTCTAACTCCTAATTTGGGAGAGAATTCCATGCTATCATTAATTCCTGCTCACACAGAATTCAGATAACAGGCTGTGTATCACTGATAATATTATTTTATAATAAAGGAAAAATAGAAACAAGATTGAACTGCAGATGCAGTAGGGCAGTGATGCTGAGGAGACACTATCAAAGCCAGGGTCAAAAAAGAGTGAAGAGCATCAGGCTCAGAGAAGAGTATCTGCAGGGAAAGCTGAAGGTCTGCAGAAGGAGGGAACAGTTGCTTCCAGCTCTGCACCTGATGGCAGCATCTTCAGTCCCAGAGTGGCACTGGCAGTGGGGGAACAGGGAGGCTGAGCTGGCACTGGAATTCTGCTCTCAGACAATAGGGAGAGAGACCCAAACTGCACCCAGAGCAGCACAGGCAGTAAAGCACAGCCTGAGGAGGAGCTGTGGGCAGCCCTGGGGCAGTGCAAGGACTCCCCAAACCCATCCTGGGGTGTTCTGCTCTTACCGTGAGCTCCTGCTTGATGTACTCAATGGTGGCCTCCAGAGCTCTGGTCCCCCGAGTAGCTTCGTCCTCCACTGCTTTAACAGTCTTCAAAAGAGATGTGACATTTGTCACCATCACCTGGAGAAAAGTGAAGACAAAACCATGTGAGTCTTTTCTCCCCTTGTTCAGAGATGGAATGAAACAAGGCAAGTCAAATGAGGCAGCACTGTTACTTCTGATAGGACCTAAGAGCCTTCATGAGCTGCACTTGTTTTACAGGACTAGATACCAACTCTTGTGTTGGCCAGATCCTGAAAGCTACTCCTAAGCTGCAGAAATGTTGTACAATTAACTGCACAGAGATACCATCTGAAGTGTGAGTGTTCTGGCAAAAAAATTACCACAAAAATGGAAAAATCACAACTGATACAGAGTATGTTACTGACTTTTCCTCCTGCACATCTTACACTGCAAGTTGAAGGAGACACAAATCAAGGTGTGGTGTTGCTTTTTGAAATGTATCCAGTACAGTTCCCACAATCAGGTGAGCAAGATACAGGCTTGCAAAAGAAAGAAATTTCTCTTCAGAAAGGTTATAGCTCTGAGCCCAAATCCACAAACACCCTCTGACAGCCCTGAAAAACTGACAGCTCCAATGAAACTCGAGAGTATCTTCTTATTTCTCTTTATCATCCCAGATGACCATGAAACCAATAGAGAGAGGAGTTGCTGAGGTCCAAGCTTCCCATGTCTATCAAATGTGGTTGCACAGACACTTTCAAAGACAGTGCAAGGATGAGGTTTTACCTTGGCAGCTCCTTTCAGCTGGTACATGGATGGATCATCTGCTGGTTTGCTGGCAGCTCCTTTGGTAGCACCAATGAGATCAGAGAGGGCCTTTGCAACATCCTTGATAGCATTGATCAGGACAACCTGCAGGGATGGGAAATGGTGCAAGGCTCAGGCAAGGAAGGGCAATCTGCAGCAGGGGATGTGATGTTCAGAACACAGCTAAAAGGATCTACTCCACAGTCCCACCCTTCCACCACCCCAGTAAAACAGACAGTGTTCTGGAAGAGGAAAAGTATTTCCTGTCACAGGAAGAAGCTGAAATGCTGATCTCAGGTAGGACTTCCTTCTCTCTGCTCTGGTGCAACCTCTCCTCAAGTCCTGGGTGCAGTTCTGGGTGCCACAACACAAAAAGGACATTAAGCTGTTAGAGAAGCTTTTAGGTGAAGGGTCTGGAGGGGAAGTTGAACCTCTCTAAGAGGATATATGGAATTAAATGCTGAATAACTTGGTTGGCCTTAAAGTAAGGAAAAGTCAAATCTGGAGATATTGTCTCCTCAACCCAAGCTCAAAGACAAGAGTCCTAGACAAGGACTTGTTAATTATTTCAGGGTATTATTGGAATAATTCTGTCCTCCCAATCCTTCTCCTTTGCCCTTTCAACTAGTAAAAAAGTGTTTTGATGGAATTCAGGAGAGTTAGTTTTAAGGGAAATGAGTAAAGAGGCATGAAAAATGAGAAAAAGCTTAGCAAAATAAAAAAACCCACAAAATAAAGGGAATCACTAGAAACAACCATTTCTCAATAACTGCATTTCTGCAGCATTATAAACAAAAATAAATCAGCCTCACTCGCCCCTTTGTGTTTGCAGTTCACTGTGACTTATACAACAAGAGAAGTCTTTGCTTTTTCTGAGTTTATTTAACTTTTGGTAGCTTAGAAGCTCTTTGACCATATAAATAAGAAAAAGATCTATGAGTTAGGACAGAATTAGGGGATTCTCTGTTGTCCAGCTGCCTATGTCATGGGGCAACTTGCAGCATAAGCCATCTGAAACTATCCCAGCAGGTAAAGTGCTACTGCTATAAAAAACATTGAGAGCATTGAGTGCTGCATTTAGGACCAAAAATGCACCTATAATATCAAACTGGCAAAAGAAAATTGCTCCAAATAAATAATGACTTGTGGCCAAGAGTTTTTATTCTAAGTAATGTATTCTCAGCTTTTACAAATAGAAAAAAGCCATGTGTGATAAATGTTCTGCAGATGGTGCTGATTTATGGAAATTCCCCTGTTAAAAAAAAAAAAAAAAAAAGAAAAAAGTGCTCCCAGCAGTATTTTCCTAGAGAGGAACATGTCAGGAGTTTAGTCCATCACACAGGTCAAACAAAACAGAACACACATCTGCTCAGAGCACTCCACAGGCACATCTGCAATATGCTGCCAATCTCCATTTCACTGAGACCAAATGAATAGCTGAAGAAATATTTGAAATAATCCACATTGAAAAGTTTCCTGGACCACTGACAAACCAGTCAGGTATAGGCAGAGAATGGCAAGAGCCTGTCAGGCTGCACAGATGACAGTGCACAGTCCAGCTGGAATTTTGGAGCAGCTTTAAGGACATGCAAACTCTTCAGAACAAAAATGGGATGAGCCAGGGGTCCAGTCACAAGTCAGTAAAATAAGCCAAATACTTTGCCAAAAGCATCCCAGCTGGAATACAGCAGTGAAATAAAAGCATTAGTGTTACACAAAGGCACCACCAGTTCCACTCAATGCTTTAATCTCTTGATTGTATTCTGAAAAACCAGTGACATCTGAGTAAACCCAGAAAAGTCCCACAGGAGATGAACCCTATTCTGCTGCTTAAAAGCAGAAGTCCCACACAGTTCTCCCAAGTGAAAACTATCTCTGTTCTCCTTCAGAGTACCAGAAATACCTTAAAGCATCTCACCTGTGTTTCAGGATCATCGGATCCCAGGCTTGCTGCTCCCAGTTTGACCACCTCAGCAAGCTGAGTGATGGTGTTAGCTGAGGACTGAGCTGCTTGGGCCAGTTTGTCCTGACTTGAGGCAGCACCAGAAACCAACAATTTTGTGTCTTCAACTAAAGCTTTTGCTGTTTTCAGGATATTTTCCCTGTAGAAAACAAAAAAAAAAGAGGAAGCAGGGAAGGAAGTGGAAAAGGAGAAGAGGAAAAAAATGTGTTTTCCAGTGTTATGGTGACTAACAGCTACATAAAGAAGCTGATCTAAGCCATCATGCCACTGTCTGCTCATAATATACCACAGGCCAGGGTGTAAGTTAAAAAACAACAAAAAGCCCCCTAACTCTTAAAACAGTAGCTGAGCATTTTGGGCAGATGCAGAGAAGTTTAGTGAAATGACCCCATCTTGAAAAGGAATTAGATAGGGCAGTAGCAGCACAGAGCATTGATTTGAACATCAAAACCAAATCTGGCCATGCTGTGATAAAAGTACCAGCTAATGAATGTCTATATTAATCAACATATTGTAAGGAAACTAAAGTAATAATCTGTGAGCACAGTAGTAGCAAGAACAGGAACAGGGAATGTGTCCTAGTCAGGGTTCCCTCCCCACTTCCCCCATATACATGCTCTGATGTGTCAGGACAACAAATCCAAAGCAACATCTGGGTAAAAGAAGGAACCACTTTGAGTGTGCAGTTCCCAAACAAGTCAAATGAACTGAACCTGGAACCACATTCATGGGGAATGTCAGCCTGCAATTAATGTCACCTGCATGAAACCCCCTGACTGGGGAGGAGGGAACTAAACCTGGCCATGTTAAAGTGATGGAAAATGCTGGGGGATTATTTTGTTGCAGGTGCTACTTAACAAGGAATATTGGGCTTATCTCTGCCCAAGTGGAAACAGTGTGGCATTGCTGTGCTTCTTCTGTGTCCATCACTGCTGTCCACAGCAGCAGGAACCATAAGCATGACTTAGCAAGACAAACAGCCACACAGTCAAGAAGGAGCTGCTGGGAAAAGTATATGAAGGATTCCTCTTCAATGTCATGCACAGCTCATTTTCACTGCTGCAATAACAGCACATGGTAGTCTATGCAGTGAGACAACTTGAAAAAAAAACAACAAACAAACAAACAAAAGAAGCCAAAATAGTGCTATAGTTGCAGTCTTCTGTTGGAAGTTCTGCCACCAGATGTTCCTCAACTTTTTAAAATACTTCCATCACAGAAAGAACCAAACTCAAGTTTGCTGTACTCTACTGATATCCCCATTCTCCTATTTCTCCTCTCACTCCACTGCTAATCCAATTCCATACACAGGAATCTAGAAAGGTTAAAGAATTCTCTCCTGCCAGCTTCACTGTCCCCTGTGCCCCTCAGTGCCACTGACCTGTGGTCAGCAAAGGACTCGTTGTTCTCCGCATTGAGGGTTCCAGCAGTGGCAAACATGATGGTGGTGTCCAGGTCTGCAATGATGCCAGATACAGCACTGGCAGCAGTGATGCAGGCCTGGGTGCCCTTGTTCCCTGCCTGGAGGGCAGACAGCACCAAGGAGACCTAGAAACAACACAAAGCAACAAGGCATCATCAAAATAAAGTTGGGCCTGTGAATCATTATGACTCTCTTTATCAGCTTTTAACTTTACTCACAAGACACTGCCTACCCCTGCCTAAATTTGGGATTGTTGCTATTTCTGGGGCACATTATGGTGGCAAACTGGCACAGCTTGGAGCACACTAACACAGGCTGAACCAATCTGAAAGCAACTGGCACTGACTCTCAATGTTTGTGCCCAACAAAGGAGGAAGAGGCCACCAAAAAGGGTCAGCCAAGCCAAGCTACCCAGGCCACCTGTTCAAAGGGGATGGTTCCCAGGAACAAAAAGCCCTGGAGAGTTTGAAGATGCAGCTCTAGGCCAGTCAAAAGGAGAGGATGTTGTTACATATAAACCACATGTCACTGACCAAACTCAACTCAGTAACTGTGGCCAGTGAGTGCATCAGTGGCATCTCATGTCTTAGGATTTAGTTGCAGCCCAACCTCCCTCTGAGGCAAGGCCTGAGCAAGGGCTAATCCAGAACGTGAACCGCACTGAATTTGAAAGAGAAGTCAGAACTTGGGGTAATTCAGACACTGTTGTTCTAGAATGTGAAGTTAAAAGAAACAATTTCCTGAGTCCAGCTGGAGTGGTTTACTCCCCCTGTGGTGCACAGACACCATGGGGCTGTCCCACCTTCTCTGTGACAGCACGAGCACACTCTATCAGCTCCCTCTTGGTGTAGCTGTCTGTGGGGCAGATCTGCAGAGCTCCAGCTTTCTGCACAAGGAAGATACATCCGTGGCCAAGCTCCTGCACCCGAGTCTTGATCTGGAACCCGATCTAAATGGGAAAGGAGGTACAGGGAGAAAGCAATCAAGACCAAAGCAAAGAAAGAAATATCATACTGGCACACTGTGCCAATAGAAAGGGAAACATGGTCACTCTGGGGAGTCTTTATTACACTTTCTGCAGAGATCAGAAACAAAGGACAGGTGTAAATCCATCTATGCATGAAGCACAACCCTGTAGAAGGCTCACTGATGGAACAGGAGCACCAGAGAACCAGAGCCCAGAAAGAGAAGGGATAAGATGTGTACCTCAGTCAGCATGAGCTCTAGTCAAGGTACATGTGATGGGTAAAAAACACACATTTACTCTATGCTGCTGAAACTGGGTCAAAAATTGTAGGACTCTGTTTGGTTTTGAACTTCATACAGTCTCCAGTGTCAACCATGTATGTGCAGAACACTGAAACATGGAAAATCCTGGTCTATTAATATTCCTACATCATAAGATGCATGGCCCTTGTTTGGAAACAGTTTCAGTACCTGCATGTACTTAGGCATACAGGTGTGATTTGGGATTAATAAATGAGCAGAAATCACAGCCATTAGTATCACAAATGGAATTATTTCAACCTCAGGCAGAAAGTAACGTGCAGAAATGGCAATTCAATTTAACAGTATCAAGCCAAGTGCAAGCCATTGCTTTTCATGTAGCTACTGAGCATGAAACACTCAGGTAGTGTATCAGCAGCACGTGTAAGTACGAAGTAAAAACCTCTTTGAAGGTCTTTTATCTCGGTAATATGAAACATTTGGAGAAGGTGAGATACCCTCTTACCCCATCTAGACAAAGTCTGTCTGTGCTCCATAACCAGGGGCAGAGAGTGAGAAGAAGAGAGGGGCAAAAAGGTTACTGTAGTTGGACTCAGGGAACATGAGTAACTGCCATAACAGGTTACTGCAACTGAGGTGAACAGTCTGCTTTCCTCACTTAGCAAGAGGCACAGGAGACACTTCTCACACATCTGGCTCTGAGCTACAGAACGTGTCTTGTCAGCAAAAGGCACTTGTGCTCCTACCACTTGCCTGTATTTCACTTTCAGGACAGGAAGTTACATTTAAAATCACTTACAGGCAAGATAAAAAAGCATATGTGAATTTGTAACTTGTCAAACCCGTGAGACAAAGGAGAGCTGTGCAGTGACAAATGGAGAGTTTCCTTTGCGTTTGCAAGGTGCCTGTAAGTAAAAGTTTACAGGAGGTTCAGAACTCGGGAGGTTCTGCTGCAGCCTATGGGATTTTCCAGGGTTATCCCGAGCTGTTTGGCTCTGAAGCAGGACAGAGGTGGTGGCAGAGGGTTTCTGCTCTTTGCCTGGGTAGTGCTTACAACGGGGCTCTCTGGGTAGAGCCCCCCCGTGTTAGTGGCACTGTGCACAGGGGAGGGAGGGGGCCCGGGACGCGCAGACCTCCTCCGGCTCTGCCGTAGCCGCGGCCATCCGGCCCTGCAGCGCCAAATGCCCATAGTCACTGGTCATTTGCGAGGCAAGTCCTCCCAACTCCTCCGGGTTAGTAACCGACTTAGTCATCTGCAAAAAGAACACAGGCAAGAGAGAAAGAAAAACCAAGAACTGGTTAATGCACTCCGGTTAGAGGCACGTTCACCCACACCATGGGGGAACCACTGGCCATAGAGGGGACCTGCCCTCCAGCAGCAGCTCCAGGGCACACCCAAGCTGACATGCCTTAGTAGAGTCATGGTAACCAGGCTGAACACACAGGGTAATCACAGAGCAGCAGTTCGAGCCAGTAATTCACGCTCTGACACAGCAGGGCCAGGGGCTGGCACACAGTTATGTGGACGGGGAAGGGCAGTGGGGTTTGTGTGTCACAGCCACCTTGTTCTGCCAAAGGTGAGCTGAGCTCCATCAGTCTCAGATGTCATGGCACAGGAGCATGGAAACGGAAAAAAACCTGAGGACTGATGCAAAACACACCTCAGATGTAGGAATGAGATGGTGAAGAAACAGGCAGGACTATGTAGAACATCAGGTTATATATGAATATAAATACTACATATCAGTGTAAATACCTCCCCAGGTGGGGTCAGACTCTTCTCCCAGGCAACCAGCAATAGGACAAGAGGGCACAGTCTTAAGCTGCATCAGGGAAGGTTTAGGTTGGACATTAGGAAGAAGTTCTTCACAGAAAGGGTGATTGGGCACTGGAATGGGATGCCCAGGGAGGTGGCAGAGTCACCATCCCTGGGGGCGTTTAAAAAAGGTTGGATGGAGCACTCAGTGGTCTAGTTGGGCCACAGGTTGGTGTCTGATCTCAGAGGTCTTTTCCAACCTGATGGAAATAACTGAATCTCCCTTTAGATAAAGCCTACCATTTAACAGAGATAATTCTTCTGTCTCAAATTAATGTTAGTAAAGGGTATGGTGTTCCATCCTTGGGACAAAGCTAGTTTTAGACAAATTTATACTGTGGAAGAGAGCAGAATCATCAGCCTGTCCTGACTGCAAGAGCAATCAGCTTTGCGACAAATCCTGTCTGGAGCAAACATAAACAGTCCCCTCAACTCCCCCAAAAACAAATGAGCAACCACAGCACTGTTCAAAAGGCAAACACATTAAACATTACTGTGAAACATAAGTCAGGAACAATCTCAGTTCAACAGGTGTCACTTTTTTCTTTTGTTAAAACCGGTGAATCACAGAAATGTAAGAAAAGGACAATGTGAGATGCTGATCTGCAGTCAGTCATTGAGTACTATATGGCTCTGAAAACACTGATGTTATTTCACAGGCTAAATGAAACAAGTGTGACAGGGTAACTTGAAGTCATCAATAAACAAAAGGTGGTATTTCAGCCCAATTAAATGGGCTGATGAAAAAGCATGCAGGTGAAAAGTCCAGCATTCCTCCCACAGAGGACCCCCTGTGATCACACCACTAAGATGCAAAACTTAAATTGACAAAATTACCACTTCTTTTGCTCTATTACCCCTAAAGAGATAAGTTTATTGAAAATTTGATGATCAAGAATGTCACAACACTGTGCAAATAATTCCATGTTCCTGATGCACAGAGTTGGCACCCTGTTGTTAGCTAATTTCTTACCATTTCTTGGGCTGTGACAGCAATGGCTTTAGAATATTTCACCACTGTGGTCTGATAATCAACAAAGCTTCCCTTGGGATCTGGAGGTGTCCCTTCATCCAGCTGCAAGAAAAAGGGAAAAATATGGCTTTAAAAAAGTCACAACCAACAGCACACTTTACAAGGAATATGAAATTGGATATATAATACAAATTAATTAATCTCCTCTCTCTCAAGATACACAAGTGAAAACAGCACACCAGGATGCACAGAAAAGCTCAGCAAATACTTCAGCCCAGGATTATGAGCATGGAAGACACAGAGAAAGTACAGTGCAGAGTTTTTGAGCATGAAGTCCACTTCTCACACAAGGTCAAACCATCTGCACTTCTCAGCTAATACAGAAAGGAAGGTGCAATGGTTACAAACCACAGTGTTCATGCCAGAAGGCAATGTAAGATTGTTTATGTCCTAAAGTCTTCAATTCTTAAGTCAGGATAGGAAAAGCCAATTATTTGGATTGAACTCATGGACATTTTGCAACTGTACATCTTCAGCAGAATGCATTACAAAGCATAACATGGCATTTCAAACTTTGACATCATCTTGTCTGAAAGCAACTTGTTCAAAGTTGACCTGCTGTTCATTTAGGAGACTAACATGAAAGATTAGGAAGAAAAGGAAGCAAAAATAAGAGGCCACTTGACCTAAGATGGCAATTTGATGCCAGCATTTTGCTGAACAAAAATATTTTGCAGTAATTCTACTGACAGGTACTGGGTAGGTTGTAAACACAAGCACCACTGCCCACATCAGTTTTATTTCACAATTTGCAAAATCAAATAATCTTTAGGTTTCCTGTGACCTCCTGTCATCACTGACCACTGCCAGAATCAACCAGCACCGGCTCCTCCAAAGCCCTGCAATGGAGCACAAAGTGACAAAGGGGCAGAATTCCCATGCTCACCTTGGTCATTGCCTCTGCAATGGAGTCTACCATCCCTCCAACCATGCCAACCTCGCTGGCAGCTTCGTTCAAGGTGACCATGATGTCATCCACGGCCTCCTTCATCAGCTGTGCCGCCTCGGTGATGGCATCGTGCGTGTGAGACGCCTGGAGGAGACAACGTGAGCAAACAGGGACAGGCAGAGGGTGTTCTCCATGCAAAACAACATGCAAATCACAAGTGTTAAGAAATAAAGGCAATAACAGCACTGAAGGCAATGCTTCAGGGCAAAGATGATCAGTGAAACAACACAGCTGGGGAGCCAGACCAAAGTTTGTGAACTCCTACAAGAAGGATGGCACACAACACTTTAAGCCTCTTAGATAAGGCCCTGCAGTGGTTTTAAATACCCTCTAAGGACTGTGGCTCTTTTTAAGAGCCAATCACACCTGAGTTATGGACTGTCATATGCTGCTGCTGCTCCATCTCTGGCACACCTGGGATGGTCCCCATCCCATGGGGCCATGGACCAGACAGGCCCTGTCCTTCAACCATTTCTTTCTGGATCAGAGCCCAGACAGCTGCTCTCATACCCTGCCTTAGTGTCCCCTGAGAGGGGGCTGTGAGGCAGAATGGAACCCTGGCATGGGGAAATGTTCCCACTCCCAGGCAGGAGACATCAGTCAGTGGGATTTTCACTGCAAACACTGTACAGTAAGTAGGTGCTGGTTTTTCTGCCACACCTGCCCTCCTCTCTCACCCTCAGTTTCACACAGCCACCTTACCTTGGGGTTTCCTCCCCCTTCTTTGGCAGCATACAGCATCTGCAAGGCAGACTCTGCTAGTGTCTTGCTCTGGTCCAACACAGTCATCTGTTGCTGATGATTTAGTGTCTTGGATGCCACACCAACTGCTGCTAAAACCAGGGGCTCAAAGTAACTTGCCAGCTGTGTTACCTAAGAAAGCCAGAACAGCCACAGGAAGGCATTAACCACATTTCTCAGACATAACTGAGAGGAACCACATTCCCTGGTGACCGTGGGATTGGCTCCAGGAGCGCACACTGTCCTAGTGCAGTGTCCTGTGCAGTGCTGGGTTTGTACCCTGTATCCAGTCATTCTGTCTCCCCCCACCTCCCACCTCCTCTGTAAAGCCACATGTCTCCTCCCTGGGAAGAACGTGGTCCTTTGAGGTCATATAAAACCATGTTCAAGACTGTCACAGGAGCCACATGCTTCTCCAGAGCACCCCTGAAAAGGACCCCCTCTGTGCAGGGGAGGAATCCTTCAATCTTTGCTGTGGACAGCAGATAACAAATAGGACTGTACTGGGCTTGGATTGCTCTGTTCACCTCTGGGACTGCTCATATTCACAGCCTTTACTCCCTAATCACCTTTGCCAGAGTCCAGCACATCCCTGGACGGTGCTCAGCTGTGTGAGGCACCACTGGGCCAATGTCACCTCCAGATGTGGTTCCTCAATCCTGATGCCTGAGCACTTCCCTGAGACAGCCACGTGGCCCAGCCCTGCAGTGTTTCTTGGCTAAAAGGAGCCATGAGGACCCAGTGCTGGTCTGCAATGCAGTGGCTGTGACAGGCCAAGAGGGCAGGCGTGGGACAGACCAAACACACAGGGTTTGCCCCTCAGTTATTCACTTGGGCTCAACAGTGTTTGCAGTATCTAAAGGCACAGTTCTTTGCAGCTTCCATTGCTGTGTTTTAGTCCTCAGAAACTTGTGGAGGTTGTCTCTCTGTCTTCCTTGGTTCTTGATTAGAATTACACTCATTCCAGGGAAACACCTGCTTTTGGCTGCAAATGTACTATAGAGACATAAGCATATACTACGTATGAGTGAATATTTTTAGTCTACCTGTCATCTGACACATCTTCTCCAAAGCCACAACAGAAATCCATGAGACTTTGTTTCCATAGTTTTCACTGGATACAAAACCACTGTACTGGTTTGGACCAAATTATTCCACCAAACATGAACAAATAGCCCACTGTGGCATCATCTGATAGACCCAAAGCCTCAGAAATTCAAGTGTGCACATGTCTGTGCATGCAACTTCCTAGGAAAGGAGAAGGCTGGCACATGGAAGAAAAATGGCAGTACTTCTTGTGCTGGGAAACATATTGAAAGGTTCACTCCATCTAAATTACTATGTGGATAGCCAAGATGTGTAACATTTTAAGTCCTGGTCAGATTTCTTTTCTAGTTTGCTTCTCAGATGATTAAAAAAAAAAAAAGGAAAAGAAAAGTAAAAACTAAACCATAGGTATAGTTTCACAAACATAAGGCTTTTTACACTGTGTCAAAGTAAACAGCACTGAGCAGGAAAACCAGGCCCAACTCAGATCAACTTTTACCTAACAAGCAGGAAGAGGAATGTGACTCCCTAAGTACCTGCACCTTAGCAATCCTGATTTGTTGCACTCCTCAAAGGGCTGAGTAAACCAAGAACCAAAACCGCCAGTAGCTGGGAAGTTATGAAATATTTGATGGTTATCCAAAGCTGAACAGAGTTACTCAGGTACAGTTCTGGAAGAGCTCTCAAGTCGGCAGAGGGGTTCCTTCCCAGTATTAAATGCACTGGCACAAAAAACTGGAGGCTTTTTTCCCTCAGGAATGTATCATGATTTTTGGGACAGACATAAGTATGAGTTTGACCACACTTACACTCCATATAACAGAGGGACACATTTACACAACGCCCCTCACCAAAAACCACAGTGAAAATATCTTTGCTCTGGCCCCAAATGTAAACAGGTTCATTTGGTCTTGGCTTTGAGTGTTTGAAAATTCCAGACCTTTCCTTCTCACACATGCTTTCTGCTGCTCTCACAGGAAGAGAAGCTGCTGTGAAAGGAGGCTCTCCCTGCCATGCAGCTGCCCCTCTGTGAGCACAGCACGTACCTTGTGGCCCAGCTGAGCCGCCTCCCCCCGCGCTGCGGTGGCGATGGGATCGATGAGGTGCCCGATCTCCTGAACCACTGATGTCAGCTGCTCCTGCAGGGCCTGACAGGGACACAAAGGTCAGTCACCACCACAGCTGTTCCCTCCTCAAGCTGGACAACACTGTGACAACCCCCCTATCAGCCCATACTGTTGCATTGACCCGCTGTGGGAGGATGCAGAAATCCACACTGCCAGCTTTCTTTACACACTCCATCCTTCCTTCCCCTCTTTGAACCCTCTTCTCCTTTGCCCTCTGTCAGAAAGGCCTCCCCTCTTTAGCTTCTATGGCCAGCCTGGGGCAGGTGGCTCCTTCCTACTCCAGCTGACAGCAGCACACTGGGGGGTAGGTGTCCTTTCTCACTGCCCAATGTCCTCTCAGACCCCCAAACTGTTCCTACACTGACAAAGATTTGCACCAACCAGAAACCCAGCAAAGCTCTGCTGGAGACTTTGAAGCTTGCAGGAGAAATCCACCAACTAAAGAAAGATAAAAGAAGAATGTGCCATCTCTGAGGGACAGAGATGAGGACTGATCTCCTGAGTCCTGTCTGCAGGACAGGAGCAAATAAAAAGCATATTAATGGCATGGTTGAGACATAAATACTGGCTTTTAATTCAGAGGCATTTGATGTCTTGGCAGACACTGGGGTTGAGCTCACTCTCAAAAGGCAGGAGAAAAGAAATACTACTTTTGCCCTTTGTTACATTCCGTAGTGCTTTATAAATAAATGCTCTCTTTGGTAACATTTATTGCTGTTCGACCTGGGGTCCAAGATAACTTCATGGTTTCAATAAAAAAGAATTCTCACCTATTTTCTGCAATAACTTCATTTGCTTGGTTTTCTTTGGTCTCAAATGTTTCTGTTGTGCAGCATTATAGCCCAAAGAAGCCACTCAAATAAACATGTAATTTCAAGGAGCAAGAGTATGAAAAGACACTAAATACCAGCCTGAGAACCTCAACGTGAGTTGCTGGGGGAGGAGAGGGAAAGAGGGCAGGGAAGGGTGCTGGTGGCAGAGGAGGGAGCTTTCTCTATGTGAACAAATCAATATCAATGTCAGATTGCACTTATTTAAGTACAAAATAGGCATTATGATACAGGACACCAACATTTACATCACAGAATCACAGACTATTCTGAGCTGGATCATCAAGTCCAACTCTTAAGTCAATGGCCCATACAGGGGATTGAACCCATGACCTTGGCATTATTACAACCCAGTTTTAATCACTGGACTTCTAGTAACACATCAGTGTCAGGAACATCCTGGTTTCCACATGGAAGGCAACACAGGAACTCTAAATATCAGCCTGGCATGTCAGCATAGGAAGTCAGAATAATATGTGAGTGGCAGCAAAAAATACCTACTTGTCCCTCTAATTTTGTCTGGTGATTCCGATGCCTTTCCAGAAGCCACACCCATGGGCAGCCTAGAAAGGTGGCAGTAAGGACACTCCTGCCCTCAAGGGGAGTGGGTTGTGCTGACAGCCTAGAAAGGTGCCAGTGGGGACACTCCTGCCCTCAAGGGGAGTGGGTTGTGCTGAGTGCTGAGCTCCAAACTTTCCAAGGCAGGACAAGCCACAGGGCAAGCACTGCTGCCCAGCACTTCTGCCTGTGCCCTGCTGTGCCCCTCACCTCCACAGAGATGTCATCCCTGGTGGCCAAGCTCTGGCTGACGGCAGCCAGTGACGCCTGCTCGATGTCCCTGATGCACCTGTTGATGCCATCGATGGAGAAGTCGCACTCTCGCTGCCCTGGGGCCTTGTCCCTGCAGGACAGAGACACTGGGCTGAGCCTGGGGCAAGGAGGCAGCTCCTGCAGGGTCACACAGGGCTAGGTGTGATCTGACAGGACACAAAACACATGGGGGAGAGCAGCAAGGACCACAGTTGGCTTTGTTCTACCTGCAGGATGTTGGTATCTGGACAGAGTACACTTTCACACACACACACACACACACACACACACAC
>JAWWEV010000018.1:17032947-17044781 GCA_035583235.1 Hafferia zeledoni | reverse complement strand
CCCAATTTCTCTTTGTGCCATTGCATTTATTGTAATAATGTTATTAAATTGTAACTCTGACTTCTAATCTCTTTTGTGTTGGGTTCATTTCTCCTCCCAGTAAACCAGCACAGCTTCATACACAGCTGGGAGGGAATGCTGCAACTGGATTGCTGGGGGTTCAGCTCTGCATGCAGAGCAGTCCAGCTGTGGGACAGCTGTCACCAGAAATCTGGCCAGCAACTTGAGTCCTGCTGTTTGCCTCAAGGGACAGGCAAGTCTGTAAGATTCTCAAGGGACAGGGACAGCAACAGCTATCTTATAGCTAAACTGCAAAATTCAAAGTGATGAACTCTGGCTAAAATTGGAGAATTTTGGTCTCCAAGTCATCACTCATTTCCACAAACAAGACTTTCAGAACACCACACAGGTATTGGCAGCTCTTCAGAATAACGTTAAACCATTTGGTAAACCAGGTTTGGCAAAACCCCTTGGTTTTACCAGAGGGCATTGCAAAAACATATCAAAATACAATTTCTCCTTCCTTCACAGGATAGCAGGGTCACTGTTGGGTGCAGAAAAAAAGCTGGTCAAATCATAGAACCTTTTGGCAAATTACCAATGCAAAAAGGGGAGTTTTGACACAGATGCAGTTAAACAGAAATAGAACAATTCTAGTCCTTGCACAAAATGACCAAACATTTTTTGGACCACAATGCTCCTTCAACTGAACTGATCACTTCTAGGTGGAAGAGGGACCATCATTTTCTACTTTTCATATTCTCAAAAATGATAAGTCATAGTTGTCATTTTCAAAAAAAACCCAAAACCACCAAACCTGAAGACCAATCTATGGCAACAATTTTAATATTGCCTTCACAAGTCACAGAAACAATTTCACCTTTGCCATTAAACTAGAACAGCATTTCAGCCAAAGGAGCAGCTGCTCAAAGGTGCACACACTTAAACAGAGCTTACATGAAGTACACTTAAAGCACATTTACTAAATAATAATTTGACACGTGGGGAATTCATTTCTCTGAAATTCATTTCCATGTTAACAGACATCTCACCGAATCAACGAGGAGCTTCTTGCTGGACTCCCCGATACTCTTTAAGGCCACATCCACATCCTTTTGTCCAGGCAGACAATTCACACAGTTATTCAAGGAGTGAGACACTGCTTTTGCCACCTACAACACAGAGGTAAACACGTTCCCACTGAGAAAGGCTGAAGTGGTCACTGAGAGGAGGCACAGCCTCTATTTCATAGCCAGGAATTCCTACATTCTGTCTCTTACAGGACCATTTTTGAGGCTTGTGACTCTCTTGGTTTGCTGACCTGCAGTCCAGCAGCAGTTGTGGTTTATGCTCACCCACCTGACAGGGTGGTGTTGGCAGGGCAGCTGCTCCCCTGCTGCTGGTGTCTGGGATGAAGGGCTGCAGCCCTGCAGGTCAGGGAATGGCCCTGACTTTCCCTATATACTGATCACAGAAATCCTTTGCATGCTACTTTTTACAAAGTCCTGATTAAAACAGAAGTCTCATTACCAGAATTATTTACAATGCAGGCCAATTATAGAATGTTTCAAATCAGTAAAAAAGGACCTGGCACGCCCTAATGTCTTCAAAAGCAGTGGTGTCACATCTGTAGAAAACATGCAGTCCCTTTTTGAATATAACATGAATACAGATCCTCTGGTTAATAATGATCAGTTTAATGGCTGTTTCACTTTTGCAGTCAGTCCATTCACATATGTTGTGAGTAAAAGCATTCAGCTGCCACTGTACATTTTTCTGAAAGATGACTACAATGCCATACATCAGAGCACCTGCACTGTTTAACATACTCATGATGTTACTGTCTGAGAGCTGGAAGGAACAGAAAGCTCACATTCCTTGCAGCCTTATTCTCTGTTCTCTCCTTTGTTTAATGCTGCATTTGCAGCAGATTCACAGAGTGTTTGACAATTCCTGGGACTCACCTGGGCCAATCTCTGCTGACTGTCTGCATCCCCTGGGGCAGCCAGGGCCTGCTTGGCCTCCTGAATCAGCATAGCAGAGCCTTCCATCACATCCCTGGCTGAATCCAGCATTGCATGAGCTGCCACAGGGTCAGTAGTAGATGCTGCAACTCCTCGTGCTGCCTGCGCCAAGGTCTTCAAAGCCTGAGCAGTTTCTCTGGCAGCAACTCCTGTGTTGAGATTCCAAGGATTCCATCAGGACACTTAAAGACAACCCTTGTATTTTATGACATGAATTCCCAGGGAGTGATCCCATTGCAAAATAACAACGAACATGCAATTTAAAGGAAGATCTTCAAACCTGAACACATTTGAAATACACAGCATCAACTGGTCAGAGAAAAATCTGCAGTGGAGCCACAAAGTAAACATTATAGCCCAAAGAGCATGTTGTGGGCACAGCTCTTCACCAGTGACAACATCTTAGTGAAGCACTGAAAAAGAAGATAATCTAAAACCTGTAGGTGAGGAAAATCTCACATTCTAAGCTGTGTGGAAAGTGATTGTCTGCACGGATGGTGCACATGAGCTCAGAGCTGTGGCATCTCTGCTGCTCCTGGAAACCCAGCCTTGGATTTTTTAGAGAATATCCACAACAAGAGTTTAAGTTCAAGCAATTAAAAAAAAGATTATTAGCAATGATAGAACTGGATATAGGCCAACATCACTGTGAATATAAGCATAAAAAAAGAACTGACTGAAGACACAGAAAGGATGTCATGAAATGAGTTTCTGTGTCTGTTGGGCCAACATCAAAAGACATCCATCAACTCCAGTGCTAAGGCATAAGACCAATAATAATGGCCTCATTCTTCTATGTTTGAAATTTTTGAAAAGGAACTTATTGCTTTGTAGTGTTTCTTACAACTTGATGATGAGAGAGTTACCAGATTCAAGTGGTCATTATCAGCTGTACTGATGTATCTGTACTCCTCTGCCAGATACTCTGTGCAAACTTATGCATAACTATGAGAGAAACAACTTAATGCAATTACATCTGCTCCAAATGAAAGCAACTAAGTTATGGAGCCCTGATCCAATTACATCCAATGAAGTGGTAATTGCCATAATGCATTCAATCAGTAGTATTAGAAAAAAACCCCAAATTTGGAGTACCATTTGAATCAACAGCTTTCATTTCTTACAGAAATAAGGACACAGAGAGCATCAAAGAGCAAACTTTTATCCCTCCTGCAGAAGTGTTTTTCTTATTAAGGTGGTTTTGGTCTCTAAAAGTACAGGTACAAAACCAAAGTGCAGAACCTGCGTGCCCACATTCCCTGCTGGCTTCACCCAACCTGTGTAAATGTGATCCATGAACCAGAGAGCAGCTGCATTATCCATGGAAACTGGTACCAGCCAGCAGGAGATGCAGCTCTGAACATCACCAGCCTATTCCAGCTATGTTTGCATCCTGTTATTTCAAAACATAACCAGAGGACCCTTTAAACCTCCTGAAAGGACAGAGCAACATTTCCAGTGGCACTGACCTTTACACTGCAACACATTTTAGCTCTGTCCTTCACAGTTTCAGTGGCACATATTTACAAAAACAACAGATGTCCCAGTCTGTTGTGAGTGAAGACACAGAGCAGATTGCATCACTGTTCTTTTAGGAAGCACATGAATCACACCAGCAATTCTTAGTAAGTTGCCACAATTGACTACCAGCATTAAAAAAAAAAAAAAAAAAATTGAGTATTTCCTTCATTTAGGCAGTTCTGGGATAAGAAAACCTTTTATCAAGTATTTTTATGGAAAGTAGAGGTTTTACAGAGATATCATGAACCAAACATTACCTGTGTAGTGCTCATTGCCCTGAGCAGCACAAGTTAACAACTGGGCCATTGAAGAACCAACTGCTTTGGATGTACTTCCCAGGTCCTGAGTGCATTTCTCAAGCTGTGAAAAATTGCAAAGGACAAAATTCTTGGTTTAAGCTCAACTAAAACACCACTGTTTTTTAAATAGTACTCAAAAATTCCTCATCCCGCAAAACCCCAAATTTCTACCTCAGCTACTGAACACATACACAGTTTCTATGAAACCCAATTAGCTTGTTTTCCTTATCCAGGATAAAATAAATTAATATATTAGGTAATACAAACATAAAAAGTATTTTATAATTAGCAATGGAAGTAAACATCTTCATCTGAGGAGAAGGTTGGTTTGGGGCTTTTTTGCCAAATAAACCACTTCACCTTCTGAGCCTACCAGGGCTGGCTGTCAGAACTACTGAGTTCTCACCAGGAATTCTTTTTGACAGGACTGAAACATTACTGCTCCTAAACTGCAATTTGCACAACAGAGAAGGAGGCCCTATGAGTAATTCTGCTACAGAACACACATCTGCTGCAGCAGCAGTATGTCCTCTTTTTAAGGGAATTGGTGCAAAATCCCACCAGCACCATCAATCTACAAAGTCTCATGACTTGTTTTTGGCTCTAACACTCAAGTTTTTTCACAGCTAACTTGGTGTGTTGGTTTTTAAATGAAGAAGACCCTTGAAACATTACAGTTTCTCCTGGCAGAGGCTTCAGCTGCCCTTCCACCGCTGCCATCTTGGCGTCCTGCAGCTCGTTCTTGAGCGTCTGCACCGTGCTCAGCGCAGAGTCGATCTCCATGGGGCCACATGCTTCATGAGCCTGGGCACAGACCACACCAGCAGCACTGTTAGCAGCTGCAGCAACAATCACAAAGGGGCAAAGCTCCAGAGAAAACCTCCCCTCCCAAATTATTCCTCTTATCATTTTAGAGGCCACTGTGGGCACTCTGAGTGTTGTACATCATGGATTCCAAACTCCTGCACAACGTTCTTGGTGTGTGGAGAGAATAACAGGCTGTAAAGAGGCACCAGGGGAATGGGATGTACTCAGACTGTGCACACCCACCTGCACACCAGGCTGCACAACTGCTGCAGTCTGGGCTTCACCTCTGACCAAGAGCCTAACTGGGAAATTATTAAAGCCACCCTGAACCCCTGATGTGGCATCCACAGGCACCAGGCTGAGCTGGAAATTTTAATACTGGTTCAGGTGTAGCCACCTACATGCACCAATCCTGGTTTGGGGCCTCAGGGCACACACACAAAAAAAGAGCAGATTTTCAACTGATTTTATTTCTTAAGCCACTCCATTGATCAGAAATCTGTGTGTGAAACACAGAGAGCCTGTGTCTCCCTGAGTTTGAGAGGAGATAGTTGCAGCTCACAGTCACAGCAGGGACCACAGCAGGGACCACAGCTGGGCTCTCTCTGCTCTGGCTGCTGCAGGAGATCTGCTCCCCTCAAATGTACCAGCAGCTCAGAGCCTGGATGTGCTGCTCTAGACACTCCTCCCATCTTTCTGGTATGCAAAGGGTGGCAGAAGCTTTTCAATTCTCTTGTCACTTCTCCCTCCCCTGTGTTATGACTCAGGAACCACTTGGGAGTCTGAGCAAACTGCACCAAAAGCACAGTGAGAAGTGAGCAGTGCCTGAGCACGAGCCATCTGCTTGGGG
The DNA here is from genome assembly GCA_035583235.1 of Hafferia zeledoni. Taxonomy (NCBI): domain Eukaryota; kingdom Metazoa; phylum Chordata; class Aves; order Passeriformes; family Thamnophilidae; genus Hafferia; species Hafferia zeledoni. Next base: position 17,039,280 of record JAWWEV010000018.1, on the reverse strand, counting down.
AAGACCCAAAGCCAAAGCTTGAGCTGCCCAGAGCTGGCATTCACCCACCTTCTGGGAGGCTGTTCTGAGCTCAGCCAGGCTGGTGGCAAGGTTCTTGGCACACTGGCTGAGCTGCATTGCTGCTGCTTGGTCAGTCACTGTGGGCACTGCAGCTTTGGCAGAGGCCACCATCTTACTGCCAGGCTGTTGAAAGAACAACAGGGAACACAGTTGGTTTGACCAGCTCATTTTCCTTAAAGAAGCCTTAGGATTCAATAAAGAAACTTCTTTCATCCACCTGCTCATGAGGTTCTAGAGTTTTCTGTAATGGCCCAGAGTGCTCACATTTAAATGTGCTCTTCTGCCATTCAGCATCCACGTGGCACAAGATGGCACAGGTGGCAAATTTGTCTATGCTTCTAAATATTAAACCCTGCCAGAACTATGTAAACTGAAAACCAATTCAAGCTATGACAAGGACTACTTCTAACACAATTAAAATACTTTGCTGATTTTAATCATCACCACTGTACACACAGAGAGCCAGAGGGGAGATGGATGGATCATCTGAATGGCCCAGAGGGAATCATAAAGCAAAATGCTTAACCAGAGTGAGAGCATGGCCTGTGAAACCTCTGCATATATGGAACCATAAAAGACCTGCCACCAGCAACCACGTTTAAGGCAAGAGTCACTGGTGCCAATCATATAATTAGAAATGGTTTCTTCTGTTTGTTTCTTGTAATGTCAACAATAAACTCAATAGTTTTGTTATCAGTGAACAATATTTAATCTTTCTATCCTGTTTTTAGGATGTTTTGGAAAGAGCACTAAGTCAAATTTTGTGTTTGGTTCAAACTTCAATCTAGATCCATTATGCAGGTTAATACCTAAAACTCCAAAGTGACAGTCCCTTTTATTTCTGAGGAATGCTGGAGCTGGTTGCTGCAACACTAAGTTTGCCTTGCCTAAGAAGGTTAGAGCAGCATCTCACATATTCACTCTACTTAGAAAGATGCTGAATTCACTCCATCTTGTTCTTTAAACTCTTCCCCAGAAGGCAAGTGCTACAGCAATGAATATCCCTTCTCCACAAACACTATTTTTTGCTACTTTTATCCTCAATTTCAGCAGTTTTCAGACTCCAGATTCAGCCATCTCACCTGAGGAGCTCAATTCTCCTCAGCTATGGCTCAGAGTCAGTGATGAACTTCTTTACATGGTTCTTAACAGTTTACTGTTTATTTATCACAAATTAAAAACATGCAGCACTGAAGAAATTCTCTTTGCATCTATTGCAGTGATTGATTCACTTCACCTGGAGGAAATTCTGGCTGGAATTTATTAAAGCAAGCTGGGCACTGAGGTCTTCTGCCTGAGCTTGACTTCCTCTTACACCCTGCACCAGCTGAGGAATGTGGTCTGCAACATTCTAAAATGAAAAGGGAAAAGACTTTAGTAAGTAAATAAGAACTCAAAATCCTCTGACACTAAAACAAGCACTGTCCCCACTCTCCTTAAGACAACTGTAGCATCTATAGGTAAAATACACTTGTACCTTCACAGAATTAATTTAGGATTTCATGGAACCAAACTAATGTACTAAAGGATTTATTTAGAGATGTTTAGAGATGTTCTCCTCATGAAATCTTTATTCAAGGATCTTACAAAATAATCCAAGATTTTTAGGCAGAATTATGTTCAACAAGTACTTTTAATTACTTCCTTTGCATGTTCAAATGCCAGGAGTGGAGGGGACAGATTTTTTTTTAAAAGAGAATATCTTGATCTCAGAAAAAACATTGTCTTTTACCCACAAGCACCTCAGCCTTGACCTTCAACAACACAAACTTGATAGTCTGCCAAGTGTATTGCTAAAACTTTCCCTGTGGTCCTTGTCCACAGTAACACTTACCTGAGATGGGAAAAACTAAATCACCACCACAAAAAGTAAAAAAAGCAGAGACTGGATCTTCTCTGCTATCTGATAAATGAGCACCATGACAAAATTAGACTGAACTGCAAACAATACAGTGAGTCAGCTTGCTTTTCTTTTTAAAATTCATCCTGAAATAGCAGCTCTCTGCAACACAATTTGGAGATGTACTTGAGTGCCCTTATTTGACTCCAACATTTCTTAGTTTTGCCACCATGACAAGAAGTAATTGCTGAATGTTAATGTGGCTTTTAACAATACCTTCTGTAACAGTTTTATTCCTGTTTCCCATGTAACTGCTCTTCAGTGCAGATGAAAATCCTTCTGCATTCTATTCTTTTATTTAAATGTAATTTCTTTATTAGCCAAAGTTAGAAGATAATCTACCAAATATAGCTTAAACACAAGAGAGACCAGTTTCTCACCAGACTCTGAATTCTACCTTTGAAACTGGAGAAATGTGCTTTACTTCAGGTCTTACCCTGAAATCTGTGGTCTTGTCAGGAATGATGGTAAACCCCCAGCAAGGCCTGCAACTTATTTTTCTAGGGTGACATTTAAGGTGCCAGTTTCTTGGAGGTGGAATATCAGAATAGCAGGATCAGTTGTTAGTTATGTAACCAATTATATAACCTATATGTTAAATAAGAACTTCACTTCATGAGAGTGTAAATCACGGTTGCCACTCACTGTGGAAAACTCAATGGTTCCTTCAGTCCCTTTTCACAGTCAAGGGCCTGCTCTGGAGGCCACAGAGCTGCTGAAGGTCCCACTTGTGCCCTGAGTGTGTGGCCAAGACTCAAATTGTTGGGATTCATACATTTTCAGGCTGGCAAACCAAAGACAAATTTGGAGGTGCCAGCTGCTAAGATAAGAATGGAATTTGTCTGGAGACCTTGAGCTGGTGCAGAAGCAAGAAATGAAGGTACAGAAACTCCACATTAATAGAGCTCTTTTATAAAGTTAAAATAAGTTGCATTAAGACTGTTTAGATCTAGCAACTTTTGAGAAATATGTATTACCTAATAATTAGCTATAGCTGTGTGTTGTTAGATATTTGCATGGTGTGTATAAGTTTTAAGATTGTGTGTAACTGTGCAAAAAAGTAGCTGTGAATATAGTCCCTCCTGAAACTTGAGTATTCTTGCACAAGTTTAGTTTAAATATTGTTAATGTAAACATAGTTGCACCCTTTTCTCTTTTTCCCTCTTCTGATCCTCTTCCCTTCTCTCCACAACTACTGTCACTCATGACGAAGAGGACCAAGAAATAAAAGATCAAAAAATGAGATGCAGTCAAGTGATTTATTTAACGACAGGGGTTGAAGCCCCTGAAAAGCCCCTAAAAGGCTCCATTGAGAACTGTGTCTATGGAGATCAGTGTCGTGACATCAAAGCACAGCCAGGACACAAATCCCTGAGCAACCTCCACCAGTGCCTCAAGCACAGCTCTGCTTTGCAGCAACACTGGGACTGGAACTGCTTCCTGCAGGTGAATTGGCTGTTACTCAATAGCTTGTCACCCTTGTAGGAAGGTCTTTGTCACAGGAAGGGGCTGTGTGGCACTCACAGCACCTCAGTTTTTTCAGGCTCCACCAACAGGGCTCTCCACAACCCATAAAGATGCACGTGGGGAGTGCTCGGGTTTTCCACATCTCTTTTTGAGGTTGCAACAGCATGACAGAGTGTGACCTTCAGCTGCCCATAGGGCAGAGTTCCAGGGTTATGTGTCAGGGGGCTGGGCTGGGCTTACCTTGCAGCTCTGCACGAGTTGCTGGTGGGCTGCTGTGTTCTTGTTGGAAACAGCTGCATTCTGAGAGGCTGCAATAGTCTGGGTAGCAGCAGCTGCAGCTTGTTTGGCTGCAATCTTTGGAGAACAAGAGACAGGTAAAGCAGTGGTGAAAGCCTGAGTAACTCAGGGGATGAAATACACTTTACAGGTAGCTTTGACAGGAACAACGTTAACAGATGGACACATTATACCCCTTAATTTGATTTGCCTAAAGGAAACCCAGGATTGCTCTTCTCTCTCCAGGTGAATGTGATTTGAATGCTGTTATCCATCTCTAACTTGCCAATAAAGATAGAATTAAAAGGATTCCACACTCTTACTCTGCCATAGCTTAGGTGGCCATAGGAGCAAACAAGGCAAATACAAAGAGCAGAACAGTCTGAACAATTATATCTCCTCCCAAAGGCCAGAGGTCACAGGCAAAGGACATGCAGTGCTTCCCTGCTGCATTAATACCTCTGACCAAGGGCTCAAGGGAGCCAATTTCTACTGAGATTGCTCTATGGCAAAAGTTATTAAAAAAAGAGAGATTCAAAATACTGGTATTCCTGAGACTAAAAGCACTGAGAAAACCTTCTTTAAATTTCTAAGAGTGTTATTATCAACATCTCCCTCTGACAACAATAAAATACAACCATTTATCCAAGGTATTTCAAGATGTTGTACAACACCAACTGGCCCACTTAATACAGCCAGGCATGAAGTTCACTACACATTTCACTCCTCTGTAGGGCAATATATAATAGCAAAAGAAATGTTTTTCTGTAAAACTTTCTTGCATGCAGTTAGAAAATGACAGCATTTATTTCCTGAAATACTCCTGATTTTTAGTTCTAGACAGATTCAGCAGCTTGGTTACCTACTTAGATCTGCTTGTTTGTCTCATCTTACTGCACTTGAATCAGACTACTGTAAAATCACAGTTGAAAACTAGGGATTACGAAAGGCTTCTTTTTAAAATCTATCTTTATTTTAGTTGAGAATGGGAAGATCAAACCTTGCCTACAAGACAAACTTCCAAGATATTTTACCCTCAGAGCATAGCAAATGGCCCTTCTGCCTCCTGGCTGTGCTACCAGATATGATGGATCTTTTTACTTTAATTTCTGCTTCTTTGATTCTCTCAGTAACTTAGCACTTTAATGGGATGTGATGAGGTTGACCATAACTTTGTAGAGAAATTCATATGACACTCTGGAAAAGGTGTTAGTAAAGCCACCAGGATATATTGAGTGTAAATGACAGATCACACAGATAAACTGAAGCACTAATGAAGCAATTTCAGCTTAGCTGTTCTAATTTTCTGACTAATCCCTTCTGAGCCAAATCCTTATACCACTTTACCTCACCAGTGGTACAAAGTGCTGTTTTCTGAGGACTGTGACATCATACACCCCCATCTCTAATTCCAAGCCTTGTGCTCCAGGACTGAGTTTATGGTGCTCAGAAACAGCCCCTTCTACTTTCTTAAAGCTGTCCACAAATCCTAATTATCAACACCAAAAATTCAGCACTATTTGGTTTCCAACCAACCTCTAGCCTGTTGACAATCTTCTTCTTGATGGCATTCTGTGCAGCAGCATTGGTGGCCACCCTCAGTCCCTCTGCTGCTTCCCTGAGTCGCTGCTGCTGGTCCTCGTTCTCGGGGTTGGCTGCAGCTCCCTGCACAACATTTCAGAGCAAAGACCATGAAAGTCTCAGTGAAAGTTACAGCAGAAAATGGGCATGAACAGCAAGGTTTTAGTTCCAGGCATTGTCTGGTACATCAGCCTTCATTTGCCCTGTTTCATCTTAACCAGAGTAAGAAGAACACTAAAATATTACAAGACTTTAATGTGGCAAATCTGTTGCTAGAGGAGTGTTGTTATTGCATGTGTTTGGCACTCAGAGGGAGGAGCTGAACATCAGCTTCATATATCACTTTAGGTGCTTGGGACAAAGATTTTGTCAACTGCTTTCCCTGTAGTGTGTAAAAATGGACTCAGAGGAAAGTAGGTTTTAAAAAAGCCAGTTTTTAAAATTCCCAATTCAATATTCCTTGCAGTAACTGCAGCCCAAAGCTTAAGGTTTAACACAGCAGTTTTCTCCATTTGAAGTCTGAGAAAGTACTGGGAAGTCAAGGATATGCTGTGGACTGGAGTTCCTGCAGAATGGCTGGCCCTGCTGCTGTGAAAATCATTTCAGTGCAGGATCTGGGAAACAAGTCCAAGGACATATTCCTCCCTATAGAGGATTTCAAGAGGTTTCCAGCAAGGAAAGGTTAGGTTAGATGGAGGAACCTGTTCCTAGGCAGAGGTGAGTGCCTTGTTTGTGGTTTCTGTAAGAGATTGCTGTGGTTCTGCAGCTCCATTTGGACTGGCAGGTGGGTACAAGGCTTTGCATCCCAGCGAGTATGGCTCATGGGGACTGCCCTGGGTGGCCTCAGTCATCACTGGGGGTTTGGATTGACAGGAGACTGAACATGAGCCAGGTGTGCCCAGGTGGCCAAGAAGGCCAATGGCATCCTGGCCTGGATCAGGAACAGTGTGGCAGCAGGACCAGGGCAGTGATCCTTGCCCTGTACTCAGCACTGGTGAGGCCACACCTTGAGTGCTGTGTTCAGTTCTGGGCCCCTCAGTTCAGGAAAG
>JAWWEV010000018.1:17003886-17024473 GCA_035583235.1 Hafferia zeledoni | reverse complement strand
ACCACGTGGGGCTCAGCACAGGGGCCACCAAACCCCACTGTGTTTGTGCCCCAGGGGCTGGGTTACACTGCTGGGGTTTGTGGGTTAACCCTAATTTCTCTTTGTGCCATTGCATTTATTGTAATATTGCTATTGAATTATAACTCTGACTTCTAATCTCTTTTGTGTTCGGTTCATTTCTCCTGCCTGTTCACCTTTAAACCAGCACAGATACTCAAAGCTTATATTTGTAGGCAGCCACAGCCAGGACTCCTGCTCTCAGCAATACATGTAACACACCGTTTCCCAGTTCTTGCAGCACAGACAAGTTTCAAACACACAAAAAAAGAGTTTCAAAGAGAGAACAGGGAGGTTTCTCACAAGTGGGGGCATATGTCCTCTGTGCATCTGCCCAACTGTGACCTGCTGCTGCGGGGAGGGCATGATGCCAACGTTGAAGGTCTCGGGGCCGCTGGAGCCTGAGCGCATGACGGCGGGCAGAGCCACCGAGCCGTGCTCCACCTTGCCCGTGCGGTTGAACTGCTGCTGCACGACAGTGGACCTGCAAAACACAACCCAGCTGGGAGTCAGGCAGCTCCTGCAAAGCAAGTTGTCCCAGTTCAGCAAGCTGGGACCAGTTTATCACTGTGTGGGGGTGACCAAAGCTGTGCATTCGACACCCTCGATTCATTGCCCAGGAACTGTTCCCAATGGCCCATTGGCAGCAGCTGCCCAGGGCACACCTGAGCCCTCAGGCTGGGAGCTGGCTGGGAAAGAAGCCTGGCAGAGGAGCTGGGAGAACTCCCCTCTGGGCAGTCCTTGGCACCTCCACACCCACCTGAGGGCTCAGCTCTGCTCAGGGGCCAGCAACCATTCCAAATTTCCCCCTGACTCCCAGAGTCAGATCCTCCAGTGTGGAACTCCCTGCCCTGGGGGAGGGACTGGGGGCTCCCACCCAAACCTAAGGGGATATAATCTTGGCTTTGGGGACTTGTGGGACCACTCATTGGATCCAGAGGAGGAGCAGAACCTCGACAGGACAAACCCACCACTCTTGACCAGACTGCGACATCATCTGCACCAACAGGTTTTCCTTTCCTTTGACTTTGCACTGGGGGGAACCACATGGGGCTCAGCACAGGGGCCAACAAACCCCACTGTGTTTGTGCCCCAGGGGGCTGGGTTACACTGCTGGGTTTGTGGGTTAACCCCAATTTCTCTTTGTGCCATTGCATTTATTGTAATATTTTTATTAAATTGTAACTGACTTATAATCTCTTTCATGTTGGGTTTGTGGACCTTGTGGACATGACTTTTTCAAGTAGTTCCTAGAACTGGGATAAAAAACCAGCCTTCTTTCTTTCACCTTCATATACATAAGCACACACAGTATTTGCTAATAATAATTGACAGTCTATCAGATAAGGGGCTGAGACGGAGGATACTTCCAAGAACAACAAATAAAATCACTGCCATCCATGGCCAGGAACTGCTTTGCTAGGTATACTGCTCATATTTAAATCTGATTCAAGCTTTAATAGAGAGAAGTGTTGACAGAAATTCAGGCTTTAAAAACAACACTGCTGGGGAAAAAAGGGTGATTTCAACTGTGAAAAAATCCTGTACTTCTCAATTACAAGTTTCGAGCTTCTCTGCACAGCACTTATCTGAAAGTATATTCTGGAAGTGATTTGGAAAGGGCCATGTCAAAATAAAGCCCATCTGAACATGTGTGACCCATCAAAAGCTGAATTTTCACATAAGGCCACATTAAATACTAACAAGTCTAACTGCTGTAAACCATGTGCTTGTCAATAAATCAAACACACTTTCCACAGACACACTGCTGGCAGTGGCATCCTCAGAGCTGCAAGAGGAGGCTGGAGTGGCTCATTGCAGCTCCTCATGTCACAAATCTGTTTCTGTACTGTTTCTGATTTAACATTCCTTTTCCCAGGCACAGCCAGCTCTACAGTTCTACTTCTTGCTGTCCTCAGTACTGCCCCATCAGAACCATATCCTGACCCCCTAGCACCAACCCCTGGCCCTTCCCCACACCTCACATATGCTAGTTTGGCTGCTGAACTGCAGAACACAGTGTACAGCTACACTGCCAGCAGCCACATTTACTGTAATCATGGAACTAGCAGACACAAGTAGCTAAAACCTTGTAAATCCCACTTTTTTGCACAAGGATAAAAACACTAATACAACATTTTCAGCTCTGCTTCATTATTTCCATCTCCATCCCAGTATTTTACTGAATTACAGCCTGAGTTCTTTTGTTCAGGGATCAAGTTGGCACAGACTGGTATCACTGCTGGTTTCCTTAACCAACAATTTTGTGACAAATACCTGCTCTTCACTCCCTGAAGGAAGTTGGGAGCCTGATGAATTGCCTGGGGATGTACTGCCTTCTATTGAAACACTGGGTGAAAAAACATTCTTTAACAGTAACAACTGTCCTACTTCATTTGACAAAAGCTGCTGCAGCTAAAGCTGGCACTCAAAGAAAGAGCATTTCCTCCTGGGGGATACACTCACTTCTTAGGAGAAACAGATTCTTCCAACATGGTTGATTCCTCATCACCTTCAAGCCCAAATCTATCTTTACTTTGTTTCTGGAGAAGGAAAAAAAAAAATAAGTTAAACAATGTGTTGATTTTTGTTTTCTCTCCACCATTCCCTTGCCATTTATCACAAACCTAATCAAATTATCTGGAGAGCCCTGTCTGGTGGTGAACACCACCCTGTGGGCAGTGAGGGACAACAGACCCTCCACTCCACAACAGGTGTTCTGCAGCAGCCCTGGTTCTAAACCCTGGCAAAGCAAGCATATAAAGGAAAAACTCTTCTGGTGCCTTTTGGAACAAAGCTGTAAGGAAGGTGCTGAGAAAATGCCATTTCTCACAGAGAAAAAAGTGCTCTGAGGACCAAGTGATGTGCAACAGCAGCAAATGTACAGGACATGTAGCAGCTTCCTTTGCCATTCTCCTCTAACTCAGGCACATTGGGCTGGCTCAGGTGCTACAAGTCCTATTTAGCATCTGAAATGTTACTATATGGTGCAATCTGTGAGTAGGAAATACAACCCATAGTAAAGACAGTACATCTCATACTGTCTGCAGGTTATTTTATCCCAGGGACTTTGAAATGCTGAGCAGTTTGCACAGCTGAATGTTTGAGGAAGGGTTTTTGCAGTGGTATAAGGGGGGTAAATATACACAAGGGCAGTAAGTCTAAACCACTGGAAACAACAGGAAAATACCATAAATCACAGAGGCAGTGCCTTAGAAAAATAGTCTCTTTCTACTTGTGACCTGGTGCAAAGAAACTGCTTTCCACTTTGCTATGTGATCTGTAGTCTGAATACATATATTGTATGTAATATATAGATGTATATATATACATATATTGTGTGTAATATATAGATGTATATAAAGAGAAGTATCAACTCTGACCTTGGGCACATTTAATGGGAACTCCTGATGTACAACTACACACACATCCCCCTCTGGAGAGAGGAGCTCTTACTATTACAGTTCAATCATATACATGAACTGAAACTCCCTATTTTTAGTCCAGACTGTGAAGTTAAAAAGTATATCCAAGTCAAAAATGGTAAAATTTACTGAAGTTCAGAGCTCCCTGTCAATTGATGAGTGACCTGTCACTAAAATCACAGGAGCTGAGGGGGTGGCAACACTGCACCAGCGACACCTCAGCAGGAAAATAATGTGCCTACCAATCCACACCAGAGAAAATGGGCTGGAAGGGTCCAAAACACAGCCAGAATTAACACCCTGCAACTGGGAGCAGAAATTCATACGTCTGTGTTCTGTGAAGACACAAGGCTGCTTTCATCTGGGGTGAGAGAGCAAAGCCACTTCTGAATCAAGTTTTAAGGCATCTACAGAAACCTGCAATTTATCTGATGTTTGTTAAACCTGAGGCTGACAGCCCTAGAGAAAAAGGTATGTCCTGTGATGAAGTCTGGCAGTGCTCCTCAACCTCTTACTGCACAACACTTGATGTTGCATCAATGAATTCTCCTGAACTACTTAACTCTGCCATTTCTTTATTATTAAAATTTATTACCGTAAATAATGATGTAGGTTGGTTGAATATTAATAAAGACTTTGACAAGAAGCAATCAGTGCTTTGAACCAGCTCATTTTCCTGTACAACATGCCTAGAATATGACCATTCAGCTCCATGCTGGTTGGCAACGTTGTTCTTTTTTGCTGTTGCCCTTATTTATGTATGAATATTTTGAATGTGCATCACCTTTTCCTCTCTCCTGTCAGGTACATTCCATAAAACCAAATCTCAAGGTAGTCTGGCCTCTTCAAAAATGGTGATTTTATCCCTCTCTGAACAATTAAGGTCTAAATATTTGTTTTATTAATCACAGTATTTTTAAAGCAATATAATGTTAGGGGCTTTTGGTTTGTTTTTTTTTGTTAGAAAAACATTCCCAGCTCTGCTGCATTATATACAAGAGCAGCAGGATAACTGTTGTGCAGCTCTTGCTGTAGTTTTAAACTCTCCTTCTAGGGAATGATTTCTTCCCCCCTTGGATCATGGTTTAAAATCCATAATTGAAGCTTTGCAGTCTTCTCTGGATATCCAGTGACAGTCAGTTCACCTTCCAGACAGGACCACAAAGTCCTGAGTGTTGCACTGAGCCTGGCCATGGAGTGATGAAATCAATACCTTTGATTTTTCCAACACTGACTGACTCACAGGTAATAATAAATAACATCAAAACATAAGATACAACACTGATGATGAGAAAAAGAGCTGCAGCTTGACAATATTTGAGTTTTTGCACTGCTGTGCAGTGACTTTTGCTACATGTCAAGATGTTATTACTGTACCTTCTTTAGGATGATGTCAATGTAACCTGCTATTAACTGAGAGATCTGTTCTCCTTCCGTGGTCTGCACTGAGTAATAGCTCTCCTGATATTCACCAAAATCCTGAAGAAAAAGGAGAAAAACCCCCAAACCTCTTTGAAAATGCTAAGTAAATGAACAAACAGTACTAAATACGACAAAATATAAATTTTTAAATTGCTTGTATAGTCCTTTTGTTGTATCCAACAATAAATTAAACAGCTCCAAGATTCTACACCAGGTTATATGGGGGGTGAGACAAGAGACAAGGATGATTTTTTTCAGCCTAATCACAGATGTTTCATAAACTGAAATGCCCAAGAGACACTTTGTCTAATTTTATCAGACTCAGTCACTCAAGAATGAAGAAGTCTTTAGAATTTAATCCTAGAGCATAATCACCCATGCAATCAGAAATCAGATGCACATGAAGCAATGGAATGTGATTTTTTAGCCTCTGCCTCCTGCTGTACCACTTTAAACAATCTTTTCATAACCAAAATGAATGTTGCAGTGGCCTCCTATGGACCAAAAAATTAACAAAATATCACATTCATGAAGGTTCTTCCATAATTATTAAATGTATGAATGAGCCATCTGAGTTTCTGTTCATACCTTGCCAGTCACAAAGCACATTATGAATGATAAGCACCGTAACATTTTACACAGGTGAGAATAAAAGCATTTCCTTAAATGTTTCAGGAATTAGGCACAAAGCAGATTGAAACAGTGTTTTTGGAGAAGGTTTACACAGTTCTTCTGGGGAGCTGGTTTGCCTTGAAGCATCAAACTACCCCTTAACCCCAGATGCCAATATAGGCCAATTTATTACTTGAGGACTCAGTGACTCTACATAATGCTAGAAAATTAGAGAGACAACAAGTTACATGACAGGAACTGCTCTAAATCCACCTTTTCCATTCCTTGTTAGGATTCATACATTTTCAGGCTGGCAAACCAAAGACAAATTTGCAGGTGTCAGCTGCTAAGATAAGAATGGAATTTGTCCGGAGACCTTGAGCTGGTGCAGAAGCAAGAAATGAAGGTACAGAAACTTCATGGAGTAACATTAATAGAGCTCTTCTATAAAGTTAAAATAAGTTGCATTAAGACTGTTTAGATCTAGCAATTTTTAGGAAATATGTATTACTTGATGATTAGCTATAGCTGTGTGGTATTAGACAGTTTGCAAGGTGTGTATAAGTTTTAAGATTGTGTGTAACTGAGTGAAAAAGTAGCTCTGAATACGGTCCCTCCTGAAACTTGGGTATTCTTGCACAGGAATAGTTTAAATATTGTTAATGTAAACATAGTTGAGTCTCTTCTCCTTCTTCTGCTCCTCTTCCCTTCTCTCCACAACTACTGTAACCCATGATGAAGAGGACCAAGAAATAAACTACCAACAAAGAGTAAAACCTCATAAAATGAGATGCAGTCAAGTGATTTATTTAATGATAGGGGCTGAAGCCCCTGAAAAGCCCCTAAAAGGCTCAATTGAGAGCTGTGTCTGTGGAGCTCAGGCATTGTGACAATTCCCCCTGCCCACAGATCCCAGTTCCTCTGACAGCACACAGGGCTTACCAGAGTGAAGCTCTTGGGAGAGGCAGCCCAGCGTTTCACCGTGGTCAGGGGCCACTCCTGCAGCACCTCCTTGGTCTTCTCGTCCACGCGCATCACCGAGTCCTTGGTGACCCCCAGCAGGCGAGGCACCAGCTTGTTCTTGCCTTTCATCTTCTCCTGGAACAAGGTGGGGGGAAAGGTTTGCTTCCCACTCCAATGGAGCTTGCAGAAAGGAAAAGCAAGATGGAATGCACTGGCAAAGGGAAGCAGCTGGCATGCAGAGGAGGACAGTTTCAAACTCAGCCTGGCTTTGTCTGGTTACAGACAAGGGTTTTTTAGCAATGCATTAGGAAGCTCTGGGTTTTAGTGCATCTTTACCAGACAGCTGAAAAGACAAGCCCTTTTCCCAGTCCTCCAGGAAACTGAAATATTTCAGTGATTTTCTCATTCTTCCAGGAAAGTGGAATATTTCAGTGATTTTTCCCATTTCTCCTGAAAACTGAAATATTTCAGTGATTTTCTGAGCCCTCCAGGAAACTGAAATATTTCAGTGATTTTTCTCATTTCTCCTCAAAACTGAACTATTTCAGTGATTTTCTCATTCCTCCAGGAAACTGAAATATTTGAGGGATTTTTAATCAATCTTGCAGGAAACTGAAATGTTTTAGTGATTTTTCTCATCCCTCCTCAAAACTGAAATATACCAGTGATTTTCTCATTCCCCTTGAAAACTGAACTATTTCAGTGATTTTCTCATTCCCCTCGAAAACTGAACTATTTCAGTGATTTTCTTATTCCTCCAGGAAACTGAAATATTTTAGGGATTTTTAATCAATCCTGCAGGAAACTGAAATATTTTAGTGATTTTTCTCAGTCCTCCCAAAAACTGAAATATTTCTGTGATTTTCCCATTCCCCCACAAACTGCAATGCTGCAGTGCCTGAGGTGTCACCCCTTGCTGGGGTGCCCCTGAGGTGTCATCCTTTGCTGGGGTGCCCCTGTGGTGCCAGCCCTTGCTGGGGTGCCCCTGGGGTGCCCCTGGTGTGACCCTGGCTGTGGGCACAGCAGTGGCACAGCAGCCCCCCAGGTTACCTTGACCAGGAAGAAGGACACGCCGTAGGTGCGCAGGGACCGCGCCAACTTCACGTACTTCACCTTGGCCTCGATCTCACTCATCTCCCCACAGTTCTTGTGCTCCTGCAACAAGAGCAGCATCAGTTAGGCAGGATCAAAGCCTGCTGGAGGCAAACAAAAGGGCATTGCTTTTATCTGCTTCAGGATGCTGAGCTAATAATCATTAAAATTGGAATATTTGATAAATACTGGGTAGAAATGTAAATAGCAAGTTCTTAGAGTGGGAGAGAACAGACACAGCCAAGTCCATGCCCTGTTCCTGCTCTCCAATTGTCTCCCAGGCTGAGCTCACAAACCACAAGACTTGATTTCACCTGTTGCCCTGGGAATTTTCCAGCTTACACTGGATTTCAGTGGGCAGATCTTTGATACACCTACAGCCCTCAAACTCTAAGAGCATTTCCAGCAGCACCAGTTCCATTTTCCACTCAACTGCTCCACTCTGTCACAACAGTGTGACTCCCAGGCACACCCCTGAATTCCAGTATCAAGTAGCACAACCTGAGGCTCATGTTTGAAGGAGAGATGAAGGTAAAACTGGCTTTGCTAAATGTGCATCTAATTTAGTACAAATACACATCTTTACCTTTCAATGTAACTGACAAAAAGATTGTAGAAAACTGAATATTCACTTTTTCCTCTTAACAAAGTATATTGGACAGCCATCAGTGAAGAAAAAAAGGATCAAGGTCAGGTATTTTATTTCTTCAGGATTTGATAAAGAAGTAAAATAGATGCTGTCACATCCTTCACACTTGATTTTCTGATAGTTACAAAACTCAAGTATACACAGAGTATATACCTGGGAAAGATCTTGTTTTTCTTATGAAGGTAGTGAAACTATAGTAGGTTTTTCAGCCTCACAATTACCTGAAATATCCTCTTTTCAGCCCCTCTTTGTTTGGTGTATTCTTTAGGCAGGAATTCTTTTAGGCTAGGGGAAAAAAAAAAAAAGAAATTCCACAGTTAATGATTCCTTCTTGAGAAGGGATGGTTTCTGTGCTTCTTTAAGTCCCCCAAAGTTCCTAAAAGGGGGGCAAAATACCCATACAATGAACCAGAAATCTAAAGTAGAGTGAGAGCAAGAGGTTACCTTCCATAATTAAGAAAAACACTTTAGTTACATCCCCATGTGATACATCTCCATGTTTTGAAAAGTTATCAAAAGCAAACAATAGGTGGGACACTTTCCATTCTAAACTCTGATGTGTCTCAGCAGCTCAGAGGGGTTCACAACTAAACCCAAAACCACTTCTTGTAATCTGGGGGAAGGAGCCATCAGAGCCTGAGGCAGCTCTGGAGCTCAGACACTGCTTTACTTTCCAGTAGCACTTGGATTTGTTGATGTGTGAGACCAAGTTCTTTCTCTGTGCCTTCAAGAGGTGTTAGAACACCAATATTGTACTGAAAAACTAGAAGGCCATTTCAGTGGACACTTCAAACCAGTGTGTTGTCTCCAAGTCAAAAAGGACCAGCTTTATTTCCTGCAGCTCCCAGACACTGAGGTGCTCAAAGGAAACTAAACCAGTTCCTGTTGCATGGCAGAGTTCAGTCAGAAGGAATCTTTAAATAATACCTTATTTGTACCTCCTTGCTGTGTAATAAAATAAACCCTGTGTCTCAGCCAAATGTCACCCTAACCTGAGGGCATACCAACAAAATTGGATGGCACCTCCCCATCTGGAACATTCTACCCTGATGAAGCTGTGCCATATATTCAGCAGGTCATCTGCCATCTAAAGGAATTTCCATAATTAAAATAATTAGTTTCTAAAGGATTCCCCCTGCTTTGGACTATAAGGAATCACAGAAAAAGTCTGCCCAGAGAATCTGCTCCCCATTTTGATTTATTCAGTATTAATGAAAAAAGACACACCCATACAAAGTTAGGTTTGAGAAAGATGAACTGTTTTAACCTAGAATGGCAAAAAATGTGCTCAGCTGTTCTGTGGGAGCTGCTTTGCTTTTACATTTTGAGGGGATGGGTGACTCTGTTGGATTATTTGCTTGTTTTAGTGTGCTTTTTCAATTTGAGTTTTTAAACACAAAAGCCTGTCATTGTTGCAGACAACCAGCCAAAAGTCTAAATTTGGATTTTATGTTCTCTTCAGCACTGAGATCACTCGGTTTGCACTCTCATAAAGCTCCAGAATTATAAAACAAAGGAAGAAGAACTGTCCTTGCTGCTCTTTCTTCTGATGTGGCAGCAGTTACATCTTGCTAATACATGATAAGAAAATCTCTTCTCAGGACTCATTTACACATCACAGGAGAGAAAAGGTTCTGCTTTTTATCTGCCAGTGTGTTTGCAAATAAAAAGCCAAGCTGTGCCACTCCAGGTGCTCCTTTCCCACCTGCACATGAGTAGCGGGAGCTCCTTACCAGATATTCCCAGCAAATTTAATCTCTATTTTGCAGGTGCCATGTAAACCCTCAGCTGTGTGGCAAGGGCACCAAGAAGGACTCCGTGCAATCTGATAGTTTGGGAGCTTTCACAATTTACTTTGGCACGAGCTTCAAGGAAATTCCAACCACCAACACCAAAGTCTTAGCAAGATGCAGGCAATAATCTTCCCCTGTGCCAAGAATAATTTATCAGCAGCAAAAAAGGACACAAAAGGTCTCTCCACATAAACATACTGCAGACATGGCAAACTGAACTAAGCTGTTTCCAGACAATTTTATGCAATACAAGTGCCATTCTGTGCTGTTTTCAAGTATGACCTGACAGATTCTTCTTAAGAGACCTGGAGCATCCTGAGGTTTCTGCAGGGAGTGGCTGATATCTCTGCAATGTATTTCACATTTCGAGCTACCCCATACAGTTTTATTAAACACAACCACTTCCAGACTTGAAAGGAATCAATGTTTATGCAGCAAGAGTAGAAAATAGTTGGATGAAATTTAAAAAAAAAAAACAAACACTCTTTTTCAAGGGGGAAAAACCCCCTAACAAACCCAAACAAATTAAAAAGGTTTTTCTGAAAGAATGAGAGATGCATTTTCAGGGGGAAAAAAATCAGCATTTCTCTACACTATTTATATATATTGTTCATCCTGAGCCAAGATCACTTGGCATGCTTAGACTCACAAAACAAGAACATGAGGTCTGACAAAAAGGCTGTCACAAAGCCAGATGCATAAACACTGAATCATAAATGTGGACATCTCAAATTAGATGACAATTACTATGCAATTACAGTTCTGGAACAGTTTCCTCTACAGAGGACAAAAACTGAACTACTTCTAAATCAGAAATCCTTAATTTCATGAAACAGGACAGAGAGCAATTACACCTGGTGACCTGCAAAGTTTGATTCTAATACAACCAAGGCCCTAAATGAAAATAAAAAAATAGAGAAAATGATCTGCAGAACATAACAAGGTTCTAAATTTGGGAATTCTGGTTTGAAATGATTTCCACTGCAGTAAGTTCTCTTTCTAGAATACTGTTCAGTTATTAACACCTTTCATTTCTATTAGAACTTTATAAAGGTAATGAACATTAAATGTATGATGAATTCACTCTGTGATGGACTTCAAACTACCAATCATGGCATACAAAGTAGAAATACCATCCAGTTTCAGTCCATCATTCAACAGTTACTGTATGGCAACTTAAAAAAAAGTAAAGAGAAAAAAAATCTTCACACTGAAAAGACCATGTGGAACCCTAGAAAATCTTAGAAAAATTGAAGCAGCACTTTGCAGTTACTGTTTTAAAAATTAAAAGCAGCTATTGAGGAACATCTAACCCTTGAAATCATGACCAGGACACAACATTAGCTTATCCTGAGGCAATGCCCAATGGTTTGCTGCAGGAATGCTCCTGAGTGAGTGGAGGGACAATGGCCAAGTCCCAAAGAAAGGCTGTTGTGGAATTGCTCACAGTGGTAAGAAATAAACTCCAGGAGCACCCTGGAGCTTTGACACTGGGTCCCCAGAATTCTGACAGACAGCAGCAGTGCCAGCAGGAAAGATTCAGGGGCCAGTCAGGATTTAGAAGCCTCCTGTGTGGGCAAGGTTTATGGACTGTGCAGCAAACAGCTTTCTTTTACCTTCCTACACTCCTTTGGTCAGGCTTTAGCCCTCAGTTAATTCTACTGCAGGTAAATCAGGAGAAAAATGGGACATCTAAATGTCAGTCAAACTAAACTTGCCCTGCAGTGAAGCATCATAGTGAGGATTAAAGGATGGGCCAGCTGTAAGTAGAACTTCGGTGCATGTCTGAAACAAGGAGCACAATACCCATTTCCATTCATACAACACCAGGAGAGGGTGAGTCTGAACAACTGATTATTGCCACTAAACAGGCTGGAAAATCGAACCTCTAAACACAGCAATATTCACCTCAGTCAGTAAGAAGGCATCTTTCCATTCCTGTCCTTTCCTGGCAAACCCAACACCTGTGGCACACTCTGATGTGCCCTGAACTCACATAGGGCATCACTAACTGCAGGCAGGAGACTTGCAAGGAAGACCAAAAGCTCAGTTCTCCCAGATGACCAGGCAGCTGGAAATGTAGCTGTGAGCTCACCTGGCCCCCTGGGAGGAGCTGGTGCCCTGTGCTCACTGCCAAAGGTCCCCTCAGCAGCTGGGGCTGCTGATTTGTGCAATAAAGCTCCTTTCACAGGGAGATGTGCTACAGAAAACACACTGACTCTGATTACCTCTGCTTGGAGGAACAAAATGTGTTTAATCTGTGACAACTCAACATTAGTTACACTTGAGGTCACCCCAATTGAGAAGTTAGAAGTGTTTACTCTAAAAATCCAGGTTTGTGTTTGTGTTCTACATGAGGTCCAAACTGGATCTGTGCTTGAAAGCCTCCAAACTCACAGGCCTTCTCAAAGGAGACAGGATGGGAACCATTCAGGATGTCATCACGAGCCTGTGGGAGATGAGCAAACACATGTCAGGGACATCCAAAGTGACTATTCCACCTCTGAAAGTCCTTGAAAGCTTGAACACAAAGCCAGCAACACAAACACACTCTTCTCTCTGAATTATTCCATTCTGGATGTGTTTATGAGTAATAAAATCCACAAAGGGCTAACTTACTTCATGGTGAATACATATGGAAACTTTCTGAAACTATGATTGTAACAACTTTGATCAAAAAGAGACTTTGACACCCATTTTCTGATGGATGTGTAAGTAAAATATAACACAAGCACATAAACTCATGTGCA
The DNA here is from genome assembly GCA_035583235.1 of Hafferia zeledoni. Taxonomy (NCBI): domain Eukaryota; kingdom Metazoa; phylum Chordata; class Aves; order Passeriformes; family Thamnophilidae; genus Hafferia; species Hafferia zeledoni. The sequence goes on along the minus strand of JAWWEV010000018.1, from coordinate 17,011,710 downwards.
TGCCCACACATACACATATATATGTGTGTGTACAGGCATGCATTGAAAAGCTTTTCTCTTCCCTACCTCATAAGAGGAGGGAAAATGATCTCCATAACAAGTACATAAAAACTGAATTACTGTTATAGATATGGCAACAGGAGAAGGCACAGAGAGCTTTTCTTCCCCTTGTGTAAATTTGGTGGTCATAGAAGATGACAGGTTTTACAGCTCTGTCAATGAAGTCTCACCTATCCATAGACAACACAAGGGCAAGGCTGTATCAACACAGGCTGTCCTAACAGTAGCCTGAAAGAAATATAAATATCTAAGTGGCAGGAGGACAGCTCAGTGTGACAGTCTCCTAAAACACTTGGGAAATGTACTGCTGTTTCACAAGCAATGCCAGCCTTATCTTTTGCCACAGAGTTTTAAAATGTAATTTAGAGCAACTCCAAGCACACCATCAGAGTGTTCCATTAAACTTTCAATTTTATTTTTTTACTTTTTCTTTATGAAAGAGTTTAAAACCCTGCTTTTGCTCAGACTGCATTACAAGCAACCACAATGGCACCTTCATTTAAATAATATCTTCTGCATGAAGCTCTTGGCTTTGCTAAGGTATATACAGCACAAAAGAGCTCAGGGAACCTCTGGGGGGTTACATGACACGGTCCATGGGACAGGAAGCCTCCCTGCCCTGTGTGCTGTCTGGGTGCAGGGTTGGAAAGGATCAGGCAGAAGGGAAAAGAGGTGAGAAACAGAAAGCTGTTTGCAAGACTGACCGGAGATCCCACATTACACACAAAGCACCATCCACAGAAAAGGATGAAGAGAAGAACTAAAAAGATCAAGGTGAGACTAAAGACATGCATGAATTTTAAGGGAACAGGGCAAGAAAGCAAATGGATTTTTGGCTGAGTGTCCATTATTGGGCTAAAAGCATTTGGTTAAAAACAATCAGTAAAGCCTCTGTACTATCATGTTTTTGGAAGGATATACAAAAAAGTAAAACCAAAGCACACCCAGAACTGAAATTGCAGAAGATGGGAGTGTTTCAGCAACAGGATTTTTCTAACTAACCTCCCCAGGTTTGCTCAGACAAGGCAGAAGGTACCATACCTGAACATAAAGCAGGTTCAGCTGAACAGGATCTCTCGAATCAACGTTTTGGTCTGAATAAAAGAACTTCCTTCTCAGCAGCAGCGTCTCATTCTCATCCACCCCCTGCTCTCGGAAGGTCCTGCTGTGATCCAGCCAGTTCACTGCAACAGGGTACACACTGCTGAGCACACTGCTGGAAACTGCTGGATGCTGCTGACCATCGCTGATCACTGCTGACCACTGCTGGACACACTGCTGAGCACTGCTGAACACTCTGCTGGACACACACACTGCCAGACACACACTCTGCCGGACACACACTCTGCTGGGCACACACACTGCTGGACACACTGCTGGACACAACGCTGGACACACACTGCCGGACACACTGCTGGGCACACACACTGCTGGGCACACTGCTGGACACTTGCCCATTGCTGGACACACACACTGCTGGACAGTGTTGACCATTGCTGGACACACTGTCAGACACACACTGCTGGGCACACTATTGAGCACACTGCTGGACACTGGTGACCACTGCTGGACACACACACTGCTGGACACTGCTGGACACACTGCTGGACACACGCACTGCCGGACACACACACTGCTGGGCACACACACTGCTGAGCACACTGCTGGACACACTGCCGGACACACACACTGCCGGACACACACACTGCCGGGCACACACACTGCTGGACACACACACTGCCGGGCACACACACTGCCGGGCACACACACTGCCGGACACACACACTGCCGGGCACACACACTGCCGGGCACACACACTGCCGGGCACACACACTGCTGGACACACACACTGCTGGACACACTGCCGGGCACACACACTGCCGGGCACCCACACTGCCGGGCACACACACTGCTGGACACACACACTGCTGGACACACACACTGCTGGACACACTGCCGGGCACACACACTGCCGGGCACACACACTGCCGGGCACACACACTGCTGGACACACACACTGCCGGACACACACACTGCCGGGCACATGCTGTGCCAGGGTTAAAGGCTGCTGTCATATCTGCCATTTCCACTGGAGGGGGAGACTCTACCAAACATGTTGCTTTCCCTTCTCAGTCCCCAGTGCTGCAGGTTGGTCCCAAATGAGACTTGACCAACAGCACTGCTGGGAAACAGGAATATACTGCAGCATAAAGCCCCATTCATGCTGTTGAAAAAACAACTATAGTAATGTTTTAATACTAAATTTAGATCTTTAAAGCTGTCTGCAAAATAAGTTTACCACATTTTGCCCCTAAAACAATTTACTGTTTACCTTTTTAACTCCTGAACACAATTTTAAAACATCTTCCTGCAGGGAGAGTTGAGCTTAGAGTTGTCAGGTGAAACAAAAAAAATTATTCTCATGATTTAACACATGAAGCAAATCAAACACTGTCTTAGTTCTTTGGAAAATTCCATTTATAGTTAAAATTTATACCTTCAAAGATAAAACTACCTTTGGATGGCTTTCAGTAGGCATCAATATTTAAATATCCAACTTTAATGAAGGGACAATTCACACTTCAGTTGGAATACCCTTACCAAAAAGGTAACAAAAAGCACTTCAACACACCCCCTGACTCTCACAGAGGCAACAACTTCCCATTTACCCAATTCTAAAAACAGTCACAGACAACACTTTATATAAAAGGATGCAAAATACAGCCAGGAATAAACTGAGACACACTGAATAATTTAAAATGCATTCCTGTCTCGTTTTCTTGCATTACATTGTGGAAAGATATGAATCAAAGAATTACCCTGGAACACATTACTCACAATCATCATCTGTGTGAAGCTTGGCCTTCAGCTTTTCCATTTTCCTCTCATCACGTAGCAATGTCCTGTCTTTCTTTAGTGTCCCTGTACTCTCCTCTTTCTTCTCTTCGATGCTTTCCTGGATTAAGGAATATTCCTCATAATTTGTTATTCCTGGAATTATAAATAAACCCAGTGCTTGTAACAATAAAAATGTCATGTATTTCAGGGTGGACGAAATAATCTTTCTGAGATATTAAAACACCAATGATTAATCCCCAGTCTAGTAAAGGTGCCAGATGAAGTGCTAAAACAGAGGATGGGGGATGAGAAGAATCCTCTACACCTTCTGCACTCAGGACATCTTGCCAATATCTGACCTTGTCCTCCCAACACATCATTCCTTCGTCACATCCTGCATTTGCCACTTTCACAAAAGTATTTAGAGTGGGGTTTTTTGGTGCCTACCACGAGAAGCTGCCAGTTTAAAACCAGGCTGGAATTGAAAATAGCAGTAAAATCCCAAATAGAGACATGCCACAGTAAATTCCCATTCCTGGGTGTTGCTCCCTGACGACTGAGCAATCCCAACTTGCTCAGGAAACGTGGCAGAGCCCACTGAGGGGCACGAACTGGGTGAAATATATGAATTTTTTTAAAGAACTGTTAAAACTCAGCTCTGCCTATGAATTTTACAAGAAACCAAATCAAAAATCAGTTCCCAACCTTCAACCAAGTTGTTCTCAGTTCTTCCTCCTGCTTGTTTTTTGACACTGTTTGGTAAAACATGTTTATGTTACACCAGACAGCACATTAAATGCTCACCTACATGACCAGATTCACAAAAATAAGTCAGACTAAGTTTTGAGGTAAATTAGTTAGAGCACATCAGAATCCGCCATAGAAACGCTCAAAGAAAATTGAAACAGATGATTCACTTTCCAAATAGAGTCATCTAAATCAAATTAAGGTCACTTGAATTCTAGCTGTGATTGAAGCCAGGTTTTAAGATTTTAATTAATCCATGTTGGGTGCATGCTTACAGTTCAATATGAATTAGTTTTCAGAAGTGTCTTTATTTAGTAAACTGAGACAGACTGTAATTGATAGGACACATTTTTGACCAGATGCTCAGATGGCTTCTCTGTGTTGTTTCACAAGTTATATCAAACTGTGATCAACTCTTATAACAACACAGAGCCCCAAGTTTAGGTACATTTCAAGGTCAGTTGTATTTCCCTTTTATCCAATTAAAACTGAGTATAAATTCAGTTCTAATTCTCTACCACACAAGAGGACAGCACATGTAAATGTAACATATGATAAAAAATTGGCAACTGTACTGTCAGATCACTTTGTGCCTTCAGCTGCTCAATACTGAAGTTTAAGGGTACATCTCTATGGACTTTGATAAAACCTGGACAACAGATTTCAAAACAGTAACTTCCAACAAATTTCAAGTTATGTGTGCCAATTTCTAGCCAGTCATACACATAATATCCTAACAATCAAAATTAAACTGTGGCAGAAAAACAAATGCTTAAGCATGTGTGTCCCAAAATCTTACCTATCCTGCTGCAAATGGTAACCAGCAATTCACCAACTGTTTTAGAGTCATCCACCATGACTGTTTTCACTGAACCATCCAACATACGTATTTTCTGAGGTCTCTGTTTCTTTTTGTACTCTAATATATCCTAGGAAGCAAACACAACTGTTTCTAAATGCTTCTGGAAGCCACCACGAGCCAACCCACCACTTTAGGTGCCTCCAACAGGAATCCCTCCCCACCCTCCAAGCTGCATTTTCCCTTTGTTTATAGCACAGGCAAACTTACTATTTTAACAAACTTGAGAGGTAACTGCTTTTAGCTCTGCCAATGGCACTTTTCAAGAACTTGTCCTGACTGGCCAGACCAAACCCTAGTGAGGGCAGGACAGCCCAAAGTGCCTTTGTGCTGCAATATTACAGCAGTGCCCTGGGGCTGAACATGAGCAAGTACAACCTCAGCATCTCAGCACACGAGAACCCAACTCTGCAACACAAGGTCACCTCAAATAGAAAGCTTGTCACAAAGGTTATTTTTCAGCTTCCTGTTAATCATTCTCTGAGGACACGACTGACAACAGCAGGTCACAGAAACCACCTGAGGCAGGAGAGGACTATCTGAGGCACAGCAAGGAAGAGGATTGGAGCAAGCTCAGGATCACACTCAACACCCTCCTACCCCTCCAAATGCTAAACATTCTTCTTGCTACTTAGCAAACAAGTTTTCTAAGAACATGGTGATGAAAGAGGCAACAGCCTTGCACCATACCCCATTCCTCAGCATGTAATAATCCAGTGTTCTTCCAGCCTCCAGCCATATACCTTTTCGAGGATCGTCATCTGACAAGAACAATCCGTAGTCAGAGGCTGTGGAGCAGAAGAAACAGAGACCCATTGGAAAATATCAACCCTAAGAAAGCCAACATGGTTTTCTTCAAGGTTATTCAGCTTCAAAGTTAAGCCTTCATTGCACTTACCTTCCATTCTTAATGAACTTGGACAGAATTTTTATTCTGTGCTTCATAAAACATTTGGTTGAGCAGCAGATTGGGAGGTAGATCAGGCTTTGTGCAAGACTTGAACAAGAGCTTCACTAAGCAAGAATATGTCACATCTACTGTGTGTTGTATTTGTAATTACTTCTCTTTGAGACAGCCTTTTCTAAATGCTCTCAGGTCTGCTTTGGAAATGACTACCCAAAAATACCAGCAGTTTGGCCTGAACCACAGTGTGCTATTCCAAGCAGCAAGTTCTATTTTCAAAACACAGTTTGCTTTCAACCTTCCACATAATGAGTTTATTATAAACTTGAGAATCTTTTGGGGAAGTGATTCAGGTTTAGGTTTAAAAAAAAAATACCAGGCTTCTAGGATTATATCCACAATGAACTGAGGCAAAACTTGCATCTGTTGCAGGCTAAACCCCTGTCAGTTGGTTCTTTCAGAAACAGAAGTAAATGATAGAACAGAAAAACAACCCCAGGCTTAGGCTTCAAAGCCTAAACTCCAGGCATACAAGATAAAGGATCATGACTGCCAATTTAAGGCCTATCCATGTGCATGAAGAACTGACACAGATTACACTTTACAATCACAAACAACAGATTCCTGTCCATCAGCTGCTGTATTTGCACTGCCACAGTTCAGGCCCATGACCAGCAGCTCTGCACCTGACCCTCCCTTGTTCACCTTCAGCCATGTGTCAGGATGATCACAAAGTCAAACAAAAACACCTCCAATTTTTGCACAGGAGTTCATCTCTAAATGCCATGCATGGCAACACTTTACATTTAACAGCATTTACCTTAAACACATGGTTATTTATGTGATTATAGAAAAGATCTTACACTTAATTAATAGAAGAGTAACTGACTTACAGATACACAATTGCAAAGGAAAAATCCTTCCAAAACCAACTAAATAAGAAGAAAAACTTTCCCTGCTGACCTTAATTAAATATCCCCCTGAAAAGTCAAGTGATCCGTACAGACAGAGATGATGTTCATGATCCAAATTCAATACAGAATCACTTCTGTAAAATCTCAGAATTTGTGCCTATAAATAGGTTGTGACCTTTAAAAAAAGCACACAAAGGGCCTTGCACAGAGCACAGGATTGCCAAGGAGGCACAGACTGCTGTGATGCTCCTTGCTGGGGGATGGACCTGAGGGCTCACACAGCAGGAGCTGGGCAGCTCGCCCATGACCAGCACTGGCATGCAGGGTGTGGGGAAGGGAAGTGGGCACAGGTGGCAGCCACAGTGCAGGACAAACACATCCTCTGTGGTGCAGGAACTGGTTGGATCAGTCTTCTGAACCAACAGGCAAACACCCACGTTTCAACAGCCACCAAGAAAGGGAAAGGACGTGTTAGAAACATTTCTGTTCCTCACTCGACTTCATAAAGCAGTTTGAAATTTGTAATTGCAGTGCAATGACCCAGAAAGGAAAGGCCCTTCTGTAAAATCTGAGGAGAGCTCCTCAGCTTTCCTTTGAGGTTCATGATGTTCTGTTTGTTACAACCACTGCCTGGAGGGACCAGAGTGGGAACAATGCACAGCTTTCATCTGCAAACTGAGTCTCCTCCTAAGGACTCCTGCAAATGAGAAGCACTTCTAAGGAATGGTAATATTGCCCATGAGTGGTTAAGTTTTTCTAACAATTCAGACAAGATTTTTGAGCCAGCTGTCGAGGTTGAGAGCTGTGCATAAAATTCAATAAACAACTTGCTTTAAGAATGACACTCTGGAGGCATTAAATACAGTGCAGCAACAAATGGTTTCAAAGGAACTGATTTTTTTAATGAACTTTGCATTTAAACCAGATTTTTTGTCCAGGGTATTTCCCAGGCTGTATTTATCTCATTTTCTCAAGAGGCAGAGACAGTTCCATCAGATTAACATGTAGCAGCATGGTGAGTATGGCAGGCACAGCTTGGTGGAGCTTTTGGTTATTAACCAGTTTCAAACATGTCTCTGTGCACAATTTGGGTATATCCAGCTATTCCTCTGTAATTCATGTTGTCACTTCCTTTGCTGAGGCAGAAAATAAGTCTGCTCAGATTTTCTTAGAAAGCATTGCCACAAACACAGCTTTAAAAAAATGGTACCAAAAAATTGCTCTCCCAGCAAGGAAAAAAATCATCTTTCAGGCAAACAAGGTATTTATTTAAGAAGTCAAAGTTCCACCAAAAAAATATAACAAACCATCCTCTGTGGGAAAATCTTTGTCAGGAGGTGTCCTAGTTCAGCAGGTGGGACCAGTTTATCACTGTGTGGGGGTGACCAAAGCTGTGGATTCTACACCCTCTATGCCATTTCCCAGGAACTGTTCCCAATGGCCCATTGGCAGCAGCTGCCCAGGGCACACCTGACCCCTCAGGCTGGGAGCTGGCTGGGAAA
>JAWWEV010000018.1:16986650-17002768 GCA_035583235.1 Hafferia zeledoni | reverse complement strand
GCTCCAGCCCCTCAATCTCTTTCCTGAACTGAGGGGCCCAGAACTGAACACAACACTCAAGGTGTGGCCTCACCAATACAGAGTCCAGGGGAAGGGTCACTGCCCTGGGCCTGCTGGCCACGCTGTTCTTGATCCAGGCCAGGATCCCATTGGCCTTCTTGGCCACCTGGGCACACCTGGCTCATGTTCAGCCTCCCGTCAGTCCAAGGCACTGCTGCTTTGAGTTTTCCATTAAGGCTTCAATACACTCAGCATATTCATTAAACAAATGAAAGTGGCTCAGTGGAATTGTATTTATTCAAATGCAGTTCTGTATAATATCTCATCAGTATCATGACATCAGAATCTGTCCAAATCACGTCTTTTTCTTGGTACACTGGAAATTCATTTTCCAAACCCTTGTGTACAAGTACTTAAATGTTGATACTTCCCCTGAGGTAGGTCAAAATGGTGCAGAGAACAATACACTTATTGGGTACATTGCCAACATATTTTACTGCTGACAGAATTATTTTTCTCTCACCACACCTTTTTATTGGACTACTTAGATTAGCTGGTAACCAACAGCTTGAAATAACCACTTGATCATAAGTGGGATTTTCCTGGTCCATAACTTCTCCTTTCTGAAGATTCCAAAGTGTGCAATGCAGTGTTGTGGTTTTTCTCAAGTCTCCACACAGATCTGCTGGATGCTTTTAGCCAGTTGTGCAGCTACACAGAGCTTCAAGAATGAGGTATTTTTCATTTCAGTTCTATTTCAGAAACTACACCAAATTTGACAGCATTTTTCTACAGAAACAGGAAGCTTGCAGATGCTTTTTGTATTGTTTCATTTTGAAGGTAGTCTGGGTTTTGTCTCAAATGTCTTCCCTTGCTGTCCAAACCTCTCTTCCATCATTAGACTTTCCAAAATGATGTCCAAGAACTCTTCAAAACACAAGTCCTTTCAACATGATCTACTAGAATGCCCAAAGAACTTCTGCATAAATTCATGCATGTGTTTTTAAGAAGGAATTTCCCAGAGGATCCTACAGAGTATCTCCAAGAGCTGCAAGCTTGCTTTCCTCAAGCTCAGGGGCCTGACTTCACTCTCCACCCTCCAGCAGTGCATGATCACTGCAGTCTGCACCCCCTCCAGTTCTGTGTCCCTGCTCGGCTCAGGGTGGTGACCACCAGGTCCAGCATTGCACCCCCTCTGGCTCAGGAGGGTATCCTGCTTGCACTCCAGTCTCCTGGGTTGCCCACAGCTCTCTGTGTCACCTTCCCAGCAGCTGGTGGGGTGGCTGAAGTCCCCCAGCACCTGGTGGGGTGGCTGAAGTCCCCCAGAAGGATGAAGAGCCTGCAATGCCTCCTGTAGCTGGAACAAGACCTTCATCAACAGGCTCCTCTTGATTGGTGGTAACACCAACCACGAGGTTCTCTCTCTTGCCCTGGGCTCTGATTCCCACCCACGGGCTTTCCACCTGCTCATGGCTGTCCTGCAGAGACAGCTCCTGGCAATTTATCCATCTCTGGATGTGCAGGGTGATGCCTCCCCCTCTCCTTCCTCCCCTGTGCTTCCAGAACACTCTGCAGCTCGTCATGGGATTCATCCCACCAAGTTCCAGGAGTGACAACCAGGTCAGGACTTTCCAGCACCATGTGCTTTGTCAGGTGGGACATGATGCTGTACTGGCTAATTTCAAAACAAGGAGGGGGCCCACTCGTTAAAATTTGGAGAAAGTTCTTTTAGAAGTGCATTGAGCAGTTTCTCAGCTTGTTAGTATTTTCTCTTTGTGATTACGCACCACATAAACCACAAAAATGTCTATCAGAAGGAACCCCAAAAGGCAGCCTGGGCTGGTCCCCGGCATTGAGAATGATGCATCCCTGTGCTGCCCCTGCCAGATGCTCATTTAAAGCCTTTGAAAAGCTCCATTGAAATGGAGCCCACAACATCCACAGGTAAGCTGCTCCATTTTTATTTTTGTCTTTACTACTCCTACATTTTGGGTGGTTCTCCCTTACTCACACAAGTTTCCCATCCTGCAAAAGAATTTTTTATCCCTGCCCTATATAAACAGACATGCACATTTATCCCTGGCACCTTTTTTGCAGTTTTACAAGTTGGGAACCTGCTACTGTGTGTGCCCAATGCCTCTCCTTTTTTTTTCCCAGGGTCAAATTCAACTCTCTAAAGAAAGAAGGACCTAAATACATCACTGGTCTGGTCTCCTTTGACTCAGTGCTCTTGGTTTCAGAGACACCAGAGGATGCTTTATTTGAAAGAGCTTATGAAAAGAGTTCAGGACTTCTCAGCTTCCTCCGACATTGTCCTCAAACTCAAGAGGAAGGTTTTCCTTTGCCTCCTCCAGATCACCCTCTGGCTCTAAATCTCCCCACTTGGCTTTCAGCAATAAATGGGACAGGCAGTTTCAATCTCCTGGGGAACAGCCAGAACAGGACAGCTGTTTTTTCTCAAAAGAGCTAAGAATTTGGTCAAGAGAAAGGGCTGAGATCACAGAGAAAAACAAGGAGGAAATATCTTCCACATTCCCTCTCTCTTCTATGCATTGATTCACACCACATTTAAATATTTCTCTGTGCAAGTAATGGACACTTTCTGCTCCCCAAAAATCACTCAGTGTCTGGAATGGCTGACAAAAAGCCAAAAGGCTCCTGGAAATTAAGAGCATTTTACATGAAATGGTTTGCCTGGTACTAATTCCCTGTGTGTAACGAAGGAGAGCATTTCTAAATCAGACTGTGACTGATCTGTGCTTGTAAGGCAGGAGACTGGATTAATAAATCATGGATCTGACAGGTTTGGGAGGGAGAGCAGCAGCTCTGAGCTCTTCAGAAGCCACAGATGACAAGTGAGAACCCAGGTGCACCACAGTGCCCACACTCTGGGAAACCTGGAAAAACTAAACTAGAACCAGTGCTGGAGTACAAATGAGCAGGGCTGTGTGTGCCCACAGAGATGCCCAGCCAACAAAGCAAACAGGCACAAGCATTGCCAACAGATAAGGTAATATCCAAGGTAGTAAGATATAAGGTAAGATAATATTATTCTAAGATATCATCAAGGGCTGAAAAAAGAGTGAGGCAATATTAAGGTTCTTTAAAGTAACTCAGGCTGGAGGAACATCTGCCCTTCTCCCTGCAGTGCAGCCCTGGTGTAACCACAGCATTCCTGCAGCTCCAGAGGGCAGCAGTTCCCTCACAGCTGCCAAGGGCTCTCTTGGCACAACCACCTTCTCAATTCTGACACCTTTTTAGGGGGTTGGCATTTCTGAGGAACTTTTCCAGGGACAACCAGCCTCATGCACAAACACCACACCTGTAAACATGGACTGAAGTTGTGCCTGTCAGGAAGTTTGGGATGGAGCAGCAAAGAAACAAAGGAATACCTCAAAGTCCCTCCAATCACCTCAAAGGTGAAGGCAAGATAAAAACCAAGAGAGTCAAAGTTGATGTTCTAAATGGGCAATAAGTACAATATCAACATGGAGGGTCCAGAAGTAGCCTGGCAACTGCTGTCTGGGGGGACTAATCAGAGCTCTTGAAGCTTCAACAAGCAAGCAAAAAAGTATAACCCTTCCTTTCACCAGTTAGAATACAAGGAACTGGACACTGCACAGCACAAAACATTATTTATTCTGTTTGCAAGTGTGCTCAGACAGTGAAAATGCCAGAACTCTTCCAAGCCCCCTGTCCCAAGAACAGCCCTGCTCAGCCACAGGGGCTGAATGCCCACACCACATGTGCCGATAGGCAAGTTTGTGTTAAAAACCCTCAAGAATCTCAGGAAAAATTCACAGCATGAATTTTACATGTACTGAATTTTACAAACAAACTACCAGGGAGGAAAAACCCACAGCAAAAGGCAGATGAAGCAGGGCAAGCTGTGAAAGGCTGTATGACAGCAGGCTGCAATCATTAGCAAGCACTAATAGATATTCTCAGTTCAGGCATTACCATTGTACAGGAACAGCATCTATTTTGCTCAGAACCCAGCGAGGAAGTTCCCTCAAACAGAATTATGTAAGAGGCCGAAATATTTGGGTCTAATTAAGAGCTGTTTATAGGACAGTCAGCTTATTAGCAATTCAACTCCAGCTTGCTTTTTAAGTCCAAAAGGAATATTTGCAAACTAACTGGCTGGAATGTGTCTTCAAAAGAAAGTTGAATTACAAGGGACAAGAGGAGGAATGTCATTGTTCCAAGCAGGGCCAAAGCAGCTTTTAGATAAGATAAGCTTGACTGGGACTAGTTTTAACACCGAGATCAGCAGCCCCAGGGGTATGAGCCTCACTGTGGCACTCAGTGACATATGCTTTGAAGAGTCCCTTTGCTCTTACTTTGCAAGAATTGCTGCAAAAGGAGGCCAAGACCAGAGAACATGAGTCTGTAGAAATCAGAAGTGAATCAAAAACCTCTAAGTTCCTCTCCAAATGAGGTGTTTCCACCGAAGACATGAGCCCTCCTAAGACAGCCCTTGGGAGTACAGTAGTAAAGATGTTCACAGATTCTATAACTAAAACAGTATCTGAGATCTAGAAGATACTTTTCTTTGCTGTGGCTTGGTTTTGGTCTTTATGGGGTTTGTTGTTGGGTTTGGGGAGGTGCTTTAGTTTTTTAAACCAAAGGGAACCCTTATTAGGTTTATCCAGGCCCAGGACAAGCACTGCAACTTGCCTGCAGTGAAAATATATATATATCTATATATGTATATATATCTATAGATATCTATAGATATATCTATATACATATATATCTATATATATATACATATATATATATCTATAGATATCTATAGATATATCTATATACATATATATCTATATATATATACATATATATATATATATAAACGTACATATATACATATATATACATATATACACACACACACACACATACATACATATACATATATGGCTTCAAATGTATTTTCTGATCTGTGGTAATTTAAGGGCACCTAGGAAAATTATGGGATAAGAAGAATAAATTAAGATTAAACACCCCTTTTTATCCTATGGAAGAGTTCATCTGGTAGAAAACTCATTTTCCAAATCAGCCAATGTATTTGAAGCATTTCACCCCCAGATTCCAAATCACACTACTAACAGTAATAGGTTGAACTACACAGTGGGCTGTTAAATCCAGCCTTGCACAGGTCTCTATATTCACACCCTAAAGTCTGGAAGGGCAATTTTAAAGCTTTTATGTCTAGGCTTCCAACCACTGAGCACAGCCACTTCAATGCTTTTTTTGCCTTGAATTAATTGAAGTCACCACTCCAAGCTCTGAGCTGTACCTGCCACCTTTGGAGCCACCACAGAGCAGGAGGTAACAAACCCCTCAGAGTTGTTACTTGAGTCATTTAATAACACAGAATATGACCTCGAGGGTTCACATGTTGTGGTTTAAATATTACTCTGAATTTCCTATTTTATTTAATTTTTAAGTGCCATCTGTTGGCAGAGGAACAGCATTGCTGAGTTCCAGACAAGCTGTCATGGTAAGTTCTTCTCCAGCTTTTCTTCCACCCTCCCAAACATCACCTGATGATGCTGCCCAGGAACTTTTTAATAATTTTCTTTATGGAGAACAGCACTCAGCAGTTATTTCATACAACTCTACTTGATTATCTACCTTAGGGAACATGAAGGCAATTAATTAATTAATGGGCTGCTAGAGTTTCTTACAGGCCTTATAAACAATCTCCTTTATTTGTTACAGAAACTGAACTATCCAATAACACAAAATCCACTCAGCTACTGAAGGCACTGAAGTAAATCCATATTGATCATTTTGATCAGCAGCATCACCCAGAATTAGATGGGGTAGATAAGTCTTCACAAACAGCTTTGCTACCCAGAAGAAGAAGATTAATGAGGCTCAAGTAAAATAATTTTTTGGCAGTCCTGTGATGGGGTTTATATGGAATAGTTCTGTGCTCTCATTGATTCCATCTGAATCATCTGGACTTAACAGGCACTGAATTTGATTTGAGTAGGTTTGATCCACTTGTCCCAACAATCAGTTACTACAATTATTTAGAACAGATCACTAAAATAGGAAAAGAGGCAGAAAAAAGTGAACATTTACAAAATGTTATTTGAATTAATGCAACAGTAGTGGAGCAAGTCAGCAGTCACCTATTTAAGAAAGCCCAGAAGTGGCAGGAGGAATTCACCCAACTGCTGGTCCCACTGGGCACCCAAACCATCATCCCCATGAAATCTTCACAAATTGATGATGAAGACAAAGGGACTTCTGACTTGGGAAACTTATTTCTTGCAGGTCCACTTGAAAGCAGGAGCCTTGGTAAAGAGCTCAGTCACTGAGTGAAAATTCAGGTTGACAGCTTAGAGACTGACTGTCATTTATACCAAGCAGAGCACACCAAAGCGGGTCCCAGGCAGAAAGTTCCAGCTCCTCTATAGACAAGGTAACCCAATTTTACTCTGTTCAAGTACCCAGAATGCACTAAAATTCAGTCTGTGTTAGAAAACACATACACAGAACAATGAAGTGCACTTTAAAATGGTATGGTCCAAGATAAATCTAAGTGCCTGAGCTACCATTTTTATTTAAATCTGCTGGATCTACTGGGCTTGTCAGGAATACAAATGACAGCAAAATCCCTGTCACACAAAGTATGAATTTCCACCATGTCTTTTGGCCCAAGACAGTGATTTAAACAAACAAAAAAATCAGCAAAAATGGCAGCTAAGGGGATACTGAATATTCTCTGTCTTTCCCACCAGAATGTAAGTCCAGAACTTGTCATATCAGAAGAAACCCCCTCAATCCAAATGCTCAGGGCAACCCAAAGCTGACTTCATAACACACCATGGCTGGAGAAACAAACCAGCAGCAGGCACTGATGGTTCTTGTCTCCTCCAAACTCCCACTTTTTGTACAGGTCAGACACACAATTACAATAAGAAAATCTTGGTCAAAAAGAACATGTTCTGCAGAGTCCACTGTGGTGAGTCAATAAAAGCTGAAGAACAGGTAAGTGCAGTAAAGACGAAATCTGAGGGTTTCCTTGGAGGTCAGTATGACATGGTCCCTCAAGAAGGTACTACATGCTAATTAAAGAACACCCTAATTAAGAGCCAGGCAGTATCAGAAAGCATATAAAAAGCCATATCATAGAATCAACTGTGAAAGGATTGCTGATGTTTCTAACACTTCAGTGTTTGATTCTCTGACCTGTACAGATAACATTTTATAGGGACATTTTTTGCTGTAAGGCACCTCCTGCCATGACTAACATCAAGAACTGGTGTTTTTTCCAAGAACTGACAGACATTTTAGATTTAAACTTGCTGTGTGAACAGAACTCTGCTGCCATCATGGACATCTCTCTTGGAAACAGAACCAAGCAAAGAACAAAGGAAAGATGAGTAAAATTCCCCAGCTGACACCAAGCCCAGAGCAGGGTAAGACAAGAAAAGCCCAAAGGTTAAATCTGCAAGAACATCAACTCACCAATCAGTTGGCAGAAGGACTTTTAACAGAATTTGTTGCAAGCAAAATGATCCCCTGTTGGATTCCTACTATGAACCACAAAACACAAGGTTATGGGCCTGGAGTCAATATGTTAAAAACCCACCAAGTGCTTCCCACAGATACTTTTCAGACTTGAAGATGCATTTTTGGTGTCACTTCTACAGAGCATTACCAGTGTTGAAATGGAACATGAATTTTTCCCTGCAAAAACAATTGGACAAAACCAGTGATCCTACTGACTCAGCCCAACCCAACCCTGTTTCTGCACAAAATGTGATGGGAGAGGCTTCAAACATGGATTTTTTTTGCAAAAAATGTACATGACAACACACTGGAAATTACTAAATCAGGTTTAAAAAATGTAATTACACAAAAGAAATAGAAGAACAGCCAACACCAACTTAAACAGCTCAACAGGTTGGGGGTTTCCCCATCAGCCTCATGTAGTTCAGCACTTTAGCACAGTTTTAGCTCAATGCTACCTATTGGAGAATTAAAAACAAAGCAAAGCACTCCCTCAATCTAATTAATTCAGTTACATTTCTATTTTTTAAACAATCTGGTCTCTATCCCATCTACTGCAGTATTATCCAGACAATTTTTACTCACAAACAATCCCAATTTGGCATCACCATGAGATTAACACAATTTCTGTATAAATTATCATTCTCTATCAATTTTCATGTCACCAAGATATGAGGGTTTGCAGAAAAATCCTAAAAATAATCAAAAAAATTTGCAAGCCAGCCAAGACAGCCCTACTAATCCAACACACATCCCTCCTTAGAAAGGTGGTCACACAGAAGTGTCCCCACAGCCCAGTGAGTGCTGCAGAAGCAGATGCCCCACTTTACACACAACCCATAAAACAGGCCAAGCAGAAAACAGCAGATCCCACAATCTCCTCCAAGTGCTTTTAAACAGCTACCAGAGAAAGCTTTTCCTGCTCTTCCAACCTCCATAACCCACCTGAGATTCACCATAAATGCAGTTACCAATCCTAGTTTACAACATCTCAATACCCATCCCTTGGCAGATGGTGTTGCACCAAGGCTGGTGAGCTCAGGACATGCTCCTCTCATTTACAGATCCCACCAAATGAGCAGGGGAGGGAAGGGAAGGCACAACAAGGTCTCAATACTTCAACATTTCATGCCATCTCCAAGGCTGAGTGCTGCTGCAAACAGGTTTTTGGACATCAGGTTCCTGGTAGAGGCATCAGACTCTGTGCTTTTTGAATGCTAAATTATTTTTTATTAAATAACAACATTTTTTTCAACAGAAGAAACAAACAGGGAATGGGTAGTCAAAGGAACTTGGGGCAGAACATACAAAAAGGAAAAAAAGAGTAGCTGAGGAGGGGACCAAGACCAACAGCAACAGAAGGCTCAGTTACTGCAGAATAACCAACACTAATGAAAACAGAAAGGCTGAGCAAGAACATCCTGCACCCATCAAATCAACACCTCTGTCACAGCCACCAACAGGACAACACAGAGACTGAGACACCTGAGACAGCTCAGGGGCATCAGAGTGAATGTTTCAGGCAAGCACCACAGCATTCCTTTTGCTTTAAGAGTACTCCATACCCCCAAGGTAAAAGCTCACATGGAAGGATGGAAATGGGAAGTTTGTGTAATCCTTATAAAAATTTCTGGACAGGTTTAAGCTTGAGAAAAACCTGAATCTCTGCAGACAGCAGGATTGAACCCCCAAACAGCTGCTGCTCCCACCACAGAGACAGACACAAAGAGATCACCACACACTGCTGAGCTTCTGTGTGCAAACATTACAAGTCAATTAGATTATGCTTAGCCTTGTCCACTGCCAACTGTGTGCTCAGCTAAGGTCACACCTCCTCCTCCATCACACAACCACAGAATCCCAGACTATTCTGAGCTGGAAGGGACCCACAAGGATCATCAAGTCCATCTCAAGTCAATGGCCCACACAGGGGATTGAACCCATGACCTTGGTATTATTACAACCAAGATTTAACCAACTGAGCTGATCTGATGTGCTCAGAGAGGGCACATCTTCCCCAAAAGCTCTGTCAGTTTGGCAGACTGCAAACAGCTGAGGCTGAACTCAGAGTCCTCAGTGCTCTGAGTATGTACCCAAACCACCTCCCTTTCACCTTGTCCTTGCACACACCTCACCCAAACTGCCACACTGCCTTCATTACAGGCTGCTCTGAAAGTTCACTCAAGACATTTTTCAAACGTGGGGAATGGCAGGACAAAATTCCATCAGCGACCTTTGAGTATTTCAAGCACCATTTCCAGATGAGCACTCAAAAGCCAGGGACACATTAATACAGGAATTGTGTCCAAGGTCAAAGGAACTCCAACAGATGGAGAATACGGAGTGAGATTTATCAACGTTTTGCCCAAAGGCAGTTTTCCTGCTTTGTGACACCCTTTTCTGACAGCACTACAGGATGGAAATACATCTGGGAAGTTCTGGGGAGGATTTTCCCCTGTTCTCTTTGCGCCTCTTACAAGTGCTAAGATGAAACAGTTAAGTCTTCTCAGCTATTTGTTCTCATACCAATGAAAGGCACGGCCCTTTTTCCTAAGGCTTAAAGGACTCATTTATTACACGATCATATTCTTCAGTCTCCCTGGAAACTGTTTAAAAACAGTCCATGTCTGTAATGGTCAGGTTAATCCTCAGGCTGTTAATTGCAATATTTACTTGGCACTTCAATATTCATAAATCACATTTGTTTTTCAGTTTGTTTCTGTCTTCATAAACACAGCCACAGTTGTATATATTGCACATATTCTCTAAAGAAAATTTTACACAATATACAATATAATATACACAAGCAGCAGATACAAGTTCTTTAATTACTGTTGTGGGGTTTATGTCATTAGATGCAAAACAAAGACCATTAAACAGGACCTTACCTCAAAATTAAATTTCATTTAATAGATAATAAAGTTGCCTGAAAGTACTGTTGGACCACGTGAAAAGCTTCCAGTAACCAGGTCTGTAACAAAAGATACAAACAAGTTACTTTCTTATTCCCAGGACATTAATTTCTATTTTTCAAGTACCTTCTCTGTCAACACACTGGAAAGGAAACAACTCAGGAAGTTTTAAGCTTCCTTTTCTCTTTGGGAGTCACAATTTGCATTGCCAAAACGAACAGCTTTGTGTTCGAGAAAATAAAATTCAATCCAGGCTTCCAACTCACACAAAAAAGCTCCTGATAAATGAAGTGAGTTTTTACAGGCAATGGTGAAAACACTTGCAGCACAAGGCTGGCTGTTAACATGAATTAGACAATCCCACTGCCTGCTCAAAGCATCTATTTGGCATTGACTGTGCTTTTCCATGCTTTGCAGCCCCTGTGTGGGGAACAGGCCAAAGCAGCACAGGATGAGCCTCTCTGGGCAATTCCCTTTCACAGAGAACGCCCTTCTGAAAGTACCAGTGCAGGAAAAGTGAAAATAGAACTACAGCTCTGGTTTGGCTTTAAAAGATGACAAACTTTGGCTGTTTTGAGGAGGTGAGTTTTCTCCTTTGGATGTTTTCAGGCTTTGTTTTTAAAGACTTTGTTTCCTTTTTTCCCCCTAGGAGTCCTACAATCATTTATTAGCTCTCACTCTAAACAAAAGCCCAGTCCAGCATGTTGGTTTATAACCATGAGGATGGGCAAACCTGTTTGTACACCAAAATAAACTGTAGTTTCACAAGTCCAGACCCCAAAATGCTACAAAATAAACCACCACCTTCTCTCTAAGGATCTCAGCACTTTTCCATGCCCAGTCTTATGTCTGGCCTAGGTCTTGCTGCTCACAAAGCTCCTGTTCTACGTGTGCAGACTGGACTCATGGCAGGCTCTGATCCCACTTCTACATTTCTCTCTCAGCCCAAGCTCTGAGCCACAACAGCTCTCTAAATCTGAAACTAGTTTATGTTCCAGAAAGACCAGGAAGTTAAAGAATAAAGTTGCACATGTTTACAACTCCACAGCAGGGGATGCCTTTGAGCAGAGAAAAGCCAAGAGCAGCAAAAGAATTCTTGCGAATTTTCACCAACCAAAACTGTCAAAAAACATTTTTAATACAGCAAATTCATCACAGCATGTTTTGCTCGTCTGTTGGTTAGAAAAGTGATTTTTTTATCCTTTCAGTGGACTTCTTTGACACATCAGGTCTATCCCAACACCACTACCAAGTGCAGGATTTGCTGCAGGTGAAGGTAAATGCAGTCTGCACAGGACAAACACTTCAGCACCAATGGATCACCTGCAGTAAAACTGGCACTGCAGCAGTTTCCTACTTGGAAATTTAGCCCCCTGCTCACACTCATCCTACTTTTCAGCACCTACCAAGTCTCCAGCAGTCCACAACGAGTGTACAATTAACTCTAACTCAAGGTGTGCCACCCCATGAATTTCCTGCTAAGCTGAAGGTCAGGGTAACAGCAGTTCAGGCACAGAAGGTCTCATGGCTGGTGCAGTGCCTTGGGTGGCTCTGGCAGTGCCCAAGGGGTTCACCTGCAGTGCCAGGATTACAGTAACATGCCCCAGCCCTGCCCAGAAATTCAGCACCCACCCTACTTCCTCAAGCCACTATTTACTTCTCTACACTTGCACATCTCCTAAGTGTCTAAAAATCTGTTTTAAATGCAGCTGTGAAGCATTTCAGCCACTGGCACCTGACCCTTTCTTCACTGTCAGCACTTTGTTGACAAAGGCATCAGAGGCCCTTTGGAGTGCCCAAGTTCTGAGAGCACCAAGAAGCATCTTCCTCTCAGAGTCATCATCAGCTAAGGCTGACACTGGACTACTGGCAAAACACACCACACTGGGAGACAGCAAGGCCAGAGGAGGTACAGAGAATGAAGTGACCACCCCAGCACAGCTCCTTTCCAGTTACACCCCACAAAGACACCCAAATAAATTCACCAGTTCAACACATGCTGCTCATTTCCCAACACGGTGGTTTCAAACTGCTTTGAAATGTCTCTTCTTGAATATGCAGTTCTAAAACAGAAATGTTGCTCAAAAAACCGAACAAATGCCAAAAAACCCCCGGTTCTTATTTCCAAGCTGTAAACCAAACTTGGGGAACTAGAAATTTGCTTTTCCATAGTTTATCAGGAGGGTCTATCTACTCATTGAAGTGTTAATGAGACTGGGAAGGAAGGAGGTGAAGGAACTGCTCTCTATATCAAAGGAAGAAACAAAACAATTCATTTGCACATACTACTGGGGAAATTCAACTAGTACAACACTATGTTTCAAAATTATTTTAAATAGTAGATTTTACGTTATCAGAATATTTAACAGTAGAAAAATGAATGAATCTTGTGGAGTCTGAGACAAACAAAAGTTGCTTGTGCTATGAGATACATCTTAAGGCCAGTTTGAACAAATGTCCCTGTGCAAACAACATTCATTTTTCAAGTGGGTTAATTACTGCTGAAGCAGCCACATACCCTTTTCCTTATCGATAGGGAGATAAAGAGAGCCTAAACAAACTATTAATCCCTGTTTGTTTATTCTATTGTCCTCACTTCCTGGAATGTGCTCAGAGCTGGAAGCAGACTGCCCAAAGCCCAGTCAGCAAAGGGCTGCCCTGGCTCTGATTCCTCCCTCCCACTGCAACCTCTTGCAGGGGGAAAAGTGAGTGCAGGAAATTCAGGTTACACAAAATTCAGGTTACACAAAATTCAACAGAAATTTCAGAATATTTGGGGTGTTTCTTACTCCCCCCCTCCTCTTTTTTCCTAAGCTGCAGCTCCATTTCTATCAAATGCTTTTGGTTCAAATGTTAGAGATGCTATTTATAGAGTAAGAAAAGCACTGAAGTGGAACACACTTCCCCAATTCCACTGCAGATTCCTGCACTGGGAATTAGAGATAAATTACAGTTTTGCCCTTTGTAGATGTTTCCTGGGTATTCTGCAATCTCAAAATTCTTGGTGATAGCAGAATTTAATTCAGTAGCATTTGGATTAGAGGCTCACTGAGACCAGAAGGATAAATTCCAGCATCCTCTCACACTACATTTTCTGAATGGGGAAGATATTTCTGCCCATGTATTTCCTTCAGGTTTATGATGGGGTTTTTTCTTATGCTGTGCTTTGTGGGGTGGGATTTTATTGTTTATTTATGCTTTTTGGATTGTGGAGCTTTGGCTTTTTGTTGTTGTTTGTCAAGCATTGGTGGAAAAACCACAACCAAATCCAAATACACACTGAGTATGGATTCCTAAGTTTTAATCCTGTTGGCATTCACCACCACATTACTGTTCCACCCCTGATGAATGAATCTGCCAACAGCTGGTTATTTTAGAGCTACAAACAGGGGGATTGTTCCTTCCCCCACATAAGGCATCAGGAAATTCAGTTCAATGCTTCAAAATTTGATGTTCCCTGCACACAGGAAAGGTGTTGAAGGGCCATTTCAGGCTGGTACAAATTCAGATCATAGAATCGATTGGGTTGGAAAAGACCTCCGAGATCATCAAGTCCAACCCTTGGTCCAACTCCAGTCCCTTTACCAGATCATGGCACTCAGGCCAGATCTAATCAGATTTCTCATCTAGTTACACTGACATACATTACAGCATCTCAGCAATCTATTGCAGAGATTCATTGGTTCACTGGCAACTATTGAGCCTCTGCCCTTCTATGGCAATACAAATAAACCCAGCAAATTTTGCATCATCTTTATGAAAAAGTGTGAATTCAGCTGTCATAAGTAACTGCTACAAAAACAATAATATGTGAACTTGCACTTTGTTTTTAAGTCACAAATCACTGAGGCATCAACCATTTCTCCTCAATAAGCATCTTCTGGAGTGGATTCACATCTCCCTTCAAAACATTTAACTTATCCAAAAAGGCAGATCAATCCATGATATAACACTGGCCCTGTTCCCAATCCCCAGTCAAGCTTTCTTCTTCAGCAAAGTATATTTAACCTCCATTTTCACAACAAAACAAAACAAACACAAACCCAACACCACCAAAAAAACCCCAAACAAACAAACAAAAAAAACCAGGCTGGGTTAAGTTAGGATAAAAAGGAATTTATAGCAAAAGGCATTTTAGGAAAAAACCCCAAAGTCTTAGGCAATTAAAATGACTGCCTATTACAAAGGCTACCAGTTCCATGTTTCTTGTCAAAAAAGTTAAAGAAAATACATTAACAAGAACATTTTAAACAGCTTGACTATGGGCATAGTAGATTTGAACCCCATATAAAATAAAACTATCACCTGACCCAGGTCTTCCATTAAAACCCCTGCAGGAAGGGTAGGAAAGGTTCTGGTTAAAAGTACTGACAGTTGAGCTACCTGAGAAAAAAAAAACTTACTGCAGTGCCAATTCTGATTTTAGCATGTCACTTGAAAGAGATACCATGAGTTTATAATCAAATTATGAGGTTAATGTAAACACTTGACATGCAATTCATCATCTCATCTTGGCTAATAAAATCATAAGCAATATGTGTGTTGGGAGCTGAGATTTTATGTCCAGGGTTGGTTCATGAGCTGAACAGGCAATAAAATAATAGAGGTAATATTTTAATGGACAGGTAAAAGGGAGAGAATAAAAGAAAGAAAAAAAAACCCCTCAACCCAAGAAAGTAGCACAAGGTTTTTGCTGTTGGTCCAACTTCTCCAGAGCATGTTCCCAGGACAGGACACCTGCACTCTCACTGGGAAAATGAGGTGTGCCAGCTCAGTCTGCTCCCAGCAGAGCCCCAGTTCGTTCCCACTGGAGCAGACAAAGCACACAATTGACTTCCTTGGCATGACTCACAGGGAGTTTGCCAACTTTCCAAAGGCATTCCTCGAAAGCTGGGCTGTGGGTTTGCATCCAAAGGGTTTGTAGAGAAATGGTTCAGAGACTCCAGATACAACCTGTGGGAAACCAGCTTCAATAGACACAGAACTTGGATTTTCTACTTTTAGAGTATCCTCACTACACTGAAGAGATTCTTTTTAAAGAGCACTGGGTTGTAAAATCTCCCTATCTTCAGATATAGAAACACTTAAGTAATCAAAGACTTAATTTAGGCAACACATTAACTACCCTGTCAGTAAGAAACACACTGACTCACAAATACAGCAGATATCCAAAGTTCATAAATTTATATTGTATGGAGTGAGAAAGTGTTTGGAACTCAAAGCAGAACGACCCAAACCAAACTTCAATCCCTTTCTGTTACGGTGCCAACAAAGCTTTGATGCCCAGGCCTGTGTGCAGCACAAGGAGTTTCCAAACCAACAGCCCCAGAGCTCCTCAGAACCAAAGCTGGTTGGTTACTAAAGACAATGGAACTGCACTGAGATGTGGAGGGAAGTGATTCCAACACACCCAGATGTGCATCTGTGTTACTGTTACTTCAGACATGCAGACATACGTGGTCTTCTTGCAGAGCTTGTGATGACTTCTGTCCCAGTTCAGCAGGTGGGACCAGTTTGTCACTGTGTGGGGGTGACCAAAGCTGTGGATTCGACACCCTCGATTCATTGCCCAGGAACTGGTAACAATGGACCATTTGCAGCAGCTGCCCAGGGCACAGCTGAGCCCTCAGGCTGGGAGCTGGCTGGGACAGAAGCCTGGCAGAGGAGCTGGGA
>JAWWEV010000018.1:16965687-16985341 GCA_035583235.1 Hafferia zeledoni | reverse complement strand
ATTGCATTTATTGTAATATTGTTACTAAATTGTAACTCTGACTTATAATCTCTTTTGTGTTGGGTTCATTTCTCCTGTTGCTTTACCTTTAAACCAGCACACTTGAGGTGTTGTCCACACTGCACTCCATCCATCAGGGAGCACCCTCAGCACATTCAACACAGGGAAGGCTGGAAGGTTCCAGCAGGAGGAAGTCTGTGGCATCCCAGGAACACTCCAACTTGAACACCCCACCAGCAGTTTGGAAAAGACAACTTCAGAACATTAGAAAACGTGGAGAAGATCCAGTGTGTGAGCCATTTCTGGGGAGGCAAGGCCAAGGCACTACTGGCTGATGTTCCTGTGTGCCTGAACCTCATGTTGCCAGCACAAGGCCTTGGTATTCAGCCTCCCATACAGCATTTCAACCTTAACCAACCATGATCTTTAAATTCCTTTCCATACACTTCCCTCTCCAAATAACAGCCACTTCTGCAAGGGAGACACATCAAACAGATTAAGAAGCTGAGTGTCTGCCTGCTGCATTTATTTTCTTGTAGGAGGTAAATGTCTGTCAATGCAACTGTAGGAGGGGGAATTTAAAAGGCAGCTTTAGCTTTAATCACTGCTACTTATTACAGTTCCTCAGTGGCTGAGAATTCAGTGTATCTACAGAGTGTACAGAGTGCTGATATACCCCACACCAGGTCTGCATAAAGCTGTTCTCCTTCTGCCTGATTTGTCTTGGAGGACATTAATTTCACATCCCAGAAAGAAACAGCACATCTTTAACTATGCAGCTGCCAAATCAATTCTTTCCGATTAAAATGTGCTTTGAATTTCATAAGGTCTTCCCACAGATATAAATCTTTCAGTCCCAAGCACTTCCTGTCATTTTAATTGCTTCCCTTCAAGTCCCCCAAAGGATAAAACTGATGCTCTGCAGTGTTCACAGACAGGTTGAACAGCACTTACTGTGTCCTAGGGGAGAACATTGCCTGGAATGGCTATTGAAAAGGGGGAAGAAGGAGAGGCAGTGCTGGAAAACACAGACCTGAGAAATACATGCTCTTAATACTCTGAACTGAAATCCAAAATACAGAAATTCAACTTCCTATTCACGCCTCTCTCTCAGTAAAAAGAAGAGAGAGGTCTTCTCTTGACAGACCAAGCCCTCCAAGCTCATGTTTTGGGACTGAGACAGTGCCCAAGTTATGTTGGAGAACGTGAAATAGCCCTTTACAACATGTTTCCACTACTCCTACATATGTGGTGATCTTAGATCAAGTTTTTTGATATAAATATTACATATTTATTTAACAGGGTAAGGAGCAAGCAAAACTCCATCACACTTCTGCCCTGAAATGGTCTTGGATCACATCAGACCTCCAAGTGTGTACACAGATTGTCCAACCCCAAATAACTGACCACTCTCCACACTGGAGGTATTTTGGTTTCCAACCTCCCCAGGGTTCACCTTGAAGGTCATTCCTTTAAGTCTCCTCCACACACCACCCCAGACTTCCAGAACCTTTTTGGGCAGAAACTCCCATCAGGTCCCCCCAAGGCCCTTTGCTGAAGAGAAAACAGTGTTTGCCTTTGTCAACTAAGTACTTAAATCCTGTAAAAAAACTTGTACTCACAGTCTGTCACTCAGAGCTGCTGCAGATGGAGACGATGCCCTTCACCCACCACTGAGAATGCAGCTGGCACAGTTAAAAAGCAACCAAAACAAAATACCAAAAAAGAAACAAAAACCCCCAATAAACAAAAACAACAACAAAAATCCCCAAGGATAACAAAACCCCCCAATAAAACCACCAAAACACAATCCCCAAACACAACCCCTCCACACTGCCAGCACATCAGCAACAAGTCAGGCTTTGTATGGAAAAATGGACTGACTTCTACCACTATCAATGATAAAGACCCAAGCAAGATGTATTTTCACTGATCTTCTATTCATTGTCCTGGAGTTGAAGCCAAAAACCCCAAGTAAATCAAACAAGTTTCCTGTCTGGTCTGTTTGAAACAGGTCACTGTGACACCAACGTGCAGAGCATGAAGCCTTTAGAAGGAAGAGGTAAAACATGTCCAGTTCTGTCCATTCTGAGCTCCAGCCTGCAGATACATTTCAGTATTTTCACAATCTCATATCCAGAATTTTTTCTTACAATGTCTGCCCAAGGGATTGATTCCACTGCATTCAGAAAGCACATCTGAACTGTTTATTGCTTCCAGATTTTGAAAGGAGAAATCACTGTTGTAATTCAGCTCAGTTGTCTTAACAGCTTTGCTAAAACCTCTCTGGTTTTCATTCCAAAGTCTCACTTCAGAATAAACATGTTTCCAGTGTATCAATTCTCCAAGTATACAGAGCCCATATTCAACTTTTAGGCAGAAAAACACAACATGTTTCCAGTGTATCAATTCTCCAAGTATAGAGAGCCCATATTCAACTTTTAGGCAGAAAAACACATTTATCAAGGAAGATGAACACAACCCAAAACTTACAGCAGGCTTCTTAAAACACAGAGTGTTTGGGACCTTGAGTTACTGCATGTAACACTTCATAACCTTTTAGCCACTGACAAAAATCCAAAGCACTACATTGAGAATTGGCACTAAAAATTTGATAATCATGACCTATGTCTAAATCTGCACTTATGGTTTTCTTGGATCAAATGAGCAGAGGTGACAACTGAGCTGGCTGTCCCAGACATGGGAATGGTGTCACAGGAGAGGGGCAGCAGCTCCCAGGGCTCTGCTGGAGCTCAGGGTGACTGAGGTTGGGGTGTAACTCAGGTCTGAGGGTCTGCAATGCCCAGCCCAGCCTGGGCACAGCCAGCACAGAATGGGCACTCGGCACAGACACAAAAATCTGACCATTCTGCCCATGTGGCTTTTGCTCTCAGAAGGCACAGACCTTAAAATAAAACACAAGAGTCGACCAAGAACACACCTGGTTGGTGAATGCAACAACTAAAACTCCTGCTCAGGAGCAATGATTGCAGCCCCAGATCACAGGGTTGTAGGAACCAACGCTGAGGAAATGATGAGCACAAATCTGAAGTTTGGCAGTTTGAGTCCCAAATGAGGGGTAATGTCAGACAGAAGAGACTCAAACAAAGTTTTTGACGAGATACCAAAAGTTTAGAGGTGGTTTGCAGTCTGCCCTGTGTTCTAGTAAGATGAGATCCACAGTAGAACTTTGCATTGCAGCATTTTTAAAGTCACCAGTTTTTAAGAGTGTTGGGTTTGGTTATTGGGTTTAGATTTCTTTTTTATTATTATTTTAAAAAACCTCATTTAGATGCAATATTCTGTCATGGTCTTCTAAAGAGTGTAAGTGTTGGCATTTGAATTTAATGTCCCCACTAAAATACTAAATCTGTACCCTTTAAAATATTTAAATGGATTTTTAGGGAAAATGTCTCTAAAAAAATGCTTGAGCAGCAATCCTGCTGACCTGCCTGAAAATTCAGAGCAGCCCAACTCAGAGCTGTTTCTGGATCGACTTTCACTCCAGCTGCTCTCATGAATGATTAGCACTCAAGGCTCCTACAACTGTGTGTTTCTGGCTCCTTGGACAGCACTTTGCTGGAGCAACAGATGGACAACAAGCTTTGGGAAGCAAATCTGGCCAAGAACAGCCAAGCCAAACCCTCTTTCTGGACTGGCATGTGGGAAGAACCACACTTCTGGTTGACATATTCACCACTTGGCACCTTGCCCTGAACATGCAACTGGCAAATATTTAGGAGGGGAAACTTGGCAAGAAAGCAACAGGGGACACATCAGTCTGAGGGTGTGGAGGAGGATGGCAGATCAAGTCTTGTAGTTAAAAGTACCACTCCAGGATTAAACAAGATTAAATGCAGAGTGACATTAGTGTAGCTGCAAGAAACACAGACAATAGGCAGAGGAACAAAGTTTTAGCAATGTAAAATAATCAATTCCAGAACATCCAATTCTTCTGGAATATTTCTGAATTGCTGGAGGGGGGGCTGTGTCTCTCACAGGCTAAAAACAAGGATACAGTATTTTAAATCTGAAGAAATCTCCAAAACTGCCTAGAACTTCCCCAGTTCATCTGTTCTGGCACTGTGTTCTCCCTCCTCAGATCTTTGCAACTGCACAAAAATCTGTGGAAACAGAGACTGTTCTCTCATTGCAAAAGGCCCTCAGGACTTGGACCCAGAAATGAAGGCTTAACAAATCCAGGTGGCAGAAAAGATTATTGTCACAGCAACCAGATAGTTGGGGAAGTAAAAAGGTGGACAGTCTGTGTCTCTGAACTCTCATGCCTTCTGCTCAAAGGACACACATGCCTGATGTGACTCAATTATTTCCATTAAATTCTGACACTGAAACTCTAATCACAGGGAAACCAATAAAAAAAAGAAAGAAAAACCAGAAGTGAAGGTTTCATTTCTTTCTCCAGTGGTTTCCAGTAGACATACAGGTATAATGTGTATAACCTTCATAATCCTAACCTGTTTGTAACACAGACAGCAGGGAGGACATTCAGCAAATGGGAGGGCAGAAAAAGTCATCTGATAAGGGACTGACACATTAAACAGGACTTGAGAGGAAATGCCCCTGCACAAAGGAGTGTGCAGAGGATGCTGTACAACCATCACTGAGGAGACTGGCAAAACAAATAGGGTGCCACTCACAACAAGATCAAGATAACATAAAATGCATAACATTATCAGTTGTACCTGCAGGGAAAGTGCTGAGGAACTTTCCCCCTTGAGAGCTGACAGAGCAGCTGCTGCACAAAACCCTCAGACAAATCAGGCTGCAGGGAAGAAAGGGACACCCAGCCATGCTCACCTGCCCAACAGTTACAATTCTGGGACAATAAAAGAGACATTCTCAAGAACAGCAGAGACGGAGGGAGTTGTAAAGAGGCCCAGAGTGAAAAAAACTACTTAGGCAATCTGGAGGGGTTCACTACAAGAGAGCCAAATATACTCTCACAAAAACACAGCAGCTTTCTTCAAGGTCAAGAGATGGCTTATCCTTCTCCCAGAGACTTCTTGAAGCCCAGTGTCCCTGAAGTTTTCCTTTTCAAGTTGCAAAAGAGATTTTTTTTTCCCCTTAACTTCCATTTCCAGCAGCAACTGCTGCCCAACAGCTTTGCAATTCCACCCACCAGGTTGAAACAACCAACTTTCAGGACATTTTCCAAGGCCCCTCTCATTCTCCAGGGGGATTTCCAGGCACTCCCAGCTATGCCACTGCTCCCCAAAACAAGCAGTTGTTTCTGCCCTGTGCTCCATTGTCACTGTTCCCTGAATGCAGTCACCCCTCTGGGCACCACAGGGAGGGAGCCTTTCCAAGTGGCAATGCCGGCAGAGATGCCAAGGCCCTGCACAGCCCTTTAGGAACAGCAGATTTGCAACCAAAATGCTGCCTGGTGCAGAAAGGGACTGAACACTCGTGGGAAGTGACACCAGCAAAGAGGTTTTTGAAGCAACATTCTACCTCTGTGCCATCCTTTGTGGTTGTGAAAGCCCTGCTTTAATGCAGCTCTCCAGAACAAACTTGCTCTGTAATTCCAGGGCTTTATTCCACAAGGACATTTTGCACAGCAAGAAGAGCTGGAGAATGAGAAGACATTGTCAACAACCAGAGCACGTTCCAGCCACATGGGCAAATTCCAGCTGTGACCTTCTCCCAGCACACTGCAATGGGGTGGCACGAGCTCACACAATGCTGGAATTGAGCCCAGAGAACAAAAATCCATGTTTCTGTGGTTAGGAACTCTGAAATCTGAATTTCCAAACATCCCTGCTTCAAACTGAATATTCACACAATAAGAAACCTGAGACAGTTTGCAGAGAAGTTCAGTGGACTACATGATTCACTCTCCCAAGGAATTCACCTTCCCACACAAGCTGCAGATGTGAATTATATTCAACACAGTTGTTATTCTACGATTTCTGCAACTAAAACTAAGATTTTAGACAACATAAGTAAGAATGTTCATCACAAACAGTCAAACTGACAAACAAAACTAAGTTTTAAAAACAGAAGTAGCAAATCCAAGATAATTGCTTACTTGGTACCTGCCAAAGATAACTAGAAATTTGATTTTTTCTACCAAACAACCAGGCATCCTGATATCTCTCTCAAATTTATCTCTACAGAATCTACAATGTTAGATTAGAATAAAGACTGACTTAAGAAGTTCTCCATTGAAAACCTGTTTGCATGGGTTGTTTTGCTGTCAGTTTGGGGGAAGGGGTTTCTTTTTCTTAAATCAAACTGTGGTGGAAGTTATTTTTACCAGAAAAAAAAATTCTGGAAAAACAGGGTATTTTTCAACCAGTATATACAGTGTTCTTCACTCACCAGCTTAAGTCTGGATGCACCACACAAATGTTTCTGGTCAAGCCCTCCCTCCAGTTTTAAAAAGAAAAACAACTTCTCCACACCCCAGGAAGCTTTTGTGTTTAATTATAAAGTCTGGCACCAAAAGGCACCATTGTTTGGGACCTTTTAGGATTCAAATGTGCATTGCAGAAACTGCAACAAGTCATCTCAACAACACACTTGAGGGCTTTCTACAAAGAGAGTAGAACTGAAGAGGGTCATTCTGGACAGGTAGGAGACCAGATTCTTCCTTTGCCTTTTGGAACAACATCATTTGGGGTCATATTTTGCAGTTATCTCCTGCTTTTGTTGACCATCATCACTGATAATCAAGACAAGTCACTGCCAAAAACATTCAACATCTTGGGACTGCTGATCATTCTCAGCATTCTGAGACCTTCCCAACACCTGGCACAGATCCCTCAGGTGTGCCCTGGCACCAGTGTCTGACCTTGCCACCCTCTCAGTGCTGTGTGCCCAGGCTCAGCTGGTTACAAGGGTCACCATTGCCCTGCTTGATGCAGCCTAAGCAAAGCCCAGAGAAGTGGAACTTCCAAAATGAACAAGAGTAAGGTGGATATGGACATTTTTTAGCTCTATTATCCAAGAGATCACTGTTTTCTTACTGTCCAAATGACAGCCCAGCTGAGTGGAGGGAAAGGTGAAACAGGATCCACACCAGGACAGCACTGACAGTTGTTAGTATGAGGAACAGGCAGAAAAACAGGAAAATGTGGGCCATAAAATACCACCTCAGTTACATGCACAGAGTTTCTGGAGAGGCAAAAGCTCTTGGAGAGTCAAGGAACTTACAGGTAATGAACTAAACCTCAGTGTTTCTTTACAAGAGAACCCACAGTCATTTCAAACCACATGAACAACCAGCAAGCAAAAAAAAAAATCAATCAATATGGCTTTACATCAGACTCTCCATATGGTGAGATTTCCAAATCTGACACCTGTTTATTACCTCTAGTTGTCCTCAGTCAGCAAAATCTAATTTTTAAAATGTTGTGAGCAACATTCAGCTGTTTATCTGCATAATTTCTAGCCTAGCTGATAAATGACCTTGACTCCAAATAGCTGCATTCAAAATTATTCCTTTATTGAGTGGAAATCAAAAGGAACTTACACAAATCATAAGAGGAAGCTGGCATCCTATTCCCCTCCTATTTACAGCCTCACAGAGATGACATCATTTATTATGTCAGCCCACTCTTGCTTATAGACATCTGGAACTTGGCTGGAACCATCTAGAAAAAGGTTGGACATCCAAGTCCATTTTTGGAACCAACACATCCGAGTGCACCTGCAGAGCAGAGAACTCCAGCACAGGGCAAAGCCAAAGTCCAGCCACCCAAAGCCATTCCTGCTCCAGACATTTCTGTCCAGACCTCACCTGGAAAATGCATTAAACCTGCCCCTTGCTGTGGATCCTTCCTCACTCCCTGTAAAATACTTGGAGTAAGGGAATCCCACATGAAAACTGCTGTGGTTTAAAAACCAAGCAAATCCAGCTCAGTCAGGCAATTTCCTTAATTCTGGAATACACCACCAGTTCAAATGGAGAAAGTTCACATTTTAAACTTCAACAAAGAGGAAACCAAACACCAGTGTCTCTCCTTTCAGAATTTATGTACTATAAAATGCATGAAATTCAACTGCAGCCACTCAGGGTTTTTTCTGCCACTACTTGTACCCTGTTCCACATTTCTCATGGCTGGATAAACTCAAACTGCTTAATCAGCAGGTAACATATCAAGCAATAATTATACAGAAATCCTCATTCAACTGACACTATGGAAGCTTCAGAACGTTTCAACCATTTCCACCCCCAAATGGACTAGATTTTTTTTCATCCTGTGCGTCCAGTGGCATTACATGACATTTATCACAGCCTACACCTTCAACTCTGACACCTTCTACTTCAGCAAATCCACAGTTCCCACAAACCAAACATTCCCATTTAGCCTAAATCCATTTGCTTCACATAAACTTCATTACACCAACTCCTGTGCCCCTAAGAGGATCTCAGGAGAGCATATGAATAAATTAAAATTAAATTACAGCAGTACATGAAAAATAACTGTTCACATGGTATGGTTATAAAAAATAACCAAGTCCTCCTTATTTTCAAGGATTCATTTCTGAGTGCTGGGCTTGTGGGCTATGCTGTAGGGATATATTTAGCTGCTGCACTGCAGCTCCTGTCTCAGGTTACACTGTTTAAGTCTAAAAGGCAATGCATGTGTCCAAGAGAACTGCTGAGAGTAAACATGCAAGTCCTAATGGAAAGGTCACATGGACAGGGTTAAGCTTTTCAGGGATACAAAATTTAATCATTACATGGGGGGACCTGGACATGTTGTTTGCCACACTTTTCAGCTCTTACTAATTCCTCAGTTTAGGATGGGGAGAAATTATTGCTGTCCCTATTAGCGGAGAGGAGTCTTTGCACACCAGAGACAGGAACAGGGACACCACACTCTCAGTGACTGCCAGGGCACAGCCAAGGCCTGTGGTTTCCAAAGCCTTTACCCTTGAAAGAGCAACAACCCACACAAACCACAAAAGGAAGAGGAGCAGAACTGAGACTTGCTTTGTGTGCCCAAGCTGTGAAGTCTTTCCCAGCCTCACACAGAGCTCAACAGCCTCAGGTTGGTTCAGCTGCCTCCATTCTCCAGGTACAGAGGCACAACAGTGCCCTTTCCACAGCAAATGTACAGCCTTGGAAAGGACCACCTGGAATGAAGGTGCCACCTGGAAGCCAAAGGGTAGGAAACAGCAGGCTGAAGGGGAAAGACACTGAGAAGAATTTGGCAGCAATTCCTCCTTCCATATAGTGCTTGTGAAAAGATTGTGGCATCAAATGGGAATTTGATGATAAGAAGCTTGAGAACTGGAGTGCAACCAGAGGAGGCTGAAGA
Source organism: Hafferia zeledoni (assembly GCA_035583235.1). Classification (NCBI taxonomy): domain Eukaryota; kingdom Metazoa; phylum Chordata; class Aves; order Passeriformes; family Thamnophilidae; genus Hafferia; species Hafferia zeledoni. Next base: position 16,976,051 of record JAWWEV010000018.1, on the reverse strand, counting down.
ACCAGGAAACCACCATTTGTGGCTTTCAAAACCAATCCATCCACCACAGAGCTACAGCTTTCCCTGCCTTATCACCAGAGCCCTTGTCCAGTTCTTTAATTCTAAACCACCCATTGCTGAGCCAGCTCAGAGCTGAGAGCTTGAACCACCTTCACTTGGATGCAGTGGGAAGAAACACAGCCCCTCACTTGGAGCCAAATGAATGTTACCAGTATTAAACAAATCCTTACCATGTTTAGTTCCTAAGAGAAAAACTGGTCTAAACCACATGGATGACACCTTTAATTACCACCAAATCCAAGTAACAACAGAAAAAATCACATGTAGAAAAGAGTTTACAACATTCAAAAAGGGAAAAGAGAAAAAAATTACTTAGAGTAACAGAATGGACAGAGTTGTCATAGTAAGGAAACTGGACCTTTGTGAGCCTGTTCCCTCAGAACCTTCTGCAGCATTCAGGCAAAAAGCCAAGTCTGCAGCCTTTGCAGGGGAACAGGCTGCACAGGCACTTGCAGCATGAACAGGGTGAAAGCATCACATCAAGACTGAGACACCTCAGCATCTCTCCTTCCACTTAATTTACCCCAAACAAAACTCTTGTTCAAAGACGATCCAAGTAACTTCAGCAGTTAAAAAATTTTACATTAGAGCAGCAACAGCAATGAAAATGCAGGGGTGGTTTTTCCCTCTGCACAAATGGAAACGTGGCTGAACTCCTGCTAAAATCAACAGAAGCTGCTCACAATAATGGGACCAAGATTCAGATGTAGCCTGACAGTGACAAATCTGTACTGACAAGTTTGCAGACATCTCTCTTTTAACCACACTCTCTGGAGGAAGAGAGAGTCTGAGGAAGATCCCCCAAAGGTTTGCAAGAGTCAAAGTGAACAGTTAAAAACCAAGGGTACTGCCTCTCACTGAATGTAAATGGAAGGAATGTAAATCCTAACAGGTTTTCTACCTGGTGAAGACTGGCTTAGACAGATCCCTCAGTGCTTGTAATAAATTAAAAAAGCTGCAGATATTTCTCCCTCCTTTTCCTCATTCAGCTCAACCACAGACAGCCACACACCAGTGTTGGACCAACACACCTTTAGAGTTTTAATTTCACACACTGCACATCAACCCATCAGTCATTTTGAAAGCAGAGAATCAGAACTCAAGGTGTAGAAACACTGAGAGAAGTGCTACAGTCAGTGACATTTGATTCCAGAATTTTTACACAGTCAGTGTAAAACTCACTGGCCAGAAATGGTATATATTGGTTTTCCACAGCACTAATACAGCTTTGCTTTTTTCTATTTACTTTTCTGACCTCTTAAATGAGCACTTGTTACCCCAGCAGAGATGCAGTGGACCTTTCACCTGCTTCCCACAGTGCCCCATCTGGGCACTGATCACACAGTCACAGATTTGCAGAAGCCAAAAGCAACAACTTGTTCACCTTTGAAGAAAAATCAAGAAAATCAATCCTAAGCAATGTGAGCTTAAGAAAAGCAACCACTTTCCAGCTGCCTCACTGCAACAAGCTCAACACACAGAGGCACCACCAGCTGAGGAATGAGCTGCTGGATGAGACCCCTCTGCTGCTCAGCAACATCCTCCTTCAGCTCAGAGACTTCCCCCTCCCTGATTTTTCCCCTGGACATGCCACCCCATGTGACATCTTTAACACATCATTGCTGTGCATTTTGCAGCCAGTTTTGTGCACACACCAGGGACTGACATTTCCACTGCCACTCCAGGAATGCAGGGAAGGTCACCAGAAGTGGCACAGCTCTGGAATGCCAGCAATGTTCTCCTGGGGACTAGGGCACAGTGTATATGAGTACCAGGCTGGAGCAGCGTGCCAGGTCCTCCACTCTGACACTCACAACAGTCCCAGGACACTCCACATCTAAAAGCATGAGATCAAGAACCCAGTCACTGAAGGCAACAGGCTGTGAAACAGCAGGGATAGAAAGCAACTCTTCACTGTGTTCTGTGCTTAAGGACATTTTCCAGCTTGCAGTGATGCTCATTTGCTTCTCTCCAAGCTGTAATTCAACAGGCTTTGGTGCTTATTCCTCCCCAGATCTTTTGATTCCACACTCCAGGAAAGTCATGACACCATCACTGTATCATCTATTTATCTTTTCCTAGTAAGCCAACACTTCTTTTACTCTTCTTGTCACCTAGGAGAGTTCTCCTCAGTTCCCAGGCAAAGGCAGGTGGGGAGGAAGGAATTTTGTTTCAGATATTCTGGCAACAGGGATAGTAACAGTATCAGAGAACAAAGACAAACAGGATGCCAAAGCACAGCCCAGGGACCAAACACTTTCTGGAACCAGCTCCTCTGCAACTAAAATTCAGTTTGGCATTTTAGAATCCAGTTCAAAATTAGGGATATCTAATCATTTAGTGAAAGCAAAATAATTCAAATTAAAAACTCATCACACAACATCTGCACATGCAACTACTTAACAGGAAGCTTCCTTTGTTTTGCATACTGGATTTTTGAGGGGGCAGCATTTTTAAATGCCTGACTGCAAAATAAAATTAAGATTCCAAGTACACAAAAACCATCTATTCCTCAATGTACACTGAGCTTTCTTGTAAGAACCTTCTAAAAACAGATTATCCACCCAGGCAGGGATTGCAATTTTTTGATGACCAACAACATCCACAGGTGCAATGCAGAGTCTCTTCCAGGTTTAGAGTTTTCTCAGTTTCCCAAGCCCTTTTAATGATCCAATCACAGCAGCTGTTTATGAAGTTCCCACCCAGTAAAGGAGCAGTTGCAGAAATATGGGGAAAATCCTAAGCCACCAAATCCACTGCTGAGAGAGGGACAAAGCAGCTCCTGACTCTGCTACACAGGACAAAGTTTGCCCTGCAAGGCTGAGAGGGAACACAAAGCACTCCCATGGCTTGGGAACCTCTCAGATCCTGAGTACTCAACTCCACTAATATGTTCTTTATCTCACAGAAGTTCAGGCAGAGGGTTTTTCATATAATGCTGAACACTCCAAGTCAAGAAAGAACAGCTTTAACTGTGTTCCCATCTCTTATCTAAATAGGATCTTTCTTTAAAGGACCCTTGATAGAAGGACCCTACAAATCATTGGTGCATGGGAGTAATTCCTTGCAACTATTTCAAATATCACACTCAATGACCTTCTGAACACTGGGAACTGTTCTAAGCTGCCTTCTGTGGGCTGCATTTTCAGCTCTATGGACCTCAGATTCCAGGGAAAGAGCTATGCTGGAATGATAATATCAACACTGACAATCTAAACCCAAATTTTTCGCTATGTATAATAATTTGGTACTATAGTTCCAGCATTATTTAGTGGCTCCTTATACTTTTGGATTCTATTATTTCATTACCACTAAAATATTTAAGCTTTCCTTCTGTCTCCCCTCAGTTCTCAAATGCATCTTGTTCATTTATTTAACTTTGTCAAAGCAGATATTTTGAGCTCAGTATTTCTGTACACATTTTCAAAAGACAACCAACTTCTCATCCACTGATGTATGAAAATCACAGTTTCTGACACATCCTGATATGAACAAGCCAAAATCTATCTATTTATTTGAAGTATGGAAAGCACACACCAGGAAAAATATTGAGTAGAACAGAATATTTAAACTGAAGTTGGTATGTAATTAAGACTTGTGATATTTTATTTTTTAAAAAATCAAACTAGGGGCTTGTAAGAGTTAATCAACAAATATTCACAGTGAGGGAAGAAAAGAAAGCAAACAGAGCAAGAAGAAGATACTCCCTCCCCTCCAGTATTTTCCCAGTTTTCCAGTTTGGAACAGAATAGATCATTGGTGTACAAACACAGAGGGACAGCCCAACAGGAGCAGGAGCAGCTGGGACAGCCCTTAGGGGTGAAAATTCCACATAAATCTGACTGTTTGCACTTCCAAATCAACTCACCATCAAGCCCAAGTTAGAATTCAAACAATTAAATGTAATTGATACAAAGAATCAACTGCATTGACACAAGGAAGCCACACCAATGGAGACAGGAATCCTGTCTGTGGGAGAAGAAAATTAATTTTATGTACACTTGAACGTTCTTGTGCCTGAAAATGGCCTCAAACAAAATACTGGGGGAGCTAAGTTACCTCACCAGTCTTCATTAAAAAACATAAAAAATTCAAAACACTTGTCACACAGTGAAGAAATCTTAGTTTTCAGAGCAGGACAACCAATGAAGACATCAGCAGGTTCTTTCAAAAGGGGAGTTGCAGTTTCCCATCACATGTGAATCACATTTGACTGAAGTGTTTTCATGCTTCTGGTTCCAGTCATAGTAAATTAAGGAGATTTTAAATAACCATTCCAGCATCCTTGCAGCAGAAACAGGTTTTCCTGCTCAGGTGTTTCTCTACAACCTTCCTGCAGCATGGCAGGGGTTTGGAATACTATGTAGTGTTTGATATGACACTCCCAGTAAGGAGCACCTAAGGAATTCCTCAAAACAAACACTTTTCTTTTCCAGTGTTCTCACCAGAACATTTATTTCAGCAACGACTCTCTTCCTTTTCTGTTCCTCTGCAGAGAGCACCATTTCCTCCAGGGCAGTTGTTCAAATATCATATTCCTACTCTTATCCACCACTTGCAACAACAAAGCAACACAAAGCAGCAAAGGCACCCAACCAGTCCCCAGGAGCTGCTGTGTCTGAAATCAGAGAGACAAAACAATACACTCAGAAACACACTGGAGATGACACACCAGAAGGGCCTTTTTGCTGCCTGCCAAAGCTGCAGCTCCAGAGGTGGCCAGAGGGGAACCAGCAGAGAACAAAGGGAACAGAACTCTGAGCATGAGATCAGTGAGGAGATCAAGTCAGCAGCTCCAGCTCTGCAGGTCCTGAAGCCAGCTCAGACATCTGGGCAGAAATGCCACCTAACGAGAACAGCAATGCCACCTAACAAGAACAGCAATGCCACCTAACAAGAACAGCAATGCCACCTAACAAGACACTCTCTGGGCATTTAGGAAGAATTCTGCTCAGACAACATGACTTCTTTCCAAACCAAGACCGTAACAAAATCTACTACAACCCAAATCTCCCTGTGTATTTGTCATGGGCCAGTACTGACAACTCCTGGGAATAACCCCCATGGTGGGAACACTCAAGGCAAGCACCATGGATACACAGTGCCCTGGCAAAGATCAAAATTCCCAGGAGAAGACTCCAGACTGACCAGTTCCATCTGGTCACATTCAGTTACTTTATATTCTTCCCCCTTCTGTTGATATAACTTTATAGGTTATTCAGTCAAATACTTTTCCCTAAGGTTTTAAGATACATATATTTTATTAACAGCATTTTCTCCTCTTTTTGACATCTAACATTTTAAGGGATGCTGAAGAAAAATCCAGTTTTAAGACAGCAGTGCCTAAACTTGGATTACTGATCAGCTGCACATACTAAACACTACAGGCTAAGTGGTATAAAATAAATCTCACTGGCCACTTCAAGCACACCCAGCAGCAAACTGACCAGTCCCACCTGCCTGTGAGGTGTGGAGAACTTTAATATCAGACAGTAGAATATTCCCCCATGCCATTGCACCTCCTGGTTCCTTCCTGCCAGTCTGGGATCTCAGAACTCTGGAACAGGTCAGCAGGACAGTCCAGCAGCAAAGAGACCTGGGTGGTAACTCCCATCACAGCACTGTTTGGAGGGAGGTGTGAGGAGAAAAACACCTCAAATATTGTACCTAAGCAAAGAGTGAAAGCACCAGCACATCATGGCACTGCTCTTCAGAATGACAGACACACCAAGGCAAAGGACAGACAAACCCAACAGCCTGACATGTGGCAGCAAAGCAGCCCATCCCTCAGTGCTGCAGAGGGAAGTTAATAACAAAGCAGGGCAGCTCAGGTGGCAGAGCTGAGCTCAGGGAGCTGCCAGCAGCAACTGCTCTCCACACACACAGGAGCTGTGACACCCACAGTGCTCCCAGGGAGGGTCACACTGCAGGAAAAGGAAACCCTTTTTTGTCATCCCACACTTGTTTGTAGACAAACCATCTTCATTGAACACCACCTGTGATGAAACACTGTGGCAAATCAAGCACCCAGCTGTTTGTGAATCCAGTTTCTCTTTAAATGCCCAACTCGTTTGTCCTCACTGAGGTCTGTGAATCTGAAGGCCACAGCTTGAGGCTGTCCAAAATTTACAGTATTTTGGCCAAATCATAACAGAGTACCTTTAAGAAATGCCTTGTTTTACATGCTTCTAAAAATCCCATATTTTATTCTCATGCAACTCATCCATTCAACTTCGGCACATTTGGGCTAAAACCTCTCAGAGCAAACTAAGCAAAAAAAATTACAGAGCCAGTAAAGGAGTAAATATTGCAATGAAAAGTGCTTCTCATGAACCTCCTCTCCTTTCAAATCACTAAAATTCACATGACACCAGGCTAACAAATAACTTCTCTCATTTTAACACTTGCCCTTGGAGCTTTCAACACGCTCCCAGAGTTAAAAGAATTACAATGTTTAAACAGAACGTAGAAGCTGCTGACGGGCTTGGCCAGTGATGCAAACACACAATGCAGATACACAAATACACAGTGTACCTTTTACTCCTGACTGGTTTCATTACCCCCAGCCTCAGTAATGAACATGCCACACCATATTATGCTGCCAGAGGTTCCAAGGATTAGTTTACAAGTGGTTAGGTTTTCACAAAAATAAAAAAACCATCCAGGAAATGAACTCATTTGTTGGTCTTTGAAACTACAGGAGCCTTCATTGCCATTCACTTTGGTGCTGTTGCTCATCTGTGTGATAACACTGTATTCAAAATACAACATTTTCAAAAAACAGCAGAAATTCAGAGCATGAGCACCTGCCCTCCAATGCAAAAGGGTATCAGTGATTGTTATTCTACATCTTCTCAGGGTGAGGCACAAAACTTGTCCAAGTAATATACAATATTAGTGCTTTTTTTTCTCTCTGATTAAAAAACCCACTGAAATTATCAATAGCTTTTCAGTTTAATGTTTGTTCTGTAAACATATACAGACAAATTTTAATTCATTTCATCTCCAGAGTGTACAGATAAAGGCAATGATAGTTGAACCTCAGGTGCTAGAAATGACTGGAGATTCAAACCAAACCCACACTGCAATCTATTCTTAGGGAAACTACCTTACCTAAAGTCCTTACTGGAACCATCCTGTGCCTGCTGACACCAGACAGAACCTTATTTTCTTTCTACAGCCCAGCTGTGTGCTCAGAGAAGTGAATCAGAACCTCAGGCCAGCAGATGTTGGATTCTGATTCAGCAATCAATGCACTGGCTGAGAACTTCTAGGACACAGCACAGCCAGCACTGTTAGTTCCTTGGGTGAATTTTTGAGGAATTTTAACAAGACTAGCTGTTCCCTAAATGGGAAACTATGATCTCTGTGTTTTTAAGATACAGAACGCAGCATTATGCTAAAAAATTCCCCAGTGAATATTCAGAGTTGCCTTCTGCCTCTGCAGTGCCCACCACGGGTCAGGCAACAGCAAGGACCTGCGGCCTTTCTGCACTGAAGTATTAGCAGCAGTGCTGAAAAAATATTCAGCTTATTTTCCATGCCATCTGAGTGAATTTAAAGATGCTTCAATTTGTGCATATCCCTGCAGTGTTGAGGAAAAACTACTGCTCAGATCCAGGTTTCAAATGGTTGCAGAGTCAGAGCCAAGGAACACTGCTGGTAGGTGAGCCACTCACTCCAAAATCAGTAGATTAATCTCAGGGAAGTACAGATGGAGAACACAAAACTGATTTCATTTACATGCAGTTGAGTTAATTACATTTCACACATCTTCCCAGACTGGTATTTATACAAATATTCTGATCCGCTGCTGTTTTCTTTAATAGCAAAAATAAAAAAATAACTGATGGTGGTTAATACTTCTAAATTTCATGACATAAATTAACCCAAAATTATCCTTGTCTCAAGAGATACTTGATGCTCTGTCAAGATAATTACACCTTACTAATGGGCCCAGCACTCCTCAATCCTCTTGAGCTCCACAGAGGATGAAAGGACACCCAGATGGGGCTGAGCAGCTTCCCCCATGGATTGGAAACTATTGCTGAGCACAGAGAAAACCACAACTGTGGCTGCCTCTTGCTCTCAACAGCTGGAAGCACAACCACCACTCATAACCTACTTGTGTCAATCACAGAGAGGCTGAACCAGACAAATCTGGTTTGGGTTTGTCTGACATGCAGAAGGATTGACAAGAGCCTGGGTACAGCTCATGCTTTTCAGGCTAATTCTACCTTCTCCCCCAGTTCTGCTGTCTTGCTTTGGGAAATGACACAAATCTCCTACAAATGTCAAATCAATGTAACTAGCATTTTAATTAATTACTTTCCTTTTCCCTTCAAAACTGAGTTATAGTGATGTAAAAACAATGGTGTATGGCTAATCCTGCTCTCCCATCCACAGAACAAATACAGAGCTTTCTATGTGGGATTTTTATTCAATCCATGAGAAACCATTGAATTAAGAATCATTTTATCCCAGTGACACCTCTTTCAAGATCAAGTATCAATCCTATGATCAAGGGCTTCCTCAAAACACACCAGCACTCACTGCATTGAAAAGCTGGAGGTACAAACAGTCTGACTTACAGGGGAGGTGTCAAGTGACACCACTACCATCCTACATTTGAGCAAATATGTATTTTAACAACACAACAGATCAGCCAGTGAGCCCACACCGTGTGATTAAATGGTTGAGAACAGTTACCACTCCTAATATTAAATTAGGGTGTATTTTTACTAATGCTTTTTACAACAGACTGATAAAAACATGTTGAAAAGTTGCCTTAAAGAAAGAACACCCCCCAAAACATTCCCAAGTTACTTTACCATGTATTTCAAGTGCTTCACTTCCATAACAGCCACAGTACAAGAACCACAGCCCTAAAAGCCTAATGAAGAAAGAAAAATTGTTCTCCTTTCAAGCTATTATATACACAGGTTTTATTTTCCTCCCATTTCAGTAGCGTTTCACCATTAACAGCTTTGTGATTCAACAGAGCCCCAAACAACGCACAAGGCACACAAAACAGCACATGGGCACTGTTTCAATACCTCTAAGTCCACTAATTAAAAAAATTTTTAAAAATCCTTTGTACCACAGCAGTTTCACCTGCCCCTGAGCTCGAGGGCACAGTTTGGGAATGTGACTGTATTGGCTGTTGCAAGTCCAAGTGCACTGCAAGGAATGGCTCAACCAAAATAGAAAGCCATGAATGGGGCTTGGCAGCAGGGGAATCCCCTTCCTTTTTATTGCTATTTATAACTGAAGGCAAGTCAGGTCATTGCCCATTTAACACCCAGTTCTTAAAGCAACTTCTCCTGCAGGGAAGGGGAAAAAATGGAAAGGTAAAAGTATTCCAAACACAGCATTCTGAGGAAGGGATTGGGAAGCTTCATCAGCCAGCATGACACACCTTGATTATTTCTTCAACACAAATTAATCAAAGTCAGCATTCAGTGGTCTGTGTGTAACTCACTTCAGTGGCAAACACAATGAACTTGGAAGTACCAGGCAGTGAAATGAGGAGCAAATAAGGAAAACTAATATTAGCTTTTCCATGGCTTTCAGGCAAAGGAAAGAAGAGATTCTGCATTGGTTGGGCTCATTTGAAAATCTGGTTTGGCTGCAAGTGCAGACTTGAATCTTCCAAAAAAAAGTCTTTCAGATGGAATCTCCATCTTCTAGCTCAACCCAAAAAGAGTGTGCAAGATGAAATACATCATTATTTGCTTCTCACAACAAAAATACCAAAGTACACACTTGATTTGGATTTCTGTCCCACTATCAGGAAGAATCTATCCCAACATTGTCTAACTAGCTGAAATTTAAAATAATGAACCTAAGAATGTTTTTAATTTTGAAGGCTGAGGAGAGGAACACTAAAAGTCAACTCAATCTTCTGTCAATATATTACTCAACTACTTTTCTGCCCCTTCTATATCAAGCAGAGAGATACTGTACTGCAGTCCATTTATGCTACTAATTTGGAGAAAACTGAAAGGTCAGTAGTGCAGTTAATCCCATCAGGAACTTGGTTTGTAGATGGTTCTGCACACAAGAGACTGTAAAACAGTTTGTTGTACTGTTGGAAGGGACAAGAATTCTTCACAAGCCCAACAATCAGAGGAGAGTTCTGCATTGTCTTTGGTCACCTGAAGCAGGAAACAGTTTTTAGAACCGTGTTTACCAGAATGGTTGATACAGAACACTCATCAGAACTCCGTGCTGGAAAGTTGGCACAAAAAGCTTCACTCCTCATAAGAGGTTATCACAAACTCTTACCAACAACAAATCAATAT
>JAWWEV010000018.1:16939998-16956256 GCA_035583235.1 Hafferia zeledoni | reverse complement strand
GTGGGATTCCTTACAGAAAAGCAAGTGACTTGTGAAACTTCAATCCCATTGTTTCTTCTTGCTGTTTTGTCAAGCAGAATTGCTTAAAATCTGGTTAGCACCTGGACCACCACAGCAATTAATACAAACAGGCTGCTGAAAGCCTTTGCTTTCAAGAAGTAAAGAACTAGAATTTTAAGAGCACTATTCAAAGAGAAGTCATCTGAGAACCAGCACTGTCTTCAACAGGCACCAGCACTTCTCTCAGACATTGCTGACCTGCCTTTCCTGCTTCCACTCCTGCCAAGTGCCACCTCAGCCCTTTCCTGCCACACAGCACTTGGCACATTTACCTTGAACAAAGGGAAAAGGTACTTGCTGTAAATTACTTTAAGACCAATGAATGTTTCCAGCTGTACAAATTCAAGCCAGCAAGTTTTGGAACTGTTTTATGTTTCTATTTAGAGCATCTATACACAAACTTTAAATCTCACATTCTGGAAAAACCAGAACTTTGCAACACCACAGTATGAGGTGGACTTGAGGTAGCTGAGACAAAGGGTTATTTGCCATATTACAGACACCAACTCCCAAGCAAGGTAGAGAGAGATCATGATAAGAAAATCAACAAGAACATGTAATAAGCAAGGCATTATAAAACTCTGAAGACCTTTCTAAGCTAAAGACAATCCCATTGTTTAAGAGGTTCTCACAGCACTACAACAAATCCTTCAGCAAAGCACCAAACACTTTGATACACTGGAGCAACAAATCTCTACCACAGCTGACAAATGTAACTTGTTATTCAGCTAGAAAAACTAATCTGTCCTTGTAGTACCATTGATTCTTTATCATCTCAATTGCCATTTGCTGTGATTCAGAAGACAGAGCCTCCTGTATTCCTGGGCTATGTGTCACTTTTTCATGGAACTGAGAAATCTCAGCCTTACCAAAGTTGCCAGAGAGAAAGACAGGAGGTTCATTTACAATTCACTTCAGCTCCCACTTTCTCCCTGTGCCCAAACACAGAAAGATGAGCTACCTACTGAGAATGAAAGGAAGGCACTTTCAAGTGCCAGCCTGACCCATCCTGGCAGAAATTCATCCAGTTGCTGCCAAGTCAAGGCACTATAAGTCAGTCAGCACTGTAATACTGTAAAGATATTTTAAGACAAGACTTACTGTTGTGTAGTCACCCTCACCTTGTGGAGTCAGTCAGTGCATTTTCCAGCTTTCTGAAGGTGCTTGGGTGAAACGTGCTGGAGCTTTGAGAATCGAGGGGGTGGATCTCTGGGAGTGAAATCCCAGCTTGCAACTGGAAGTGGAAAATATCAAAGTGTTATCACAATTGCTTCAAGCATGCAGGCCAATCCAGACTCAATTCCAAGATAAGCACGTTGCACACAGCACAGCCAGGGAAATGCTTCTCTGACTCTGCTGTGAAATGGGTTTTCGGCAGCATTAGCAGGGGCAGAGACCTGGAAAATCCATTGTACACAGTGTCAGAACTCCCCACAGGCTCCTCACCACCTTCTCATCCCCAGCACGTCAGTCTCATCCCAAAGGTGTCCCTGCACCCAGAGACAAAAGGCCATGATTGTCTCATTGCTGATCAGAGCCAGGATCTCACAGCACCCTGTGGATCAGCCTAGCACTTACATCTAAGGAGCCTGGGCTACCTTCAAGGCATCTCTTTGAAAAATGACTGGATTGTTTAATTACAACAATAAAAAGAAAACATACAAGAGCTTAAGACGTGCCATGACATCCATAACCATAATCTCATCCACAGAGTTGCAAAAGCCCAGATTATTCTGCTTAGCATTGCCTCTGGAACTTGGAAGCCAAACTACTCTGAAAAAACCCTCTGCTTTATCATTTGCACCTCTCTTGTCCCCAAAAATTCCTCAGTTCTATTTAATTTTTATGTGGTCAAAAGCAGAACCTTGGAGGTAAAAATCTGCATTCTCCTTCAGGTCCCAACAGACAGGACAACCTGCAACTGCAATTTCCAGCTCCAAAGCAGCAACATTTGTCCCAAGTGACACACTAAAATCCAAATGCAAACAAATGAAATGTAATACTGCCTTATTAAGAGAGCCTCCCCCTATTTGCAACAACACCCAGCCACTCTGCTTGCTGTTCTCAATTTGCATCAGCATTCTATTGTCTGCAGAAACATGCATAAGCAGACTTGCCAAAACTCTTAAAGATTCAAAGGCTGGGAAAAGAAAAGAATTTCTGAGGGCTGGATACAGTGGTCTGTAAACACATTCACACTTCTTCCCTAATTACGGCCTGGTGCAAAGGCAGCATCTGAGAAACACTTCTGAGCAAGAAACTCTGCATACTAAAGAAAAAAATCATTGAGCTGTCCACACATTTGGCAGTTTCCCAACTATCTCTGAGGGTCAGACAGGACTGGGAGCTGAGAACTACCTCAAGTGGTGTTTTCAGAATTAAAATGCTAAATTTATGGATGCTCCAGCAAATGGTATTGCTCACATTTCATGAACATACATATTAGACACTACAATGCCCCACGAAGGAATGGAGGAGGATGTTTGTACCCACTGTCTAGATCTGATGGCTAATTAGGCACTGTCATTTTTGCCAGCCACCCAGCCTTTGCATTTGCACAGATTTAATAGATTTGTATTATATAGGTAAGCATATAAAGTAACATAATCCACACATTAATGGCTCAGAACACCCCTGCTATGCAGAGTCAAATCTTTATAGAAACAATACCAAATAAGAGAAGATCTTCACAGCAAAAATTCTAAGTCATCATGAAGATTATGCAGTTCAAGCCATAGCACAGCCAGACAGTTCTTTCAAGCCTGCTCCTCCCACTCCAAAATAAGACTTGAATCTACTGTAGTGCTGGTTTGTTCTCATCAGTTATATTTATAACTATAGCTGCATTTCCTAATATAAGTAGAATTCAGTGATTAGATTAGCTGGCAAATGATGAAAGAAGTCTGAGTAGAACTGTACAACAAACCAAGCTCAGAGTAAAATTACTTAATCCTTTGCAGTTCAAATGCAAGTTCATCTTTCTCAACATCATCTCCTCGTAACCAATCTATCCATCACACACACACACCACAAAACCTCTCGCCCTCTCAGGCACTACTACAGTGCAATGGCAACGTTTCAAATCAACTTAAATTAGGCTGTACTACATTCCATTACATGATATCATGCAACAGATGTTACTCTAAGAACACACAGGACAATTATTCAGGATAAATTGCTGTAATTTCAATGGTGGAATGGATGGGTACACTATGTGAAATTGTTTTATCAAATTTTATACTGAGATTCACAACTTGAAGAGTGCCCTAGTTTGCTCAGACACTTTGATTGGCAACCAGAAACAAGAAGTAAATTCTTATCTCAGGTAAGCTCAGTAATTTTGTTATCAATAGATAAGCTAGAATTCCACTTAACCCTTTAGTTCTGCAGTGACCAGTGAGTTAAATGAGGCATTAGGAAGCTCAAATGAAAAGCACTTCCAAGAGGCAAGAGACATCCTCCTTCCTTCCTCAGCTGTGCTAACCTTCCAACTCCTCTGAAAAATGTCATATTCTGAAAATTAAAGCAGGAAAGGTAGTTCAGCCAACTTAACTTCATCAACTTAGCTAAAATCTGTTCTGTTGGAAGAATGGCTGACCCTTACCTCAAACAGACATGCAAGATTTCCATACAGTACAGTTTGTAAGGTATTTAAAACTGACACTGGCAGCTTGCACAGGTATGAAGAAGTGATATTTTACATAAGCAAGAGCAATCTCAGAGAGCGCATCACTTCTTTGTTTTTAAATCATGGAGACACTGTTGCACAGTTGTTGGGCTCTTTTGATGATGCACAACTCCCCAGTGCCCTTAAGTAACACACTTCCAAACTCAGGACTGCCCTTCTGGTTTGAAATTTAATATGACCCAAACTTGGCTCTAAAACATAGGTCTGCAAAATAAACTTTAGAAAGGTTTGGAGGGAAGTGGTCACTTGTGCAATCCTACAAGAGGGTTTTTTAAATCAATGAACATTCCTGCAGTCTTTCTGACTACGCATCGCAGCAACGTTTGAACACACAAAAAGTAAAGCCTGAAGAAGCTGAAATGGCTGGTCAGCAGAACAAAAATGCTACACAAGGTGAGCACAGAGCCAGATTTCCCATCAGGTGTTCCTCCTCAGGAAAGGTGGTCCTGCACCCCAGACACCTACAGGGGTGGCACGGAGGAGACAGGATCACCAATCCACGGAACTACAGCCCCTCCTCAAGCACCCGGGGGGCTTTGCTTTGCTCAGTCCCGGGCACGGAGCCCCACCAGGAACCCGGACCCGAGCAGGCTCGGGGGGAACGGAGGGGCTGTGGAGCAGCTCGGCCGCCTGTCCGTCTGTCCGTCCGTCCGTCCATCCATCCATCCATCCCGTGGGCAGGGCTGGCCATTCCTGCCCTCCCTCCCTTCCTCCCTGTGGGACCACCTCGCGTCCCCCGCGGTCCCGCCGCGGGCACAGACCCGGGGGGTGGGTACAGATCCACGCGTATGCGGACGCGGCATAACCGTCCTTGGGAGGTCGTCGCTTTACAGGGTGTAGCGAAAAGGTTTTTCACCCACCGCGGCCGCCGCCAGCCCCGAACAGCTCCGTGCCCCGGGCCGGCCCACCCGCGATACCCACGCCAGGGAGCGGCCGCCCCAGCAGTTCCTGCCACCGCACCGGGGCATGCCGAGCACCGCGGGATCCCTCCCGGCCCGGGCACGCTCCTGGCCAGGGGTCGCTGAGCCGGGGCCGCCCCCCGAGGTCAGCCCGTGGGGTCCCGCATGGCCCCAGGCCGGGCTGCGATCTGGGAACCCGCAACTTGTTGGTCGGGCAGCGCTGGCCCTGGAGAGGCTGTGCCGGGGGCACCACCGGGGCTGCGGGGTACGGGGGCTGCGGAGCAAAGGGAAGCACCGGGGCTGCGGGGTACGGGAGAGCGCGGTGTCCGAGCCCCGAGTCCTGCACCCCGAGCCCCAAACTCTGAGCCTGGTACCCCAAGCCCCAAACCCTGAGTCCCGCACCCCGAGCCGTACCTGCACCCCGAGCCCCGCACCCCGAGCCGTACCTGCACCCCGAGCTCCAAATCCTGAGCCATGCCTGCACCCCGAGCTCCAAACCCGCACCACAAACCGTGCCTGCACCCCGAACCGTGCACCCAGAGCCGTACCTGCACCCCGAGCCGTGCCCGCTCCCGCCCCGCGCGTTCCCGTTCCCGTTCTCGCTCCCGCTCGGCGCGGATTGCCCGCTCCGCTCCGTGGCTGCGCAGCGCCGGGGCAGGGCGAGGGTCCCCGCGGGCTCCTACCGGGAACGGCGTTACTGCGGCACCGCGGGGCGCGCCAGCCCCGCCGCCCTCCCGGCCCTCCGGGTGCCCGTCCCTCCGTCTGTCCGTCCGCCCCCGCCTGTTGCCGCTCCCGCAGCCGCCGCGGTGCGGGCTCGCGGCGCAGACCCCCGGCGGGGAGGGCAGGAAGCGCGTCATCACTGCGGGCCGCTCCGCCGCCCTCCGCACCGCCCGGCTCGGCACGGCTCGGCACAGCACAGCCCGGCACGGCACGGCTCGGTACCCGGGGGGCTCGGGCACGGCCGGAACCTGCCTGAGGCACGGGCGGCTCCGCCGGGCACTGTGGCAGCGCCGCTCCTGCTCCGCCCGGCCCCGCGGGCACCGACAGCCGGGGCATCTTGGGGAGAGCGGAGGAGGAGGAGGAGGAGGAGAAAGGCCGGAGCAGCCCCGCGAGGAGGGCAGTGAGCCCCGCAGGGCCCCCGCAGCCGGGCCCGAGGCAGTGCCGAGCCCCCCGGGGCCGTACCGAGTCCTCTCATGGCAGAGGAGCCCCCTGAGGCAGAGCGGAGTCTTTCGGGGCAATGCCGAGCCCGCGAGGCAGCGCCGAGTCCCCTCATGGCAGTGGAGCCCCCCAAGGCAGTGCCGAGCCCCCTGAGGCAGAGGAGACCCCCGGGGCAGAGGGGCCCCCCGAGTCCGTGCCCTGCCCCGGGCCAGCCACAGCCACACAGACCCCGCACCACCCGCGGGCTGTGCCGTGCTGGGCACTCACACAGAATCCACCAGGATGGAAAAGCCCTCCAGCATCCCGAGTCCACGCTGTGCCCAACATCCCCGGGTGCCACCTCCAGGCTCTCCTGAAGCACCTCCGGGGCGGTGATTCCACCACGTCCCTGGGCAGCCCCTTCCAAAGTCTAATCATCCCTTCTGTGAACAAATTCTTCCTCCAGTCCTAACTAAACCTCCTCTGGTGCAATTTGAGGCCATTTCCTCTCATCCTGTCACTGGTTGCTTTGAAAAGAGCCCCCCCAGCCACCCCCTCCTGCCAGGGAGTTGCAGAGAGAGAGAAGGTGCTCCCTTGAGCCTCCTCTTCTCCAGGCTGAGCCCCCCCAGCTGCTCCTGGTGCTCCAGACCCTTCCCAGCTCCTTTGTCCTTCCCTGCACTCACTCCATCCTCTCCATGTCCGTCCTGAACTGAGGGGCCCAGGACTGGACACAGCACTGGAGACGTGGCCTCACCAGTGTGAAACTGCAATTGTTAAAAATCACACTGTTAAAATAATCTGATTTAACTGAAGTACAGCCATTTAGTACATATTTTTACTTGTAACCAGATTAAAGATCTGCCTCAGTGGTTTTGCTTTCCAGAGTAATTTGGCTCCAACAAATCACCCTGAAGACTCTGAACTCCCAAGCAACTCCAGGGTGACACAATCCAGGGTAAATTATACTGCTTTATCACCACACCTCTTGGTGGGCATGTTTGGGGCAGCCTGTAGTTACAAAAACTAACAGGTTATCCTTTACACACACCCTGCAGCATTATAAATGTCACAAAGTTACCATCCATAACAGGCACCTAAAGCTGTATCAGCTTCAGCAAAGGAACGAGTGTCTGCCCTGGTGATGAACACAGAGGTGGCCCAGGGTTTGCTTTGTATTTTGACAATATATCAGGTTTACACTTGAGTTACTATTATCATATTTGTTACTAAAGGGATATTGTCCTGTCTGTTATTAAAACAAGCAAAAGCTGAAGTATTTCTTGTGGTTTAGAGGTAGTTTTGCAGAGGTGAGTTACCTGTCAACAGCCATAATATTTGCATAAAGAGTGGTTTGTACCCACACAATGACTTGCTTTGGGGCACAAACCAGCTTTCCCTTCCCCTACAAGGTTGTCTAAGCACATTCTGCAGTTACAATCCATGGGAGAACTCTCACAATAATAAACAAGGTGTTCTGTCAATCTGTTGAGTCAGGATCCAGCTGTTGCTATCCCAGTAATGAGAAATATCCATATTTTTGCTTCATTGTAGTGGATAGAGAGAACAGAAGTATAACATCCTGATTTCTTGACAGTATTTCAGCTTATAAAAATTTGCAGATAGGTGCACTTCCCTTGAAAAAAGTAATAGCAACCTTATAGATTAATCTGAAAGGGCTTACATAAATGTATTCATAAGACCTGACACTTCTTTAGTATTTCTACAGAAATTTTGGTCTTTTTTTTCCTGTTCAGTCTTCCACTGGGTTCCTGGAGTACAGTTAAGCTGATTTTGCCAGTCATAGCTGTGGAGTTTGAGACATGAGCATCTGCGTGGCATAATAATCTCCTGAGAGTAAATCAGGCTCCAGTTGCAGTTACCAGCTGTGACAGGTAATGTTTATGATTCATTCTGATGGAGTGGAAAATAACATTAAAAACAAAAAAACCCCCACTGCATTTCTGAGCTTTATTTGTATTCAGGGAACATTCTATTGGACACCTGACTTCACTCCTGAGGTTGTTTTCCTTCCATCCCAGATATTCTAACACTTTATTTTTCCATCTTCTAATTACTAAACCCCAGAGCTTTAGGGAGAATTGTGCTTTGTCAGAGCAAGGGCCACAACAACCTAATGTCCTTCTTGGAAGTGAAATGGGAGTGGTGTGTGAACACCAGGGATGTTCTCCAGTGGTTTGCCAGGTGGGACAGTGGGGTTGGGGATGGGGGTTTTCCCCTCCCTCCCACAGCTCAGGAGGCAGATTTTAATCAATCTCCAAGAACAGTCATGAAGCATCCACACAAACTGGCCATAAATGATGTCATACCTGCTCAGAGCCCTCTGTTCATCCTTGTATTGAAAGGACTTTAGCATTCTGGTCCTTAAAATACCCTGTGGGTGAACACAACCATATTTGCTGAGGGTTGGGTGAACCAGAACTCAGGCAAGTGTGTGTGCAGGGCTCCAAGGAAGTATGGGATGAACAGTTTTCTCATTTGTCCTTTCAAATACATTTTAAATCCTGATCTCAGAACTGGCCCATTAAAATGCAGCACAAACCATACCCAAGCCCATAAACCAGATTCTGTGTGTGTGACAAGACTATTGCAATAATTACATAGAAAGCTTTGAAAGATGTATTTAAGACACTCATCTATAAAATGACACTTACAAGGGGCCAAACATCCTTGATGAATAATATTAAGCAAAACTCAGCAGTGCCATTATTGCTTTAGCATGAGCAGCCTGCAATGCTTCTGAGTGCTCTAACAGCCCTTTATGGCCCTGACCAACCTCACCTGGGGCCTCCACCCACACCTTCTGCCCACGTGGCCCAGGAGCACCATTTCAGCTCAGTCCCTGGCCCTGAGTCCCTGTGTGAGCTGGAGGGACTGTTCCTCTTTAGTTATGGACCGTGTGAGCTACACTGGTAGACTAAATTTGTCTTTTCTTTGAGCTTACTTTGTTTATGGACCTGCTGTGAAGACCACGTGTCTGATCCTGCTTACCTTCACTAGGCATCATCCTGGCCTGGGAGCTGATTTCCTGGTTGCATCTCAGATCTGTCTTATGGTACTCTTGCTTGGGTACTGTAGGGTGGCTTCTGCTTTCCTTTGCTCTGTGAAAATCTCTGGCCCAGGAGATGCCACAGCATCTTGGTGTAGCTGGTTCTGGTGATCTACCAGCCTTACTAGAAAGTGTCTTTGAGGATCCTCCAGTCCAGGTTTGTGGTGGTAATTCAGATGGGCTTTTATTGCTCTGATCTCTTTGGTTGCAATAAACCAGTGGACTGTAATTCTGACTTTATGTTTATTACAATTGTGACTTTATAGCTGGAAGCTTTTCTTTCCTCTGCTTGACTAATGCCTAATTAGGTGTTCCTGAAAGATGGATAATCTCTTTGAGGTTCTTGTACTCTCCTCTGTGTCATTATAACTTTATGCTTTTCAAAATCTGCTGTAGACCTCTCTAATGTCTTTTTAGCTTGAATTTGTGAATCCTACTAGCTCTCTAGATAATCTCTGCTCTTCTGATGCTGAGCTGGTTAGTATCTGATTTGTATTTGTACACAGGCTTTTTCTTTTGTCTTTGAACCTCTCTTTACCAACTGAGTTTAATGACATTGGGACATATCTTCAGTTTGTTCCAATCATTCTGGTTTCTGAAGACTTTCCTTTAGTGCTCAAACTTTCCTTTAGTATTTCAAACTGCAGAACTTGGGTCTGCTGACTTGGAGTCTGTACAACAGGGGTCTTTTTGATGTCACTATGGGGAGTTCAGGAGCTTTACAAAGACTGAATTATCTCTGCTCCCTTCAGTCCTATTGCTATCACTTGACTTTGGGTCACCACTCTCCTCTCCTTCTCTTCCTTGGGCAACATCCCAAGAGCTCCCTGTGCTGAGAGGCAGTGACAGCAAAGGGCCAAGGCACAGAGGAAGGAGAATGGGCCTCATTTTCTCCCCCATTACTCACCTCCACCTGTAGCTGGTGGGTGTAAAATACCCTGTGCCACATCCTGTGCTCAACATATTTCCTGAAGGTCTTGAGCATATGAAAGTGGAACTCTGGGTAACAATTTGACTGCTTGCCTGGTGCAGACATTACTCCTGTTTTCCTTTCAGGCAACATCCACCTGCCTTATCCATTCCATACCACTGCACTGTACAGACCTCACAGCATTGTTGTGCTACAACATCCATGGTCTTAATTTACACTGCCTTTTTCAGTCTTGTAATAATTGGACCTTCCAGTAAACTTTGCACTGGTCCTGCTCAAGATCCAGTTCTGTGAGAGAGCAGGTAATTATTAAGAGGCATTACAGCATTGCTGAATGTTACTCTTTCAGAAGTTATTTTATTATTAAAAAATTCTCTTTGGATGGCTGCCCTTAACAGAGACATTGGATGACTGAGAGGTTCATATCTGTCCCATCTCATATGAGCAGGCTTAGAGTGTTCTAGGTCATGCCCAAAGCTGTAGAAATCTTGTCATGCCCTAACCAATTTTTCCTGGCTCTGCTAATTCTAGGTATGATGGAAAGACAATGCACTGTCTGTCAATAATAATAAGATTAGCTGATCTTATCAAATTCTTTTTTAGCTCCCTGGTTACAAAATACAATATGAAAGAGAAATTGTGTTTCTCTCTCATAATAGTTGTTGTATCTGCAGAAAACCAGCCACTTCTAAATGAGAAAAAGAGTTTACAGGGTTAACATCTCTGGTAAGGAATACTCAAGAGCAAGACTGCAGAAAACAAAGGAGATGTTTTGCTATCTAAAATTCAAGGGAAACAGCAGTTTCAAGAGCTCAAAGAGAATGAAGGATAGGATTGTAATTCAGATCTGGTTCCCACAGAAAATGTCAGTCCCAGCCAAGTTAATGGGACACAGATTTGGCAATGTGGGAGGTCAGAAGACTAAGAACATCCCTCCCAATTCCATCCCACACAGTACCCGCAGTGGCAGGGTCATAAACTGAGCCCCCAGTCAACCCCTCTGCTGCTCAGTGTGGTGTTTGTATCATCAGAAAAATCCTGCCTCCCAAACAGTGTTCTCTGCAGTGCTGCCCCTCAGAAGGCAACTCAAGTTGCCTTTTGATTAGAAGTCTCCTGTGGCTTCTGATAAACATATTAACATTTATGTTTTGCAGCTGAACTGTGTTCTGGTCTGATGAGCCCTCCCAGCCTTTCAGAGTTGCTGCAAGAAGGATCAGGAAACAACCAGGAGGACTGTTGTCCAAAACCCTGCATGCATCTAAGTGATAATTCTCAATATGAACAGTAAGTAATACAGAGTCCTTGAGTTCCACATATCCCTGAGTATAAAAACACACACTTTTCCAGGTTGTTTTTTAAAACATCTACCAAATTAGTGTTTATTTTTCAAAGTCTGGCCATCTCTTTTTCTCTTGTCCATTATCCAGAGACAGAACATAATTTACTGCACAAATTGCACATGCAAATATTGTTACAGTTTTGAAAATAGAATTTAGCCTTCTAAACTGCTTGGTTATTAGATGGAGTGATCCAAATTGGATGTGACTTGCATGGAATTATGTTGAACTCTTTGCTTTGTCTGAAATTCATATCATGCAGCAATAATGGTGTTTTTTCAATTGCCTGTATTTTCAGGATGCTGATAAAGCACTGGAGCAGTGCCAGGGATTTTAGGAAATACATTGCTCTTTCCCTGGCTGCCCAGATGTTACAGTACATTAACTTTCTTTCTGGAATAAAGGGTAATTTTTAATGTATTTCTGTAACTATTGTGGTTCAGTGTTAGAGAAAAATCTTTACCATTAAAATTGTTAGTACCTTGTCTTCAAACAAGTAATTTAGATAACATTCACTATGAGGTATGTAACTCTGTTTGCTTTCTCTTTTACAATCTCCTTCAATGACTGGCAATTGCACCTCCATTTTATCATGTGATTTTAATGTTCAGAATTATCGATTATTTGTTGTGATTTATAGCAGCAAAAGTCTTTGATGCTTTGAAACAATGTAACACAGACTTGGACATATTTAAATGAATCCAAAAGATGCATTGGCTGAGTCTGTGTGGTACCAGAGGACAGAGCTATAGCTGACACAGGATTATTTCCTGCTGGAGCTTTGCCAACATAAAATTGGCATCAGTTGTGCTATTCTTTATTGGGAGTCTCCTCGTGTGTGTGTGTGTGTGTGTGTGTGTGTGTTTAATGAAGTGCTCCCATCTGGCCCCGGGGTAGCTCCCTGTGTGCAGGTATTTCGGCTCTTCCGAGGCACTTTTGATTTGCAAACTTTGCACTTGAGAGAAAACATCGCAGACAATCCGCTCTGGGACTGTGTGTTACTTTAGTGCCACTTTAGCACTCCTTGGGCTTCCCAAAGCTGAAGTATTAGCCGAGCTTTGTTCCTTCCTGTGCTTCCCGTCCAAGTGCTGAGCTCCCTTTATGGGCGCCCAGGGATTTCCATGGCACAGCCCCAGGCTCGGGCACTTCCGTGTTACTGAGCCGA
The DNA here is from genome assembly GCA_035583235.1 of Hafferia zeledoni. Lineage (NCBI taxonomy): Eukaryota > Metazoa > Chordata > Aves > Passeriformes > Thamnophilidae > Hafferia > Hafferia zeledoni. The sequence continues at coordinate 16,943,972 of JAWWEV010000018.1, read as the reverse complement.
GGGATGCGATCTCAGACAAGGAGCTGTGCTTTGGGATGGTTACCCCGAGGGAGGGCATGTGGAGCGACAGGCGGACATCCATGGGAGGGCATGTGGAGGGGCAGAGTACAGGGGGACACCCATCATCTCTGCCACAGGCTCTGGCACTGCCTGCTATTGATGCGAGGGATGTGATCCCAGGACAAGGAGCTGTGCTTTGGGATGGCTACCCCGAGGGAGGGCATGTGGAGGTGCAGGGAGACACCCACCCTCTCTGCCCCAGACTCTGGTAGTGCCCGTTATTGTTATTGATCCAAGGGATGCGATCCCAGTACAGGAAGCTGTGCTTTGAGATGGTTACCCCGAGGGATGGCACATGGTGAGACCTCTGCCATCTCTGCTGATGGGAGCAGAGTGCCCATGCCCTGCTCCTGTTCCTCCCCACATCCCTGTCCTTGGTGCCACCCACAGTGGGTGCTGGGGCCAGCTGGGACTGGCTGTCGGCACAGACAGGGGGTTTGGGTGTTGTGCCAAAGCTTTTTCCCACAGCAAGAGGGAGGCCCTGCTGAGTCCTTACTTTTGCTATAGTAGCTTTCTGGCCTTAGTTTAAACTAACTTTTCACATACCTGAGAATCTGGTTGGGCATCTGTATAGATAATTTAATTCTGTTGGGTGTCTTGTTGGGTTTGGTTTGGTTTGGGGATTTTTTGTATATGACCCAAATCATCAGGCTGCTCAAACAAGAGGAGGAGAAGAATTCTTCCTTTTCCTTTTTGCTAAGCACTGTAAGTACATACAAACATAGGTTATTGTGGGGTAGAAGTGTGCTCATGCTCCTGCTTAACAGTGTTTACTGCATTGCTGAGAAATACCTAAACTGAGAGAGAAAAAATGGGGGGATGGAAGATAAGGGAATTTCTTCCTTCTAGCTGGTGGCAATGCTTTGAATAGTCTCAAGAGCTCTGAAGGAATTGCAATATGTGGCTGGAATTTCACTCCATAAATCAAGTGTGTGCATAGAACCACACAGTCAGTAACTTGGGGGACAAAAGGAGTAACTCTGGAGAGGGCAGTAGGTTCTCCATGGTCCATCTTCTACAATAAAGTCTTCAACCAGTTTACCCAGTGCCATCCACATGGGGGAAGAATTCAACACTCTAAAAACCTGATGAAGCAGATCAGCTTTTATGAGGCCTGTGTGGGAAGGAAAGAGCCACTCCTGCCATTAAGTGGGAGACTATAATTATACATAATTCATAACTTCTGCATAATGTATCCTAAGGGTAAATGTGCAAGTGGAGTCCTGGTCTAGGAGTGCTGAACAAGCAGCCTCTACCTGTGTGTTTTGTGCCCATCAGAATGGCCTGGATTTAACTGAAGTGATGTCTGGATCCTGTGGCATTCTTTGCAGCCCATTTCATAGACATTTGTGCTGGTGCTGTTATTTCTGCTTTCTGCTCTAATCAGAGCTCATCTTGTTTGTGCATACTGAACCAGCTTTATAAGAATAACAGTCTCAACCAAGTAATTAATCACTTCTGTTTATGATTATCAAATTCATATATAATCAGCTTTTTAGCCATGGGAATAGCAAATTAGATCTTACCTCAGTAAAATGAAAAATTCATGCTCTTCATGTGGAATCACAGACACCACACAATTAATGTAATCATGTAAGTTACATTTTTATAAAAAATGAAATCAGTGCATCAATTTTGTTTCCTATGAGTCCTAATCTTAGACTGCTTCAAAAGTAAGCTCTCTTTCCTGTGCCTTCATTGATGAATCTCTTGTCTGCTGTGGTCTCTTGTTGATGTATTAAGTCAATAATGATTTAACAGCCTTTCTTAAATTGTCCCAGCAATTACTAATGAGAACTCTATTAGTTCTGGCATGCCCAGGGTCTGGAGGGAGCAGAAATAGAACAGCCATGACTGTTAATTCTGTGCTCAGCTGTGAGTTATCTTTGTAACTTCTGGGTTTTGGGGACATTTTGGCTTTCAGGTTTGGCCTCCTTTATGTTCAGTGGCCCCATTTCCTGCTGGGTGGTGTGACCCCAAGGATGGCTGGCATTGCTCCTGCTCCAAACATGTTCCCTGCATTTCTCCAGAAAGCCTGTGCTGCCCCCAACCTCCTTTAGGGACAGGAGTCCCTGGAAGGGGTCGTTTTCATGGCTTTTCTGCTGCCTGTGTAGTGCAGGTGAGTGCCCTGGGGCAGCAAATGTACAGGGGACATGCTGGACCAAACATTCTCCAACCTCTTCCATTTTAAAGCTCTCAGAACAGCAGAGTCTTTAAATCTGCTAATTGTAATCAGGCCTTGTGTATTTGGCAGCTTTCCCTTAGTCCCTAACTGGCTTGGCTGTTTCTGCCAAGCCACCCCTTCCCTCCCAGAGCTGAGGCAGGGCTTGGAGAGGCTGGACCTGAGACGGCCTGTCCTGGCTCTGGAGAAGAGACCCCTGAGTTATGGATTATGCAAGGTGGTTTGCCCCTCTTTGGTTGTGTTCCTCCCCTCAGGTGGAATTCCCTGTTTCAGTGCAGACTTGCATCCCTTCCAGGCTGGGTTAGCCTTCACTGTGTTATCTGTTCCTCCTCCTCATCTTGCAGGAAGGGGAAAGGAGAGATCTGCAACTTTTGCATGGATAAATCCTTGGTGCTTTACTTGCTGGAATATATTGCATAGGAACACGATCTAATACACATTTTGTGGTTGGTTGGTAAGAAATAAGGTATCCTATCCCAAAGCAAGTGAGCAGCACAATTTCTCTTGTATGACTCCAGCTTTGTGCTCTTTGTTCTCTACTACACTTTTAAAGTGCAGTAGATCTTTTTTAATCATGAGACTTCACTGGGGCACCATCCTAATGGGAGCTTGGTGCATACTTAGGCTTTCTATGCCACTCTACACCTTGCATTGTGCACACCTGCCTTTAGAGTTCATATTTTAAGTACCCTTGCAACAATTTGATCATTCAGATAAAGCACAGAAGTTCTTTTCTTTTGTATGCAGTAGGTGTCTGTGAATGAGTGTGTACTTGTCTACCTCATTTATTTACCAAAGAGAAGCAATTAGTAGTAGTGACCTTGGCAATTTGGGCAGAGGTGTTGGGGTTTGGTTGGTTTTCATTTTTTTTTACCATAATGCTGCAGATTTCTCCTAGAATTAAAATCCAGACAAGGTGGAAACTGGCACATACTGTATATAAAATGCACATAACTTTCTATTACAATCTTGCAGGCAAGATCACCAATATCTGAATGGTTTCTAGTGAGGTGGAAGTACATGGACAGGTAGAAAGCACAGGCAGAGTTGAGGTTGGGATTTTTCTTTACTTTTGAATGATGGTAAGCTCTTGGTGCTGCACAGGATGGCAGAATGGGCCCTGGCAGTGCCCTGAAAACCAGAGTGGCAGCTGCTGCTGCCAGGAGAGGGGATAAGAATGCATGAAATGGCACTAATTCAGGAAAAATAGGTCATGTGAGCCTTTGCTGGACGCTGTTCACTGCTCTGTGGCACAGAAAGGCAGCTCTGGGTGTACCAGGCACTTTGCCCTCGGGGCAGCACAACTGAGTTTGCTCCTGTTGGTCTGAAGCCTCGAGCCAGCCCCAGGGATTGGTTTGCATTCACTGTGCCCTCCAAACAGAACGTGTTCAGTTACTTATCGGCCACTTCACAAATCAAACAGCTTTGGAAACCACCCCCCAGGTAAAGCTGTTGATGGTTGTGACGAACTTCCATGGGTGTTTACAGACAGACCAAGTGCCCCATGAGATGAAGTATGAAAGATCTGAGGAGGAACTCAGTTGGTCCAGCAGAGCAGGAAGCCCTGGGTCTAGGATTAAGCAGTCATTAATAACTGTTGCTTTTACTTTTCCAAAATTCTATCCAGAAGGAACTGTAATAATGTCTCCAATTTTTGCTGAGTCCAGTGAGTAAGCTCCTCCTGTGGCACACACCCAACCATTTCTGTCTTCTGGGCTTTAGGAGGTGGAAT
>JAWWEV010000018.1:16914501-16927395 GCA_035583235.1 Hafferia zeledoni | reverse complement strand
GCTGTAAAGCCAGGCTTGCTTAGGAAGGGGAGAATCTGTGAACTGGCTGTAAAGCCAGGCTTGCTTAGGAAGGGGAGAATCTGTGAACAGGCTGTAAAGCCAGGCTTGCTTAGGAAGGGGAGAATCTGTGAACTGGCTGTAAAGCCAGGCTTGCTTAGGAAGGGGAGGGTTCACACCCAGTGTCAAGCACCTGCTCCCTCTTTGCAGTAGCTGCAGGGAGACAGGCAGCTGAGATCGGGACCCTCGTTCTTTTCCCTGGGAAGCCTACAGAGACTAAACAGAAATCAAGTACCTGTAGCAGGGCAGCTGTTTTGTTTCACCACTGCCCGATGGCACCTGTGGACTTGGCATACCTGAGGCTACTTGCCATGACTCCTGTATCAGCTACTTCTGTGAGCTGTTACTGGGGAGAAAAAAGTTCCCACTAAAAAGCTCAATTTTCTTTATTTTTCTCCATGTTTAGAGGAAAATTTTTCTTTGGTATTAAAAGCAGATTGGAACAAGCTCATTTACTCTTTGGAAGCTACATGGTATTTAATGTATGATGTATAGTACTGTATTGGCTGGTCTGGATGGATACCAGCTTCCCAAAGGAGACCATCCCAGTGTCTCCAATAACTCCTCTATGCTGTAGAAAGGTCTTATTAGCTGGAGAAAGCACAAACCCTCTGCAGAAGCCCCTAAATTGGACTGGAGATTATTTGAACCTTGCTCACTTCAAGTAAGTCCATTGAAGTCAATTCCGAGAGCACCGACAGCTGGGATGTTCCTGGGACCTCTGGGGTGTCCTGAACCTTTTTACAAATCACGGCAGAAAGAAGTTTCTCCGAGTTTAATGACTAGAGGATTATTATGCAAGTGAAGGTTAACTGGTGTAAAACAAGCCCGTGAGGGGCAGGGCTCAAACCCAGAACATGTGTGTTCCCAACTAAATCTTTCAGCAGGTTCAAAATGTTCCCTGCCCCTGTAACCCCCCGGATTTGTTTCCTCTGAGCACATCTCGTCTATTTTGAGCACTCAGTAAACATGAACTTTAGCTCTTCACCGGGAAAAGGAAGGCAGAATACTGTTTGTCTGCTATCCCGGTGTCCCAGGCTTCAGCCGAGCGTTGAGCCAACCGGTCTGTCAGGACTCGCCGGCTGTGCGGTTGAGGTTGCCCTTTGCATCTGGCAGGACCACGCAGATGGCAGAGGGCGGTGCGGGCTCTGCTGCGTTCAGTGCAGACTGTGCCGAGCAGGTTCCCGAGCCCCCAGCCCGGCTCTGTGCGGTGCCTGCTCAGCCTCACACCCTCCTGTGCTCGGGACGCGCCGCCTTCCAGGGTGCCTTGGCCACAGCCTTTTCCCCCTTGCCTCTCTCCTCACTGGGCTGCATTCCGGTTGGGGCTGTATCAGCGATAAGGACACGGGGTCGCGACTCCGTCCTCGTGTTCTCTGTGGGTGCTGAGCGGGTGACACGCACTCAGATGTGCAAGGGCAGCAAAGTTCTTTCCGAATGAGCTTGGAATCTGCGATCCCGCTTCGCCCTGCCCTGGCGCGGGAACGCCGCCAGCAGCTCCGGAAGAAACGAAGCCCCAAACAGTGCTGCTTTTGTCCCGGGTTTGTTAGTTAATCTCGGGACGCCTCCGCAAAGAGATATTCATGAAAAGGGAGCGGGGAGGGCCGATGTGCTGCCCGGGCAGCCCCAGGGGCCGGCACGGAGCGCTCTCCCAGGACAGCCCCTCCTGCAGGTCCCTCCCCGCTACTCTGGGCACGTCCCCGGTGCTCACCGGGGCTGCAATCCCTCCTCCTCCTCCTCCTTCTCTTCCTCCCCCTCTCTCCGCATGCGATCGGCAGCCCCTCCTGTTTTCTTTCCTCTGCTCCCTCCCTCCGGCAGTGCCATCCTTCTCCGTCCCTGCCCTCGCTCCGGCAGCCCCTGTCCTTCCCCTCCCCGGGTGGGAGGTGCCCGCAGCCCGTAGAAAAGGGCCGGCTCGGCGCTGCCGGGAGGGTTCGCGGCCGCCGGAGGTGCCCGAGCGCGGTGTGCGGTGCGCGAGGGCTGCAGGACAGAGCGAGGCGCTCGCACCGCACAAGGTATAGCTCTGATGGAGGGAAACACCGCGGGGAATATTGGAGACTGTTTTTTCTCCCTGGCAGCGGCTCGGCACTGTTTTCTCTTTTCAGCGGGTTCTGTTCTTGTGCTGTTTGGCTTCGCTGAGGGTGGTGCGCTGGGCAGGGGCTGTTTGGGACTCGTGGGTTGAACGGGTTTGTGCTAGTCCTGCCTCGGATGGCATCCTCCATGCCTTGCTCGGCTGTAGTCTGTCCAAGAAGGGTGTTTATTTACTTTTTCCTTTCTGTGTGTCTGCAGGTGGATTTGTCCATCAGGCTTTTCCCCTTTGAGGACCTCCTGCTCAGCTACAGCGATGTGGTTCTTGGAAAAGATCAGACCATCACATGAAAATGGAAACCTCCCCAGCTCCTTTCTGGGACTGCCACATGGCCAAAATCTGCCAGAAAAACCCCGACTGGGGGCTGCTGCTTTTCCAAATGTGCTCACCCCTGACAGAATCCCTGAATTCTGCATTCCCCCGAGGCTGACCGGCTCTGGCTCCGTTAAGGGCGCTGGTTTCCACCAGGATCACAGTTCAGTGGATGCAGCTCTTGCTTCTGACTGTAGCCCCAGGTCTTTGCCACACCTCATTCAGGTGGAAAGTGTTGAAGAAGAGATCACAGCCCTGGAGGAAGAAAGCACCAACTCGGACCCGCAGTCCCAAGCAGCACTTTCCCTGCCCCACTTTCCCAGAGCCCCCACTTCCTATGGCTTCTGCACTTTGCTGGAGAGTCCCCACACCAGGAGGAAGGAGTCCATCTTCCACGGTGACCCACGTGCTGCTGTGCCCAGCCTGATGCTGTCTCGGTCCAGAGCCAACACCTTCAGTGGCAAAGGGAGCGTGTCTAATCCCATCAGCTTGTCTTCTGTGAGGCCTCCTCCCAAGCACCTCTCTCTGCACAGGCAAGGTGCCTGTGACAGCGATACCGCCTCCTCCAGCGATTCCTCTCCTTTCAGTTCTCCTCTTCTCAGCAGGTCACCTTCCAGACCCTGCTCCCTGACCAAAGCACAGAGTCAGGAGGGGCTGCTCTGCCGAGCGCTGAAAGCCAAGAGCAAATCCAGCGTGGCCAGGAACAATTCTCTCTCCACGGAGGAGAGCAGCTCCACGGATAACAGTCCCTGTGCCATCAGGAGGGCCTCGGAGGGGCACTGCTCTGCCATCATCCCCCTGGAGCTGAGAGGCAGCCGGGACAGGCTGGTGGGGGAGAGCGCCGTGGTGATGGACAGGGGCGGCTTGTTGCGGCTCTGGGCCGAGTACTGCGCGGAGAACGAGCGGCTGCGCATCCGCCTCATCAGCGCCGAGGGGCTGTACGAGCGCTCCGTGCAGCCCAAACACATCAACTGCTGCATCACCTTCTCCCTCGTGCCGGGCAAAACGCAGAAGCAGAGGAGCACTGTTATAAAGAGAAGCAGAAATCCCATCTTCAACGAGGACTTCTTTTTTGATGGCATTGCAGAAGAGGAGCTGTACAGCCTCTCTGTAAGGATGAAAGCAACGAATAAAGGGTGCAGTATGAAACGAGATTATACCTTAGGAGAACGGGAATTGTCTTTAATGAGCATGTTGTCAGTGTAATGCTTCAAATATTCAAACAGAACTTGTCTTCTAAAAGTTTTCTACTAAATAAAGTTTTGGGTTGACTTTGTTGGGGTCTTTTAAGTAAAAAGGACTGCATTGCTTGGTGTTACCATCGTGCTCTTGTGCCTTGCTTTGCTGCTCAACACTTCAAACTCTGTTAGGTATTTGGGATTGAAAGGTGGCTCTGGAGCACACCTTCTGCCTGCAGAGCTGAACAGAAGGGCTGATTTGCCTTTAGGATCAAGGATGAGGCAGTTCCCAAGTCAAGGCTGTTCTTGTTTCTGGCTTTCAGGCTGTTGCTTTTCACTCATGCCGGTCCTTTGTGCACACACGATGCACTGACCTCTCTTGCAGCTGCCTGGTACAACATCAGCTCAGTGGACCCTTCTGCCAGCGCTCATATTGGCACAAACGAATGTTTTAACGAGCCCTGTGTTCGGGGAGGAGAAGAGAGAGAGAGAAAGTTTGGGAATCAGCTTTTCTATAACAGGGGTGGAGGATTTGGATTCCCAAAACCAGTGAAGTTTGTGTTGAGGATAACAGGATCAGCTTCTGAGCAGCTGTCAAAAGCTGGGCATGGCTCTCTGTGCTTACACAGACCCACAGTACCGGCCCCGCCCCGGCCCTGCCCCGGTGGGTGCTGAGCACACTCACGTCTTCATTTACCTTCCCTCGCCCTGGCTCATTGCCCAGCGCTCAGAATGGAGTTGCCGGGTAATTGCCTTTTGGTCAGGAACGTACCCTGGGGCTATAACCCTCAGCAATTCAGCTATTGAGCCCTTGCTGGAGCAGATAAGATATCGGTCGGGCAAGGGCAAAGGGCACTTTGGGATCCCTGCTTTGGATTCCTGTTTCATACCTTGCTCGAGTCACTGTCATACAGGTGGCACAGCACCGGGAGAGGCACAAAGGTGCAGAGCTCCTGCCCGCTTGAGATCACCTTCCTGGTTTTATTTTTTCTGCTGAGGGCTGGGTAAAACAGATAAACCAGTGGACAAAGCAGGAGGAGACAGAAACTCTGTCTTGAAAGCCCAGGCCTGTTGCTGCCTCCCTTGATTAAGTTGCAGGCTTCATTATGTGGAGGTAGATAAGCCTTAATGGAGGAGTAATCCACACTGGCATGGGCACAGAAAGGAAAGGTTTCCTCTTGTGTTCCCTGGGGGGGCTGTAGAAACAGGGCCTTGCTTGTGCCCTAATATACAGCTTAAAAGATCTTTCACAGAGATTCTAACAGAATGTCCCCCTGGCCTATTCTGGCAAGAGTGCAGCTGCCTGCAAATCCTGGGACTGTTCCTGGGGAGGTTCTGGTGTTCCTTGCCCAATGAACCATTTGCTTCTGCTTCAGACAAAAGTACTGCAGGAAGGATTTTTTCCTTCTGATGGCAGAAGAAGCTCAAAGGATGTTATTTGTGACTATGAGTGCTCTGAAGTGCCCATCACTGATCTTTGATCCAGCTCACCTGAGGTGCTTCTAAAAGCAGAATGCTTGGACTGACACACTGTTCACGTGCAGGTGCTTCACTGTCACTTGTGTCCTTGAATCTGGGCACACTGACCATAAAGGAAAACCTAAAGGAAGTGGGGAGAAGTGAAACTGGAAAATGTGACCTCAAGGAAGAATCAGTAATGCTGCAAAAAATTAAGCCTGTTCAACTGGCTATTGCATGGGGTCTCCCAAAGGAAGGCAGAGGCTCCCTCTTCAGGCTTATCACTCACCCACCACCATATTTTCTGTTACTGAGGCTCAGGGTCTCTTCACAGGTGTATCCACATGGAGAGAGAGGCTGAGGTGGGACAGAGGAGAACACTGAGGTGCATCAGGGGATCACACACAGTCACACTACAGGGGGGTAACTCTGCCCTGTGACATGTGCTGTCCTGCAGGGACACAGCATGGTGGAATGGTTCAGGTGGGAAGGGGCCTCTGGGGGTTCTACCACCTGAGTGCTGCTGACAGCACAGTCAGCTCCAGCAGGTTGCCCAGGACCACTTCTGGTCAGGTTTAGAGTGTCCCCAAGGACTGAGACTCCTCAATCTGCTTGGGAAACATTCTCCAGTCCTTTTACCACCCTACCAGCAGGAAAGTTTCTTATTTCTGAATAAATGGAATTTCCTGTATTTCAATTTGTTCTCATTGCCTTTTGTCCTGTCACTGGATACTGCTGAGTAGAGCCTGTCTCCATCCTCTTCACTCCCTCCCAGCAGGGATTTGTGCACATCAGATCTTCCCTGTAGTTACTGCCATAAAACAAATGTGTTCCTGAAGTCTCATCCTTCATCAGGCAGGGAAGGAGGTAAGTCCTTTAAGACAGTCCTCCCTTCCTGTCATAGGAAAATACGTGGGCTTGTCTCTCAGATATTTAAAGAGATGGAGGCTGCACCTTTGGTTGGTTGAAAGGAAACTGAGCTGGTTTTAAGGCTTTTTAAACAACTACTTATTCCTGAGAAACCCTCCTTGCAGAAGTTTGATTGTAGGCCTGCAAGCCCAGAAGGTGACAGAAAACAAAGAGGTAGAAGACTTGCAGACCCATTTCAAAGGCAGAGTTTAAGCATGGGAAGGACAGATGGACTTTGCATATGTTTCTCTGGTAAACAATTTAAATTCAGGTTTTTCTTGATAGTTTCCTTCTTTAATACAAGGCATTTGAATGAAGTACCTGTCCAGCTACATTAGCCAGGCTCAGGACTAGGTATGACTGTAACACTAAATGAAACACAGTTTCTGTGGGGCCTTTTACATTTTGGGCTATTTGGCCCCTTTTGAGCTTTGGGATGTTGCTTATCAGGTGTTGTTAACAGTGCAAAGGCGTAATACAATCTGAACACTTCATTGGCTTGGCTGTGAGAGGGCACAGGGCTTGTTTTGCTGTGCTCTCAGAGGTCACTGAGCTGTGAGAGGGGAACTCCTCCAGCGCTGCCGGTGCTGCAGCCGCTTCCCGTGAGCGTCAGCCCGATGGGGCAATTACGTAAAACACCTGCATGAGCAAACAGAAAGGCAACTGGATCCTTTAGCCTGGAAAAATTCATGATGCCTCAATGCTTTAGTATTAGAGTCAACAGCAAGAAGCAAATCTACCCCCTGGCATTAGCCAACAGCCACTCAGATCTAAGAAACATTATTTTCAGAGGTTTTCTGACCTTCTGAAATACCATATAGGAGCACAAGTGACTGTCTCCAGCAAAACTCCTGGTTAGGGGTCGTCTGAGCAGTTGTGTTCAGTGGTGTTCACTGGCTGGAAGATCACATCTTCATTTAAATTTGAAAAAGGCCCCAGACAATTGTTTGAGGAAAAAAAGGTCTTCCTGCCAAGATCCTGGACTCACGTTTTGCTGAGCAAATATTTGTTTCACCTGCACTGGAAGTGCTACTTGTACTGCCTTTTTCAAATGCAGTTATTTTGACCCTGCATCTTCCAGTCTGGAGAAATGTTACTGCAAAGTTAAGTGTTACATTTTTCTTTCCAGAAATCCACTCAGGTTATCTCAAATATAATTCGTGTTGCAATACACTGAGGTATGGCAGGGTGAAAAGTGCAATTCCTGTAACTGTGCTGCTTTCAGGTAAAGTTCAGAAATAACACCAAGGGAAGCAAATATCTGTGACCTAAAGAGCCTAAGAGAACAAACCTGTAGACTGGGGATTAGGCAGCATAGAGTGTGCAGTATCAAATTCTACTGATTGCACCACTTCTAAGCTGCTCCCATTTCCCAGACTGGCTCTGGAGAGACACCTGTGCTGCTTCCAAGGGCTTTTTGGGAAGGGAACTTCTGTCTCTGGGCTTGGCTTTCAGAAGATTGAACATGTGATGGGGCCTAATGAGCAAAAATTCTATTTTTTCAGTCTAGTTAGTGATTGCTGAGGGTAATTCTCAGTTTCCTCAGAGAACAGAGGAAAGAACAAATAGATGGATATATAAATCTGCAAAAAGCCTGTCTGTGGATTGCCAAGCTGGGGAAGTTGTCCTGGAAATCTGTGTGAGCTGGATTGTGTGAAAGGAGCTGGGGCCATGCCATGGGCTGTGCTGCTGGGCACACCCACCCCCTGCAGCAGCCCTAGGGGTGGGCACCTGTCCTGTTGTGAGAGCCCCAGCTGGCAGAGGGAGCTGAGCTGTGGGGGTATGAGCCTTGGCCAAGGCAGGGAAGGCAATGAGTCACATCTATTGATGGCTTTTGGCAGCAGGATGTTTGAGTAAAACAAACAGTGGCCTTACGCTCACCAAATGAATAGTGTAATTAGGGCCTGTCTGCTCTCCCTGCTGTGTGCCCTGGACAGAAGAATGCACCTAAGAATGATCTGCATAATTAAACGAGATGGCATTTCAGAGCAGACTTAGTGCTGGTGACTGTGAAGTCCACTCTGAAATCCTTATTAGTAGTGTCTTAGAAGAAAAGTCTAAAATGATGCTGAGCAGTCTGTCCTCACAGCAGAGACAAAATCAAGTTTACTGTTGCAGTGTCTCTGAACCAACCCCTGCATCAAGGGGATTGATTAAACACACTGTTGTTGTGCTGGGCACACTTGCTGTGCTGGGCACACTGTTGTTGTGCTGGGCACACTGTTGTACTGGGCACAGTGTTGTTGTGCTGGGCACGCTGTTGTACTGAGCACGCTGTTGCTGTGCTGGGCACGCTGTTGTTGTACTGGGCACACTTGTGCTGGGCACAGTGTTGTTGTGCTGGGCACAGTGTTGTACTGGGCACAGTGTTGTTGTGCTGGGCACACTTGCTGTGCTGGGCACAGTGTTGTTGTACTGGGCACACTTGTGCTGGGCACACTGTTGTGCTGGGCACACTGTTGCTGTGCTGGGCACACCGTTGTACTGGGCACACTTGTGCTGGGCACACTGTTCTTGTGCTGGACACACTGTTGTACTGGGCACAGTGTTGTTGTACTGGGCACACTTGTGCTGGGCACACTGTTGCTGTGCTGGGCACACTGTTGCTGTGCTGAGCACACTGTTGTGCTGGGCACAGTGGTTTTGTGCTGGGCACACTGTTGTACTGGGCACACTGTTGTTGTACTGGGCACAGTGTTGCTGTCCTGGGCACACTGTTGTGCTGGGCACACTGTTGTGCTGGGCACAGTGGTTTTGTGCTGGGCACTCTGCTATTTTGCTGCCTCCAGAGCAGGGGAAAGGGGCTGTGTTCTTTGGGTATTGGCACGTTGTGCCTCCACTAGGATGGATAAGCAAATCCTGTGTTTTGGGCTGCTGGTTCTCTGCATTTAAGGGATCCTTATGAAAGGAAAAGAGCTGTTCCCATCAGGAAGAGAAATGGCTCCAGCCCAGGTTGCTGGGAGTATATGGCAGTTGGTGTGAGGTGCTGGGAACAGAGCACAGTCACAGGCAGGAAAAGGAAGGTCTAACAAAGAGGAGTGAGTAGAGTTAACAGCCAAAGGTGACCAGACAGTTCTGTCTTCTGATTTTATTATTCTTTCTGCTATTACTTTTCTATTTCTGGCTACAAACGTACTAATGCTGCAAAATTAGCTATCCTGAGTGGTACAGTGAGACCCTGACCTTGTCAAGCATTGCATGTACTAGACTGGAAAGCACTGAACATTTTCCAGCTTGCTCTGTTCTGTTCAATCTTAATGGTTTTTCTGTTTGCCTTTCTCAGCCTCTTCAGAGCAAGATCAGGAAGTAGCACAGGGTGAAAGAAAGTGATCTGAAAAACCTTAGAGCTGCTTGTTTTTAGCAGGAGGACCAGCCAAAGCTCTGGGTCTTCATTGCACTGCTCTGGTGAAGGAGCACACACAGGGAAACAATCCACAGCCTGTTTAAACTGTTGCCGGGAATTACAGGAGGTCACACAGGTTTGGCTTTGCATCCCAAATGCTGTGGGTTTCACATGGTTGTGTCTCTCCATGTTCCTCAGCAGCCTGTAAGGAAAAGCTGTTCCCTGTGTGGACAACATAGGCAAGAAAGACACTGAGGGAAGCACTGAGGGGAGAGCCTGAATTAAAGGTTCGCATTTCCTCATGTGCAAAGGATGAGATGAAACAGTTTAGAACAGCATTGCATGAATATCCATGGTTATTTCTATCATCCCTTTATAAAAGTGCACAGTGCCAGAAGGTGAGACCATTTAACTCCAATCCTTGTTCTGGTTTTGGTGGGGTGGGTGCTTTTTTGTCAAATCTTCCTGTGCTAACTATTGACTGTTTCCAGTGAGCAATAATCTGAATTTACCATATCAGTTCATGTAACAGCAGTACCAGATGTCTTGAAATGCCAGAGCACCTGAAGTTTGCCTTTGAGGTTTCTGTGATTTCACCAGACTATTTAATTCATGTCATTGTGTCTCTAGGAGATACTCTGCTTGTAAACATGTGCTGCTTGATCCTGTCTGACAGCCCAGTGCCCATTACAGAGCTGTACCTGCCAGAATTGCTTCCTGCTGAGATCCCAACCTTGAAATCTTGTGGAAGGAGCTGGGCCCTGGGCACAGGTGGCTTTTGCAGTGCTGGATGCCACAACTGCTGCTGATCTGGAGGGCTCAGCACTGCTCCTTCATGCACTGGGACAGCCCTGGTGTCAGGCCCAGCAGGACCTGCCCCCAGCCTGCAGTGACTGCTGTGCTGGAGCTGACACTGACCCATGGAGCTGACACTGACCCATGGAGCTGCAATGCAGGAGAAGGGGGTCACCTTGTGCAGCTCGTTAAAGGCAAGTGGCTCCTGCTGAGTGCTGGCAAAAGCGATGTCACAACTGGTGAAAAAGTGGCTGTGGTAAATTCTGCCTTTCACACCCCTAATTAGCTGCTGTCAGAGCTGATTCAAGGCAGTCATTCAGCTGTGCAGTCTTGGGTCAGTTGGTCTGTGGGGGAAAGGAGGCGAGTCAAGACTCCACAGATGATTTCTAATGACAGGAAATGTTGTGTAAAGCACTAAGTGGTGTTTGTGTGTCGTGTGTGCCTCACCAGTGGCTGAGGATGGGTGGGCTGGGAGGGCAGGCATTGCCAAGGTGGGGCTGGGAAGGAGAATTCCTCCTGTCTCCCTTGACAGGTGGTTAACCCTGTGCCCTGATAGAGGATGCAGTGCACTAGAAAAATCATTTTGCATTCCTATTTTTAAGATAAAACTTCTGATTTCCCTTCAGAAAAGTTACAAAACTGTTCTACATCTTTGTGCTTATTAAGACAGCTGTGTATTTAGCAGGATGCTTTGCTGGGTCTGTACCTAATCCAGAGGAATCTCAAACAAAACCATTGTTTGTATGAAAAAGTTGGTGCAACTGAGAGTTGCTCTTAACCCCTTGGGAGAATTGGACATTGTCCAAGACTGCATAAACCTTAAGCACAAGCCTAATTCATCAGTGAGTTTCCTCAGATCTGTCCTAAATACACCTATAGGAAAGGAACAGACACATCTGCAAATGCAGACCAGGAGGTGTGGGAAGCAGCTGGAATATTTCTGTACTGCTCTACAAATGCACTTGGCCTTGTTTAGCCATCTGCTTTGGGGATATCTTGTTAGGAATTAATGAGTTAGGGTTGCTTCAGGAGTGGCACTGGATGGAAGTTGTGGGACCATGACCTGTCCAGCTGACAGGAATGACTTGCCACCCTTGGAAGTTGCCACGTGGGCACAGGAAATGATGAGGTTCCAATGTGGAGGGCCCAGAGGAGCAGAACACCTGAGAATTCACCGATATGAATGGAAACAAAGGGAGATTTAACCTGTGGAACCTTTCAAAAGGTCAAAACGCAACATTTTCCCAGGGAAGTTATTGGAAGCAAGGCTGATAAAGTAGAAAACCAAAATGTAGGACTAGGACTGCCAGTATGGAACTAATCTGCTCCACTTATTTGTATTTCCACCCAGTGTTTGGGTCATAAAGAAATACTGTTTGAAGACTGGGCACCACTCATATTTCACTTTTGCTTGATAAGAGCTACTTTTTCTAAAGGAAACCAGTCCTTTCTATGGCTTTGGCCCATGACTCTTTGTCAGCTTCAGAATCACTGAGCAGTTGGTGCTGAGGGCCCCAGGGATTCCCTTGTTCAGCCCTTCTCCAGGCAGAGTCAGTGCAGCTGCTCAGGCCCGAGGTCAGCTGGACTTGGGGCATCTCCAAAGGATGGAGACTACAACCTGGTAAGGATGGTCCACCCTCAGAATAAAAAAGTGAGGTGTTTCTCCTCTTCCTTCTCCTGTGCCATCTTATGTTTGTATGGAATTTCCCATGTTTCAGTCTGTTCCCATTTTCTTTTGCTCATTTTGACAGCACTGAGAAGAATTTGGCTCCATCTTTGCTTCCTCAAATCACACTACCCTTTTCCTTTCACTCAGTCTCACCTTCCAAACGCAGGAGATGACTTTTCTGGGCTTTGTTCATATGTTTTGCTACCAGAAATGTAATATAGGATCTCTTATCCATCTTGGCTTTTTTTTTAGAAGTACTACAAGTATCTGTGCTTCCATCCTGCTTACATTTCATGCAAAGGGAATATCAGAAGAATGTGCCAAGTTAAAAACTTTTAATAGCCATGTGTAATGTCATGAATATAAAATACAAGTGTTGGAAAACCAAGCAGGACTTAGAACCTGAAAAGATTACACATTTACTGGTAAGAAAATCTACAATATTGCAAGAAAGGTCTTAAACCAGTACCACCCCTGGCTCCCCAGAAAAGAGAAGAGTAGTTATATTTATTACTAGATACTCAAATTTTCTTGCTTATCCATTAGGAAACTAAGGCCCTGATTACAAAGGTATATGCCTAGAGGAATTGGAACCTTCTGGGCTTCTGTGTCTAAACTTAAAATAGTGTCTGAAAACTAACATAAGTGGTGTGCTGAGTATCTCAGCTGGGCTTGGGGTGGTCTGCACGGCCTTGACAACTGAAGCGGTGAAGCAGCAATTCATCCTGCACTGGAGCTGAGCAGGCTGTATTATTCAAACCACTGAAGCTGGGGAGGTAACAGTTGTAGGAGGAGCTCCTGACAGTGGCCAGTGGGAGTTCCCCTGTCTGGAACTGCCTCCTGTGACTTGTAACCAAGACCCCTCGTGCTCAGGGGGAGAGCTGTGGGCAGCAGAGAGCACTGACAGGCACTGCTCTAAGTCACTATGTTACATATTACAGTATCTCTGGGCCTGTGAGCTGTTTCATGCAGACCCTGAACAAAACCTGAAGGCTGCTGATGTACATATATTGAGGATATTGAGGTGCTGGAGCGGGTCCAGAGAAGAGCAACAAGGCTGGTGAAGGGACTGGAGCACAAGTGCTGTGGG
>JAWWEV010000018.1:16893197-16906016 GCA_035583235.1 Hafferia zeledoni | reverse complement strand
TGGGGAATCCACCCCCTCTCTGGGCAGCCCATTCCAATGCCTGAGCACTCTCTCTGCAAAGAATTTTTTTCTGATATTCAACTTAAATTTCCTCTAGCAGAGCTTGAGCCCATCGTGCCCCCTTGTCCTATTGCATACTCTTCTACTGTTCTCTTGTAAAACATGCTCACCTGTCCTCTGATCATGCCAGTGGATACATTTTAATTCATCTTTCTTGACAAGAAGTGACTACTCTAGTGAAGGCCTTGTGTTGCGTGAGAGACTTGCAAAGGGTTATTAAATATGAAGGCACAATCTAGTTCTGTGTGCTTTTTCATATTTTATTATTTTAAATGATCAAGGTAAATATTAGCATCACAGAAGCACATCACATGGGCTCAACTACTGTCAACTTAAAGAGAACATTATCATAATCAAACCAAAATGACAGTTGAGATTAGATGGTGTGTTACCAACTATATTGACCCAGTTCAGTAGTTTATGAAGTCATAAAGTTCATACAGTGTGTAATCCACGTGTGTGCCATCCAAGTGTGTGCCCAACAAAGTCAGGAATTGCTATTTGTTCATTTGGCATCAGGTGTTTGACAGAGAGGTGGTTTCCTTTTGGTAAAGGCCTCTCTGCAACAGGACTTGAACAATTTGGGATTGCCAGTGCCAGGATTCCCTGAGCATGGGACGTGGAGGGGAGGATGAAGCCACTTTGGCTGCTCTTAAGGAACTGCAGAGATCTAAGCAGGCCCTTTGCCATTTCCTGCTCCAGCACTTCCTCCTGAAAATTTCATTGCAGCTGCAGAGCTGTTGTTTACACTCCTTCTTTATTCCCTTTACCCACATGGGCACAAAGCTTGCCAAGGGATTTGCTACAAGGTTCATCTCTAGACTAGCCTTAGGCTCATTCTTTTTTGATCTCTTTTTAAAGAGCAGGATTATGAGTTGAGATTTGCTGAGATTTTGAGGTGAGATGACCTAATTATGGACTGTCTACAAACCAGAAGTGCAGATCCTCTGCACTGGCTGACAGTCAAGTTAATTGTGACCTGTGGACACAATCTGGGTGACCCAGTCCCCTTCATAAAGGAAATCTTAAAACTTAAATCCTGTTCAGAGCTGGTCGTCATCACTCTGCTACAAAGTCTCAGAAAGGACCCATCTGTCTATTTTAGGTTAGATAACTTGAAACATTATCTTTTTTTTTTTTTTTTAGTTCATCTGAGAACATAGAATAACTTATATGCAAACATATTTTTCAAGATAATTCTGCTGTGCCCACTGATGTTTCCCAGTTGCTGAGTCAACTGAACACTAATTTTCTTTCATTAAAAAAAAATCTAAAATGTTGTAAATGTGTCTTTTTAAGTTCCCATCTCTTGTCTTTACTGTACATAACTGGGTTGTGTTTTGGAGTTTGATCTATTGAAATCCTAGTCTAAGATTCTATGGTTATATGTTCTTAGTGCTTGTTACATACTCAGTAAAAACTAGTGTTTTTCAAAATATATTTTAAGTGGAAAAAATTTTATACACCTTGTTGGCATTGGCTGTGGAAGACAAAAAATGGGAAGAAAAAATTCCAGTCATAGACTGCAAACCTCACATATGATTGAGCTGACTGATGCCATTATTAATTAGGATATGCTTTTATGCTTTCCTGACTGCACTGCTTCCCAGAAATATTGTAAGTGGTGCTTCTGCTCACAGTTTAACTCCCTTGTAAACACTCCCATCTGCTCAGTGTTTTCCTTCCTGCATAACTTTTACCTCAGTGGTAAAAGCGGCTGACTGAGGGCATTGGGCAAGAAATGCACCTGCAGATTGTCATGTTGTAATGAATGTGGAGATGAGGGGATGTTGGTTATATCAGATGGTATCTATGTTGGCAAATGCCAGTTCAAGGATCTGGGTGACAGGACACTTCAGTGCCTACTACTAATGTTTAAGTGTCAAGGAACAGTTTTATTGACTTCTGGATGGCTCTGCCTTGGAGAGTGCTATAATTTAAAATGCCTTTTCTCAAAATTGTATATTCTCAAAATCGATACAATTTGATGTGGTTGTGGGCCAAATTGTTGTGTCATGGAAATCATTATCATTCCACTGACTTCAAATATATTTCTTGATCTCAGGAGAAGCAGAATCATCTTCAGATTTGACCATTTTAATGGCAGAAGTATAAATAGAATATTCATATGAAGTTTTGAATAGTGGAAGAGTCTTTCTAAACTCTGTTGGACACTCCAGGTGGCTCCTTTCATGCAGGTGTCAAGTTTCAGAGTAGGGTGATAGCAAAATTCAGCTCAGCAAAGCTACATATAAAAAATCCCAAGCTCCCAGTTTTCCTCTGTGGGATTTGCTGACAGCAATTAACTCTGAGTTTCACAGGCCCCACAGCCTCCCCCAGGAAGAAATCCCACAGCATCTCCATGCTGACTCCAGCTTCTTCCAGAGGACCAAGAGATTCCTCCAGGTTTGGGAGCCCTTGATTTTTAAAGTGAGGACTGACTGTTCCATTCTTACTAATTGCTTCCCAGTTAACAGGGAATATGCTTCTGAAACAAATGAGTATCTAATTTTAACTCCATGTAGATCTTGTTCTGTGCATTTTAGGTGAGAAAAAATCAAACTTGAAATGACACAGACAGTCTGCAGGAGAAATGTTTAATGCTGGGATAGAATTTGGGGTTACATAAAGATGAATAAGTTGAAGAGGGGCAGCATGGATAGGCAGCCTACAAGATGTGCTGGAGACTCCTATTTAGAGGTTTCAGCTGGGTCAAAACCACATAGTTTGGTATTTTAAAGGATTTTAAGACTCAGATTTAAATAAAGAAATGTTTGAACATGAGAGTTTTCTGATCTGGCAGTGGAATTCAGATGGATCCCTGTGCCCATGCTGTGAACCCACCTGTGTGACTGGATTTGGTGTAATGGGTGAGGTAACAGAGCACTTGATGTGTGTCTGTACTTGAGGATTGCTACTTTGAATTCTGAAAATGCATAAACCAACAGATTTGTCATTCAAATAATCTGATTTGCACAGACTCTTGCAGCACAGCATGTGGGTGCCTAATTCATGTCCATGTTTATTATTTAACACCGTGCCTATATGTTATAGTAACAAGAGGGGGGGGGAAGGCACATATGGCTCACTGCTGTCAAAAATAAAGCTGCAGAAGCATGGTAAGCAGAGGCTCTTAATTTCTTTCTCATCTGCCAAGTACAACCTTTCACCTACAAAACCCAATCACCTGTAACAGGTAGTTGCTATGTTATTATTTTTATTAGGTATTATTAAATGGCTTCCTGCTGATAAGGGACAGCTTACAATATGTACAGCAACTTAAAATACAATTTGTATCCATAAGGCTCAACCTTCCTAAGTCACATCTGCCTGTTCCAGGGGGTGATGTTTCCTGGGAAAGGCGAGATGCTGCAAGCAGGTGAAATCTATAAATAGCTCTGTTAGCCAGTGCTGCTGTTCAGGGCTGTGCAGTGTGCTGAAAATGAAGGGCTTGTGTTGCCCAGGAGTTTCTACAGGTAGTTAGCACAGTCTGGGCCAGGCTGCCCTCACTGCTTCCCAGGCTGTGGGGACAATGCACCTTGTACCTCAGAGCTTGGGAAGCCCAGAATACAGCTAGAACTGTCCCAAAATCAGCCTGGAATGGATGTTGCCAAAGAACTTTATTCCTCTCTCTGTTTTTATGGAAAGTTTTTTACTTGTATCATAGTGAAGGACAAGCAGAAGGAATTGGCACTAATTCATGGGGGAGCTGTACCAAGCAAGGAGTCCCTGTGCTGGGAGCGTGGCCATGGCACTGTGGCACAGCCTCTGCTTTGGCACAGTTGTGGTACAGCCCTGAGAAAACAGCATTCAGCACCATCTGAGTGTCACACTCCACAGCCACAACAGTGCTATGAACTGTCACCGTTAAAGTGTCCAAGGGAAATGAAGTCAGGACTTCACTGAAGCTGTGCCAGTGTCCCCATGGATGTCCCCTCTGGGTGGTGGCACTGCAGGGCTGTCCCATTGCCTGTGGGGGAAAGTGGTGCGATTCTTGGCTACAGCTTTCACTGTCTGAATGTTAGAAAAAGCCAAAGAATACGGAGTTTTACAGAAGAGGGGAAGGCCAAATATAACTGAAAGTCAAGTCAGACTCGTACACTTAAAGTCAGGCTCAGTATTCCTTATCAGTTGAGAAGAACTGGAAAAATAAAGAATTTAAGGGCAGATATTGAGTATTTGAGTTCAAGTACAGTATTGAAACATATGTTGTGGCTTAACCTTCAAGTGGAATAACTTGTGGAATAACTGATAACTTGCTACTTACACCCAGTTATATACATCCTTCTTGTGTGAGAATCCTGGTAATAATGAACACCCAGATGATGCACATAAAACAATAAAGTTGGAATGGTAAGTGTACTTAACTTCAGTTGAAATACAATAAACTCTGAAATTAAATAACCTTCAAAAATACTACTCTAAAGTTTGTCCTCATATGAATAGTTAGTTTCAACAATAAAGTGGGAATATAAATAAAGACCATGTTCTTCAGTAATGAGAGATTACTGGGCACTCTTGCTGAGGTGTGTGGAAAGAAGTCGATCCAAAACTAGGAACTTTTTGGTAAACAAAAAATTCCCTTGAGCCACAAATTGCTGAAAAGAATTCAGTGTCACATGAAATGCTGTAATTCTTAACATGTGTTGACTTTGTTTATTATACCTATATAGATTCTAAGAGAGTTTATAGTTTTAAACTTACAGAGGAGACCAAAAGTCCCACGTGGTGTTTGTTTTGTTGTGCAATGGACACACATTGCCATGAGAGATGAGCATGGCCTAGAAGAAACATCTGAAGACAGCAGCTCTTTGGAATAATACCTGCTGTGTAATGTTTATTTTTGAAGCAGTTAGCCCATCTTTATTCTGAGATCTTTTTTTTTTTTCAGAGTTTTTTCTTCTGACTTTTTGTATTTCCTGTTCCTTTTTTATTATTATTTTAACTAAAAGCAGCACTGTGTAGATCAGCAAGGTCTGGAGTAAGAGGAATATCCATGAGAAGAAAGAAACTCTTTTTTTTTATGTTTTTGAGTTCACAGTAAGTAGGACATTTTGAATTTTTGCTTTACTGTATTAAAGACTGAGCTCCACATGTAGGAATTCACTCCCTATGTTTGTAAGTAGTAACTGTGCAACCTCCTATTGTTCTTAATTACTTCCAAATCAAACTTTGGCTGGTAATAAATAAGTGTTTGTGCTACCATTCAGCATCCTATTTCTTTAATATCAGCCATCACTTTTCCAGAAAAGCCTCTCAAAAATTTTATCTCTAACAATTCTATCATTGATGTCTCAGTGGGTTTTGCTGGAGGACTGTTCCAATGTCCAATGTGCAAAGAAATGGAATTTTTAGGCAGTGAAATGGCTTAGTTTTGGTTTAATAGATGTTCATGGGTGCTTTCACAATGAATAAGTTCAAGTTCTTCTCCAGTGAATGAAATTAAAGTTATAATTTAAAATCAAATGTATTTTCTCCAGAGTAGACTATTATTGCTTCCTTCCCCAGTTAAAGGCAACTTATTCATTAAAATAAACCCATTTTTATTTCAGCCAATTTTCTTACATAGCTAGTGGCTTTTTCATCTTCACAGCACATCACTGGAGCAGAAAGCTGTGACTCTCAGAAATACTGTCAAATAAAGCCCTCATGAAAAAATAAGTTATATTCTACTTATGATAGAACTTAACTGTTTTTGAAGATTCCTTTAATACAGCAATGTAATTTATATTCCAAGTCTCAGCTGGTATGACGTGCATGTGATCAATGCTTATAAGACAGACTAAGCCTCTTGGCTCAGAAATTTCATGCAGAAATGCAGATTGTAATTAATAAATCTCTTGGATGCAGAAAAGGTGCAGAACTCCTTTGAAAACCACCTGTCACAGTCAAACTGTCTGTGGAGCCACCCTCATCTCTGGATACAACATCACTTCTTACCATGTGGTTTCTGCACTATTTTGTTCTTGTTTTTTCTCATCACATGAAAACTATAAAAAGCTTTGGGTCCAGGCTTTTAACAAAGAACAATCAGAGGGAATTCATTTTTTTTTTAATCTAGATTTCTCTGAAAACTTGTTCATAGTACCAGTGAGGATAATTTTATGCAAGGTTTGTGTTGGAGGATAATGGGAAAGGGTGCACATCTATTTATTTATTTAGAAACAGATGTGGCATTTTTATAGGGGAAAAATGTACCCATTGTGTTCAGATTTAGACAACACATCTGGCTTAAAATTATTCTGAGAAACCAAACTGGGGTTTCTGCAGATGATAGAGGTTATTTTTATGAATAAGACAGGCTTCATTCACTTAGTTCTTACATGTTTGTGCATGGCAAGTCTTTTATGTTTTATTGTTCAATCACAGAGAGGACACACCGTGAAACAGTGTCAGAGCTTTGTGCAGATGTCAGTTCTTCTCCACTGAGAGCTGAGACTCTCCAGCTGTCACAAGGGAAAAGGGAAAGCAGATTGCTATATGCTGGCATTTATTAGTGTGCCAGACATCTTCATGTATCTTAATCTGATGGTTTTACTTACTTCTAAGATAATCGTGTTGCAAAAATTTCTAAGAATGATCTTAATTGTTATTCAGCAGTTCTCTAAGCAATTATTTTAACTACTCTGCTATTCTAGTTCTTGTGATGTAATTTGAGTGTTTATTTGACATAATTGTTTAAACATCTTTTTTATTTGCTTATTTTTGAGGATTTTACATAATTGTTTAAACATCTTTTTTATTTGCTTATTTTCTACAAGTGCATTCAGCACTGAAATTTCCTGTGTATTACTTAGAAACAAGCTTAAAAACAGTGAAAATGAAGTTACTATAAAAATTTTAGATCAAAAGGCAAACAAGATTAAACCACATATAAAATACTATTATTTCTGCAGAATACTAAGCTTTTCTTTACAAAAGGCAAAAGAGCAAAATCATATCATGTATCTCTTCCATCTTTAAGGTCCAAAAATATGTGCCTTAAATGTACCACCAAGACTGTACCAATCAAAAATTGCAGGCAGGGAAATCTTCAGTAGCTGGAAATAATAAAACACCCCTCATAATCAGAGGCTGCCACATAACTGGCTGCTCAGAGAGGCTGTGGCATAACCAGATTGGGAGATTTTCAAAAGTTGTCCAAACACAGCTCTTGGTAACCTGATCCTCCATCTCATCACAAAGTCCTCTCAACTCTGTAGACTCTGAGAGTTGATGCAACATTACCTGGCTGATTTCCCCCTGCTAATAGGCACCCATTCTGTTTAGTGAGGTACAGTGGATAAAATTTGCCATCTGTTCACTTGGCAACAGTCAGATGGCAGGACCTGATGGTTTATAATATTAGTGCAGTCAAATAGGAGCAGGAAGCTTGGCTATTGAGCTATCAATCCATGTCCCCACCCCAGAGCAGCATCACAATTGCTGTGACTATTATTTATTTATGCATGCAAGATTGTGTAACAGGCAACACTAAACAAATATTTGTTGTTGCAGTGTGTAATTCTATTCATAGAACTGAAGCTTTAACTGATACTTTCAATGCAGATTTCCTGTCTTTTTTTAGGCTTCGTTGTTTTGGTGAAGGTTTCCCTAAGAGGTGTGATCTTGCCACATAAATAGGAAAACCACAAAGTTAAGTGTCACAATGTTGTATTTATGTTTTCTATTTAGTAAATTAGTATGTAGTGATGGAATCACCAAATCCTCTTATTTAATGTAGTGTTACAATAATATACAAGGAGCCTCTATACATCAACCAGGACATGTTTTTGATGACTTTCAGCTGGGTAAAACTAATGATTTTATTCAAATTTATCAGTCCAATCATGCCTATTCAATGCTGGTATTTAGAAAAAATGAGTAGAATGCATGGGGTTTTTCCCTAGGGAGAATGAACATTACCTGTGTATTCAATGAATGATCAGCATATATATGTGTGTGTGTGTGTATATATATATATATATATGTATGTAGGTACAGTAATGGAGTAATATATATGTATGTACAGTAATGGGGTTATATATATATATGTATAGTAATGGGGTTATATATATATATGTACAGTAATGGGGTACAGACGTCTTATTTGCTTCTTTCAGTGTGAGAAAAGGTGATAAATCCTCTTGTGCTGCTCGTGTGCTCTGGGCTGGACTCTACCATGGTCTACCAAACCCAAAATGCATTTGCCACATCACTGCTTGGTGAGGGTGCTCGATCCTGGCAAAGCTCTCTGGATTTACCTCCACTGCAGCAAGAGGGAGCTCCTAAGCCTGAAATACAGGCTGTGACAGAACCAGAGCAACAGTCGCTGGTGGACCTTTCCTTTGTCAGTCTACTTACATTTTTTTCCTTCAAGTACTTGTGGTTCTGTAACATCTTCTTGCACTGAGATCCACAATATACTTGTATACTGTTTAAAACAATATTTGTTTCACCCTGATTATATTCCTGTGGTCTTGGTGTATTTTCACATATTTTTGAGGTTGAATCCTATAGCTAATATTGATTTTCTTTCTCCAGAATACATTTTTTAGACTGTGTGCCGTTTTGAGCTACAAATTTCCACGAATAACGACCTTACAGAACCAGTTTGAGTTTAGACTCGCAAGATTTAAACATTGTTCCAGAGTGGCCCTGCAGGTCCAGCACATAGATTATCATTCTCTTACCTCCCTGAGCTGCGGTGCTATTACCTCTAAAACACCCAGCGGGGAGTGTTTTTCTCACTTGTGTTCCCTTCGTCTGTGAGTTTCCACACACTCACCACCAACAGTCTCAATAGCTTAATTCATAGTTCTAAAATAACACACAGTGTTCTTGGGAACGTAAGCACGAGCCAAGTGCCGGAGCACAGGACAGTGCCCGGGCCAGGATGATGCCGAGACACAGGATGGTGTGTCGGGGACACAGGACAGTGCCGGGACACAGGACAGTGCCGGGACACAGGACAGTATGCCAGGACAGGACGGTGCCGGACCCACAGGACGGTGCCGAGGCCGGGGCCGCTCCTCCCTCCCGTGGCCGCCTCTCCCCCGGCAGTGCCGGTCCCGCCGTGGCCGCGCGGGGGCGCCTCTCCCCGCCGCGTCAGCCCCGCCCGGTCCCGCCACCCCACGGCCCATCCCACCTGGCCTGGCCCGGCGCGGGGCCCGGGGGTCTGTGCGGGTCTGCCCGCGCCCGGCCCGTCCCCGCCTCCGCCCCGAGCCCCCTCCCGCCCCGGCGGGCGCTGTGCCGCGCCCCGCCCCGTCACCTGACCGGGGGCCGCGCCGAGCCGGGTCACGCCGCTCCGCCGCCCCCTCCCCGCGCTCCACTGGCCGCCACCGAGGGGCCGCCTCCGCCATGGTGCTGGAGTCGGTGGTGGCGGATCTGCTGAACCGCTTCCTGGGCGACTATGTGGAGAACCTGAACAAGTCTCAGCTCAAGCTGGGCATATGGGGCGGTAAGGAGCCCCTTCTCGCCGCCTCCGCGGGGCCGCCGCTGTCGCCGGGCGCGGGGAGCGGGTCTCGCCGGCCGCCGTTCACCCGTGCGGGTTCGCGGGCCGTGGGGCCGCCGTGGGTTTGCGGCCCCGCCGTGAGGAGAGGGCGAGGTGCGGGGCCGCGGCCCGCAGTGTGGGGCGGCCGGGCCGTGTGTGCCCCTCCCTGAGGGGCTGTCTGTGTGTGACCCTCCGCGAGGGGCTGTCTGTGTGTGACCCTCCGTGAGGAGCTGTCGGTGTGTGACACACTCCGTGAGGGATGGCCGGGCCGTGTGTGACCCTCCGTGAGGGGCTGTCTGTGTCTGACACCCTCTGCGAGGGGCTGTCTATGTGTGACCCTCCGTGAGGGGCTGTCGGTGTGCGACCCTCCATGAGGGGCCCCTGGGCCTTCCGTGACACTCTCCGTGAGCGATGGTCGGGCCGTCCATGACCCCCTTCGTGAGGGGCTATGGGTGTGTGATCCTCCCTGAGGGGCGGCCGGGCCGCGTGTGCCTTGTCCACAGACCCCCCGTTCCCCGGCCGGCTCTGTCCCCCCCGGCCGGCTCTGTCCCCCCCGGCCGGGCTCTGTCCCCCCCGGCCGGCTCTGTGCCCGCAGTCTCTGCCCCGTCCCTCGGGCCGCTGTGCGGGACAGGGGTCTGGTCTCACGGCGCTGGCCTCGTTGCTCCGAGGGAGCAGAGCATGCCCAGCGCTGAGCCCCTTTTCCCCGCTCCTGCCCCGGTGGGAGCACGCGGGTGCTGCGGGTGCTGCGGATGCTGCGGGGCCCGGGCTGTTCCCCGCACGCTGCCCCGGGGTCGGAGCGGCCCGTGGTGCCTGCGGGGCCGCGTCTCGCACTGCTCGTTTGGGGTGTAAATAACGCGTGTGAAACAGGCGGGATGGTGAAACAGCGGGAGTTGTTCGGAGGGAGAGTATCAAACAGTGCAGTTTGCCACCCTGAAGCGTGTAAAACCAGCTGAGGTGCTGTCTGGAGAACCCGGCTCGCTTGGGTGCCTTCTGTACGCAAGGGATGAGCTCTTCTCGTGACCTTGTTTATACTCTTGTTTTAACATTTATGCAATATTAGTACCTATATTTAAAAGGGGTTATAGCTCTAAGGAATCTGGCATTAAAACACTGAGAGCTATATTGTATGTGCTCTGCTCGGATATAACTCTGTGCCAGTGTTTCCTTTGGAAATCCTGTTATGTTGCCTGTGTCAGAAAAATTCAATGTGTTTGTGTAAATAGGTGTGTGTTTTCGTGCCTCTGTGATTCGTGGTGTTTCTGTTATGTGAAATCATGAAATACAAAATACAATTTTCCGTGTCTACCCTACATTGGTAGAACTGAATTATCTTTCACAACTATGTGAATAATAAGACTGTTATTGTGGGTGTATTTAATAGAGTAGAAGCATGCAGACATTTAAGTTGGTGATAATTTTGTCATCTCTTCCAAGTGAAAATTTGTCTATAATCAGTGTTTAATGACTGTTACAAATTACACATTTATTGTGCTATTCTGTAACTGGAATAAGCTTTCCAGTTTTTATTATGTATACTTGGGAGGGTTGTAGTTGTGTTGTTCCAGTTTAGATAATACTTTAAGCTCCTTGTTCTGTACTTATCTCTTTCTTTTTAACAGGTAATGTGGCACTTGACAATTTACAGATAAAGGAAAATGCATTAGTAAGTATTCTAATAACTTAAAAATGTTTTTTATGGGTCTAAAGACTAAGTTGTAGGATAAAATATTACTCACTATGGCCTCACAAAAGGATACACTGTGTCCTTTTTTACTAGTTTTTGTGTGTAAGTTTTTAGTTAACTACTTCTAATTTCTCTCATGTTACTGGAACAGAGGAAAAAGAGAAGCTGTGGTTGAAAAACAAGCAGTAACTTGCATTAAGTACCCATATTCTTGTCTGGAAAAACAAATGACTTGGCTGATTTTCATGTTCTGGAATTGAGCCAATGACCACCTCGATTACTGAGAGAATCTCTCTCCGATTTTTAGTGGGCTTCAAACTTCATTAAAGAGAACTGTTACTCTTCTGTGCGTTGAGAACACTTTGGATCTTTGTATGATCCAGTCATTGGTTTCTCCTCACTGTTCTGAACTTTCACTTTTACTTCACATTTCCTCCATTCCTCATAACTTTTTTTGTACTTTAAAATTCTTCCTACAAATATCTTCATAACATGGTAGATAAACAAGGGAGGAAGTGTTGGCTACTTTGTACCCCCTTTCTTCCTTATGGGGATTGATAAAGATCATAGCAGTTCTTACTCAGGAAAATGCAAAGTCATTTATGTGGCTGCCCAGAGCTGAGAGTGTGCCAAGACAAGTTCAGTAACTTAAAACAAGGGATGTTTCTAATGGGTTTACATTTGCAGTGTGTTAGATTTCTGTGCAGAAGTAATTAAAGGAAGGTCAGTATTTGACACCATTTTTGGAGAAGAAACCTATCCCTTGAAAAAGAAGGGATTAAAGGAATGTGAAATGGTCAAACTTTCCCCCCCCCTAATTTGCGTATCTGCTGTTGTTTGGATTGTTTTTGTTTTCCTCTTAAGGTTTTTCACCAGAAAAGAAGTAGCTTTTAATTTCTGTATGTAGATACCAGTTTATCTTTAAAATACATGGATCTGTTTAATGTTTAATTTTTTCATTTGCAGAGTGAACTGGATGTACCTTTTAGAATAAAAGTTGGTCAGATAGGTAAGTTTTAGTTCTGATGTGAGTATTGAAATGGAAATGGAAATTTCAATACAGGCTTTAAGATTAGTCCTGTCCCTGAATTTCTTTTAAGAAGCTTTCCTAAGTGTAATTGTACTCACTGCTGAACTAGCACAGAAGTTCAGTGTGACTGCCATGGGTGTTATTTGGCAAACCTGTTTGTGCAACTTTACAGGTTGGTATGAAAAACATCTCTTAGAGGTTCTTCCTGGATTCAGGAATGATCAAGGGAGCTGTTTAGTATAGACATGTGTGTCTCTTTAAAGGACTGATTAGGACTATGAAGAATTTCAGTCAGATTCCTGAAGCTGGCAGATATGCCAAAGGTTTAGGCACTCTGAGTTAGATGGTTTTTTAACAATTTTTCCCCTGGTGGTCAGCGTTGCTTTTTCACATGAAACAATTTTTGGAGATGTAAATATATTGCATTTTTCTTTCTACTTCTCTGGGAAAATCACATTCACTCCAGTGAATTGTAGAATCATAGAATGGATTGGGATGGAAAAGACCTCTGAGATCATCAAGTCCAACCCTTGGTCCAACTCCAGTCCCTTTACCAGATCATGGCACTCAGTG
>JAWWEV010000018.1:16855068-16893097 GCA_035583235.1 Hafferia zeledoni | reverse complement strand
CCTCCTCTTCTCCAGGCTGAACACCCCCAGCTCCCTCAGCCTCTCCCCACAGCACTTGTGCTCCAGTCCCTTCACCAACCTCATTGCTCTTCTCTGTACTCCAGTCATAATTTCAGGGTTTGATGTGAAGTATTCTGAGTCAAATTGCAACTTTTTGCTCTAAACTACGGCTTATGTTTCATCACTTCAATGGCTTTATAAAATGTTCAGGCCCTCATGGTTTCTCCTTACCTTCTAAGGTGTTCAGGACACCAAGATATAAGAGCTGGTGCTCTTCAGTGCCTGAGGGGTTGTTTGGACTATTTTGTTTTGATGTCACTGTATCTGCTTTGTTTAGATAAACTCACCCTGAAGATTCCTTGGAAGAATCTCTATGGCGAGGCAGTTGTTGCAACTCTAGAAGGCTTGTATCTTCTGATAGTTCCTGGAGCAAGTATGTAAACTCTTCAGCAACAGTTTAAATAATGGGGAAGGAAAATATCCAAGGGTACCATGTAAATGAGTATATAATAGCAAGTAGCTCATGTAAGCTGCCATTTTTACATTCAGTTCCCTCAGGGAAGTTTCTAGACAAATATTGACAAGTTAGTAGAAGAAGGGTGGGAGAAAACAGCACCTGTTGCTTTATGGAGATCCTTGGTTGTGTCCATTCCAAGTTCAGCTCAACAGCCAAGTTTCCTCTAAAACGTGCTTATCCTGAATCCAGTTTCCTGGCATGGTTTAGAGCTTTGGCTGTTGTGTGATACAGTTATCTGCTTCTAACTGGCAACAGCTGAAAGTAGCAATTCCCTCAGTGCTGTTTTTAGGGAGAGGAAAGAGGGTCAGAAAACCTGATTAGTTTTCTCTGAAATTGGAACCTCTGGTATGGTTAAGAAAATTTGCAACTTTCTAGAGTGTCAAATATATGTATAGTAGAACTTGTGCTGTGTTGCCACAGACCACACTTAATGGTCTGAATTTCCAAGGAGAGATCCTCCTGTGAAGTAATCCTTAATTGTTGGTGTGATCCTGTTGTGCCTTACTGTGTAAAAAGAATGATTTTGGAGGCATTTAGCAATTACACCTGGAATAGCCTTTGTCTCAGTCAAGGTGTTTGCAATGTGATGTTGTGTATGATGTGCTTTTATATAACTTAGAATTAGGGCTAAAACTGTCCCAACTTGGCTTACAGGTGTTAAATATGATGCAGAGAAGGAAGAAAAATACTTGCAGGATAATAAACAGAAGGAACTGGCAAGAATTGAGGAAGCCTTGCAGAAAGCAGCAGAAAAAGGTACTGAGTTAATAATGCAAATCTCCACTGGAATTTGAGGGCTTAGGTTGTGCTATGAAGGAAAAGCCCTGATTTGTGATTGACTTAATAAATTTTGTTTTTTCAAGTGTCTACCTAATCTTACTACAGTGCTTTGAAAAGCAATTTCCTCTAAAGCTTCACAAGAGTGTTGTTTGTTTAACATTAATTTTTGGAAATGGGAATTTGATAATCTGGTATGTCTTTTTATTCTTTTTTCTTTTTTTTTTTTCCTTAAAGCTCTAGGACCAACAATAGAAACCACATTGCATGAGGCTACTGTTATCTTGCTTTAGAACTTCAATAATAGATGTTTAATATGTGTTTTAGAAGTGCATGTGATAGGTTGTTCTTTGCTGAAAGGAATCTTTAAGGGGAATGGCCAGGCTTGTAAAGTTTTATTGCAGTAGTGCTTTCATTTTGGTTTCTGCTGTCCTTACATGATGTGCTGAGTTTGGGCTGGTTTGAGAAATGAGACTCTTCTGAGCAGGAAATCATTCATGACACAAGAAAACAATTGTGCATGAACATGGGAAACTTAAACTTGAGCCCTAAGTCATAAAAAATGTTAAGCTCTCAATTATAATTGATCATAATTGATCATTTAAATTGAGTTGACCTGATTTGTGGTGTGGTGTTTGTTTGGGTTTTTTTTGTTGTTGTTGTTGTTGTTTCCTTGTATTGTTGTAACAAATACCTTTTATAAAATTATGGTATAAATTAGGCTTGTTTGGACAGAAACCCAGCTCAGAACCAATGACAAGTAGCTACATATGTTGGAGAAAAAAGTTTGAAGTTTTCCTCTGAAGTGAGACCTGTTTGTTGGCTGGTATAAGGTGCCTGTAATGCTGGAATAGGATACCTGTAATGCTGAAAGCCATGGAAAAGTTGAAAATTAGATGATGTTTCAAACACTTGGAAAAAGATAGTTTGGGTGTGATTTCTTTGCTTATTTAATTTTCCAGTTATAGGAGAGTCTGCTGTCTTTTTCCTGCTTTGCTACTTTGAGATGTGCATTTGCAGTTTCCTTCAGACAGCAATCTGACAATCTGTTTCCAGTCAGGAAAGCAGCTTTGCTTTAGTTCTGGTCTTTATTATACCATGAGAGCCAAGACAACTTCAGTGAATGAATTTTGCAGCCAGTGTTTCATACTGGGGCAAAGGAATGATGCTGGTAGAGGTTTACCCTTGGTTTGTAGCACTTGGACCTGTAAAGCAGCAGCTTCAGCCACTGTTCTTGGCACCAGAAGGAATGGCATGAAGGGATAATGCAACAAAAGATGAATTTGTCCTTATGGGCACTGCTTGATAAATTCCAGGCAATTCTGTGCACCTGTGGGTTTGTAAAGCTTTTGGAAAAAAAATCATCCTACAGA
Organism: Hafferia zeledoni; assembly: GCA_035583235.1. Lineage (NCBI taxonomy): Eukaryota > Metazoa > Chordata > Aves > Passeriformes > Thamnophilidae > Hafferia > Hafferia zeledoni. Next base: position 16,890,430 of record JAWWEV010000018.1, on the reverse strand, counting down.
AAATGAAACCTAGCAGCTCAATTCTTTGTAAAAAGAACAAGAATTCCATTTAGTTGTATTTTGCAGTTTTAAATTTTCAACCTTAAGAAGGAAAAGCTGGAGGAAATTGAATTATTTTAAACTCCAACTTGGGATGCTCTGGCACTGTATTATATTTCAGTGGTAGCCATTTGTTTTTCTGGTGTTGTACTGGAATATTGTACTTCTGTAGGTCTTGTGTGAGCAAATCCTTTGCCTTTGCTAGACAGACAAACCTTAAAGCCCATGTTGCCCTACTGAATCATGAAATTCTAAGAAATTTAACTCCCTACAGGCTTTTAAGAGCACAGAATAGCTGCTCAAAATCTGGGAAATATATTGAATAGAAAGTTGTCAGGGTTCATGAATTCTTAGCTGTGTTTTCTACTCAGTTTATAGCAAAGTGTTTAGACTCTTGACTCAATACTTGGATTTAAGTCTCTTAGTATAAATAGCTCTGGGGATATTTTCTTTTGACATGCCATTCAAATATTGAGCAAAATGATCATATCACTGTGAGGGTTGCATAATGTGATGGGGAAGTGGAAACTACTGACACAATCTGATGAAACTATTTTCTTTTTTCTAAGAGAAAGAAAATCTGTCTGTATCAAGCCTCATATATGGAGACCAGAACTTGCAGGTCTTGTATTCTGCTGGTTGCAAGAAAAAAAGAAAATTACATGATTTTTCTTGTGTAGGTGATCTTTGAAGTGACTTAGGCTGTCAGATACTGTAATGGAAATACTAATGTCATACAAGTTTTGTGAACTTAACATTCTATTAAACCAAATGCAATTTTTGTTATTTGCTGCCACGTGGACCAAGGCACTCACTCACAAGATTCCTTGTATGGGTTGGAGAGTCTGGTTTACAAGGAGCCCAAGCCTGGTGGGTATGCATGGTTAGTTATTGTGGCCCATGCATGATGCATGTGCAGCTGAGATTTTTAGAAATAATTCCTTCCAAAGCAGCCAAATGTGGAAATGAGAAAACAATACTTGTTTGGTAAACATCCACGTATTGGTGGTTCTAGAAATAAGATATTAATGAATGTTTATCCAAGTGGAATCTTGCAATGACTAGTCCTCTCTTATTGGAGTAGCCATTCAAGATGATTAAAGCACCACTTAGAAAGCTTTCCATCAGTCATGTCCATGCTGACAACATTCTGCTGTAGTTTTACAAGACAATCTTCATCTGTTGGTAGAATAGAGAGTAACTACCCTGACTTAACATGTCTGGGCTTACGGTAGTGGAAGTTCAGGCTGTCTTGAAACCACAGACAGGCAGACTGAACCACAGCAGGCTGAAGGCATTGGCTTCTTTGCCCTGGTTCTGTTTATTTGGGGTACTCTCAGGAAACAGCTGCCATTGAAATTCAGAGGAACTGTGGCTGTGTTGTACCTGCTCTATTTTTATCTTCTCTAACGAGATTTCCAGGAACTTACACTTAGCCAATATCGCACAGGTTTAGAATGAGCTGAAAACCACACGTTTAGTTTGTCCATAGTAATGGATGTGGGTGATCAAGAGGCAAATCTGGTTGCCTTAGTTTTGTCATACCTGGGAGTGAAAGCCTGAGACCTACAAATTCTCTAGTCAGTGAAGGAAGCAGTCCTTTAAAATATCATTTGTACTGCTAAAAGGAACTATCCAAAAGAAAACATTTCTGTTTGCCACAGCTTCTACTTTTTATTACTTGTAGAGTAATCACCTTGCCTGAAAGACAGATTGAAATCTTAGCCAGCAGTTTCTCCTCCTTTGTTTGAACAGGCCTGCAATGACATTAGTTGTTGCCACATTAGGTACAGTGTTACTCTCGCTTCCTTTGCTGTAGTGGGATACACCCTTCTCATGCTACAGCCCTGTAAAGATAAGCACAGGCAGCGCTGCTGCCGAGTTCCTTTTCCCCAGAGAGAGGGGAAAGAAACAATGCAGCTCATCAAACTGGTTTTCCTTAGAATTGTGGGAAAGCACAAGCATTATTTCATTTATTAAATGGTTGTGATTGTGTGGGCCATAGTTTGTGTGTAAGTAATGGGATTTAATTTCATGTAAAGCTTTCAGTTATCATTTTTGTATGCCTCTTTTGCAGTTACTTGAATTGTTCTCTGAGGTTGCTTTCATACCAAATTGTTGAGTACCATAAGAATCATGTTGAAAAGTGTTCTTTGGGTTTCCACATTCATCTCAAATGTCTCAGTGTGAAAGTTATGCCCTTGTGTGGCAGAAGCCTCTTGTGAATTTGTGTTTTATGCTCTAAGAGGTAGCTGATTGTTTCCTTAACAGATCTGAAATGCCTGATAATCTTTTAATGAGACCTTGCTCAAGCTTTGTGCTTTTAGACAAGCTAAACTTCCTCCCATGTTTTCTTATGCCTTCTTACATTTCTGCTTTACTAACTTAAATTTTATCCTTTTCTCAAAAAATTGCTTGCACTGAGAAAGGACGTAAGCGTAAAAAGTACAAAAAGCATTTTAGGAGACCATTTAAAGGTCATGATCACTCCAAAGGTGGGTAACAGTTACAGCTTTGAACTTTGACTTCTTTTTGCTTTCTGTTTGCATTAGTTTTTCATAGTCTTGGCTATCCATGCAGTGAAACCATTTTTTTTTCCTGTTTGAAAGGAGGATGTAAATTGGAGAGATCTTTTTTGCTGTTTATCCATTCTCCTAATCCAGTGTGGCTGAAGAGAGCCCTTGATTTTCTCTACTTGGATAATTCTGCCTTTTTTTTTTTTTTTTAATTAGTATTGTTTTGATTTCGGTTATATGGAGTGGGAGTTGTGAAAAAATAATTAATAGTAAGAAATTAGTTGTATGTAAAACTGAAACACAGTTTTGGTTTCTTCTGAGTCCCTGACTAATTTTTTTGAGTTGAAGTCAAATGCTCTCTTTACTAAAATTATGTTATATCACATTCAGAAGTGAAGTGTTTTTGTTTTTCAGGGAATTTCTTGAGCCTCTCTTAAAGCTTTATAAAAAATTTATCCTGTTGGTACAGCAAGATATACACAGTTAGATTCCTGTGGTGTGCAGCATGACATGGACAGCCATGACTATTTCTTTAGCTTGAGCCACTTGCAGCATTTCCACCAAAAATGTACAAGCTTTGTTGGCTGATTAGTGGCACTCCCTGGAGTAGCCACTATGTAAGGAGGGCACTGACCCAGACAGAGTAAGGACAGCCAGAAAACAAGCAGCTCATCTGGCTGTGGAACAGGCAAAGTGTTAAGACACTCAGCCTGAGATCAAGATTTTAGGGTCATATAACTCTAATGAAGCAAAGGAGGATTGTAAATATTACTCCTTGCCTTGGCCTGTGCACATTTGTCTCTGGTGGGATGCTGAGCCTGTGTGGGTGTGCAGTTCCTGCTGCCCTGTCCTGTTCCAGCACCCCTGTGTGACACAGCAAAGCCTGATATGGACCTTGCTTAGATGGTCACAGGGTGAGTCCAGTGTACAAGAAATGGAATATTTCAGAGTAACTGTTGGTTTTCATTTATGATATCCCAGCTTTTTAACTTTCTCTGAGAGTGTTGTATGAAAGGCTCTACAGGACTGGTCTCTGGTGTTTCCAAGTCCCATCCTCACCTGGTTATTAAAGGGTATTTTGTGCTGAATTACACTGTCTTACCTATTTGCCTGTTGAAACCCCTAATTAATCAATGAGGGACTTAAAAGAGAAAATATTCTACCTTAGAAGGATTGGGGAGAAATGTATTAAACGAGAACTTGCTGTAAGTTAACTGTTTTGACTGAAACTTAAAAGTGTATTTTCTTATGATTGTGTTGTGCACAGGCAACTGACAACACATCTTCAGACTGTGGATGTGCAGAAAAGGAAAAAATCCAAATATGTAATCTAAGTAGGGGAAAACTTCAATGTTGAATTAGAGGAAACATTAAATGTGCATTGGTAGAGTTGTTGGTGTGATTAAATTCAAGATGCAATTACTGCACTGAATGCTGACTTTTTAAAAATTCTTATTCTAGACAAACCAAAGGAGGAGAAGAAGGATACTTTCTTAGAAAAGCTTGCAACTCAAGTTATAAAAAATGTGCAAGTCAAAATCACAGGCATTCATGTTAAATATGAAGATGATGTGAGTACCTGGAATGTATTCCCTTCATTTTAAATTGCACTTCAGTGCAGTCCTGCTTACCTAGTCCAGAGAGAGAACCTGTTGTCTGCCACCTTCAAAGAGTTGCTATGATTTTTTCTGCACCTCTTCAAATAAAGTATCCCAGATATGACTGAATGCCACAAAAATGGACATGTGAAACAGATATTCTGCCTTTCCCCTTGTCCAGTGCTGTTTTACTCACTAAATGTGGATGGTGGCTGTTTTCACATCTCAGTGTGTGTGCAGTTGATGTACAGAGTTTCTCAGTGCCCTGAACAGAGTCCAGAATGGCAGAAACTGGTGGGTTTACAGATGAGTCTGAAGGCAAATTGTTGGAAACACTTCACTGATAAATGAGAATGTTTATATGAACCAAACTAATATTATTCCATTCTGGTTACAACTTCCTTAAAGCAGTTTGTGATGAGATAATTGAATGTGAAAGAAAAATATTGGATAATAGAGTATTTCTCAAACCTTTTATGGGACTGTTTTCAGAGGCACTAAAGTTAAAAAGGTTGGAGGACTGGATGTCATAAAATGATACAGCTGACTGAGAGATGGTACCCTGTAGATTTTAGTTCTTTGCTGTACGAAGATGTTAAAAGTCAAAAGGAAATTCTGAGTTTGAGTTGAAGTCCTAAATCTTTACACTAATTTGGGCCCATCTTAGGGCATTCCAGGAGTGTTTCAGCTACAATAACTAAGCAAAGGAAGCTTCTCATGACAGTTCAAGATTTCAATCAACTTTAAATGATACAACTCTTTGCAGCAAGAGAATTAAATATCTGTTATTTCTCTATTTTTGTAGGTGACAGACCCACAGTGTCCGATTTCCTTGGGAATGACATTGGGCGAGCTTAGTTTGCTGGTAATGTGTGTGGGAATGCATGTTCTCATGTCTCAATGCTCTTGCCTTTGGAGTAGCAGAAAGGAAGAGTAACACACTGAGGAGATGCAGTGCCAGCATCCAAACAGCTGGAAGCCCAGAGGGGCTTTTATCCCTGCAAATGGTACTTGCAGTTTGAGCAAGCAGAGGGAAGACGATTGAGGGACATCACACTTTCCAAGACCAGTGATTTGTTCAAGTGATCTAAGTGATTTTTAAACCTGAATATGCTTCCTTTCCTAGGGCAGGTTATTTCCAGGCCTGATAAATTAGGGCAAACATCACATCATGATGATTAGGAATGTGGTATTTTGCCAGGCCTTTTGAGAAATGGGGAGACAAAATTTCAGGTGACCTCTGTTTGCCTTAGTTATTGATTTTTATGGATAGGATAAGGAGTTGAATATCAGAATATACTGACAAATCTTTGTATGTTATTTTGACTAGTGTGTATGAGGTCTAGAGAAGATGGCATTTGTGATCAGGCAGCACCCAAATGAGGCATTTTTGGCTTTAAAATATAGGATAAAACCTCAGATGTATTAACTAAGATGAACAAAATTACTTCTATCACTTTGAACTTTTAGACAACAAATGAGAACTGGAAACCTTCTATTCTGAATGAAGCTGCAAAAATAATATACAAGGTAATGTGTTTTGGTTTTTTTTTCCTATGCAAGTGAAGAAAGCAACTGATCTTGAGAGTAGTCATCTGGGGTTCTACAAAAAGTTGGAAGACTAGTTTGCTTTGTGAATTCTCCTATTTATTTTATTGTGTATTTAAACAGAAGTAGAGCAAAAATAACTGGCTTTATGTAAGGCATGACTTTAAACTCCATGGTTTAAGTAATTTCCCTTGAATGTGAACACTGATCCCCTCATTCAAGGCATTATACAGCAAGTCTGCATGGAAACTGATTTCACAGAGATTGTCAAATTGCCCTTCCCCACTTTAGTTTTTACTCCTAATGGCATTGGGATGCTGGTAGCTAAGCAGTCTTTGTTGTCCCTGCCCAGCCTCTCCAACCTCCACTCAAGCCTGTGCTCAAAGGAGTATGCAGAGATCTAAGAAATTATAGGAATGATATAAGAGTTTTATAGTCCTGGCTTCTTTATTAGACTGAGTCTTGTGCACCCTCACCCCTGTAATCCATGGGCATGTTCAACAGATGTGCCTGAACTCGTGCTTTAAGAACTTGCTTTTTAACAATGGAATTGTCATTTCAAAATAGTATGGTAGAATTAAACACATCTCAATGCTAATGGTGGGTTTGCTTTGTGGTCTGCTTTTGTTTGTTTTTTGTTTTCACAAATGGAAAGCTGAGTCCATGGAGTGAGTTGAAAACAGAGTATCAACCTGGTGTGTGTTTTCTTTCCTGTGCAGCTCTTGTGCCTGGACAGCCTCAGTGCTTACTGGAACATAAACAGCAAAATGTATTATCATGGCTCCAGGGAACAGATCCTGGTAATGTAGAAGAAAGTGCATTAAACAGAACTGTAATTCTATTGCTCTTGTAGTATTCAAAACTACAGTACACTGATTTCTACCCCACTCCTCACTCTCAGGGGCAACTGTTTTCAGGGTCATGTTAATCCACTGCACTATTGACAACTTGTTTGTTACCAACCACTGTAGGCTTTAGAAATGTTGTCTTTTTGACCCATTGTCTTTATAAAGGTTACCCAGGTGTTCTCTGTGTCCTTGTACAATACTACCTGTTTATTTTTTTTTCCTTCATGCTCGTCTTTAACAGACATTTTTGTTTTATTTTGCTCTTAACAAAATCTGCACTTAACCTAGTGATGTTGGTTCTAACATGGAAGGTTGAATCAAACCTGTGAAGTGCTTGAAACTATCCAGTTGTTAAAAAAACCCCAGCCAGATGTTTAATAATAGCCAGGTTACTTCAGCATTACCTGTTTGTGGGTGTTTTCTCCTTTTTCTCTGTATCTCAGTCTAAAGTGCAATGTAAACACAAACTGATACACAGCATGGATTGACAGCAGCAAAAGTGTTAGTGCTTCAAAGGTGTCATTTCACTGCTGGAAAGATGTTTTGTGAATCAGTCCCTGCTGTGCCTGTGGGTCAATGGCTTTGTGGGTTCCCCTGACCTGTTTGGCAGCCCAGAGACCAGGCCTTCCTGAGGACACTTCCAGTTGTTACCCACTGAGCTGCAAGTGAAGATGCTGCTGTAGCTTTGTTCAACTTAAGTGTTATGCATCAGGAAGTACCACTTCCTCTTCCACTATCAAACAAGTTTTTTATAGTTCCTTTCTGAAAGAGTTGGAAGTTTTGCCCTTCATGACTATAAAATGGAGCTGCCTGTTTCCAAAGCCTGTGGCATGTCCTGCACCCAAACTTCCTGTGAGTGCCAAGGCAGAGCAATTCCAGTGTAGCCTAAGTATCCAATTCTCTGATCACCTGTTAACTTGAAGCAACTCATCCCTTAGAGGCTTTCCACTTTTTGAAAAGCTTAGCAGTTCTGGTGCAGCAAACTGGCATCACTTGGAGTACAGGCACCAACTCCATGGTTTGGATTTTGCATCTTTTGACTGCTTCATGATTTCTGTTAGTTTAAATTTGTCAGTTGTGATTAGTCATCTTTGTGCTCTTGTTCCTACAAGATGAGACAGAACAGGAATAAGGTCAGAACACAGAATTCAGCTCATCATGGGGAATGAGACTGCTTCTCTCACACTTAAGTCCTTTCTGCTTCAGAATTTTAAAACCAACTCAGGAACAGATAGCAAATAATGTCTTTTTTTAGTAACATTATCAGTGTTAAATGCCTGAATACATTTTGTATGTAATCTTTAGTGGAGCTTGTCTCCTGCAGAACTAGGTCTTCCAGCCAGACAGGCTGTTTTGGTATTAATTTTATCAGCATTATCAGGAAATCAGATTTATCATAGTAGCTAATTGGTCCATGTTGTAATAAGAATAAGCTGTGTAATCTGTAGCAATCTGTTACTTTTACACAACAGTCCTCATATTTAAACAACATGAGTCCATGGCTGGTGGTGAGATTAGCTGTTTGTACTTAATCTCACAGAAATTTAACTTTTATCAATATAGATCAGCAAGAGGGAAATAGATTGAAATACAAATATTTTTAATGAGAAAATGTACCTTTTATTAAATACAAACCGGTTTTTAAATAAGGATCTGGGAAAAGAATTAGGTTGAATAAATTTATGATTGCTAAATATTTCCCTGGTCCAAACAACTCTTAATATTGATAGTTTTAATAAAATATGATGGGAACAAATACTTCATCTGCCTTCATGTAATAAGTAGCATGTACATCTTCCTAAAAGCAGGCTGCCTGCTTGAACTGATTGTGCCATTGCAATTCTGAAACTTGATAAAATATTTGGGCATGAATAAAGCATTCTCAAGAAATTGCCAAAAGATTATAGCATCAGGCAGACCTCATTTTGAATGAAGTCTTAGTTTTAGCATGATATTTCTCAAGCTTCTTGGGCTGTTTAGTTATTTTCTTGGCTTCTTTCTGTCTTTTAATTCCTCTCATACCTGCAGAATACCAGAAGGCTCAAATGGCCCCCTTATGTGCTAAACACAAGGAAGGGTAGAATGTCAATAGATACTCCTGCTGCCTACAAGAAATTTAAAAACGAATGCTTGGTCTATTATGCCACATGTTTGAATGCACACATAAACTGTGTTTCTAAATTAACACACATTTATTGAGAGATTTAGAAGTTGAGTAAAAACTGTACTAACGTTCCACTTTATATGAGAAACTTAAATTTTTTTAACCTGATGTATTTAAACCCTTCACTCTTAAGTGCTTGTGCTATGTTAGATTTCCCATTTAGGGGGAGGAGGCCCTTGCAAAATACTTATGTACTGAAGTTGGTCTACTCAAAGCTTAGAGAACTGTAAACAAGTAAAGCTCTTGAGCAATTGCTAGACAGTGTCATATTCCTTTGTAGGATCAGCTGAAAAGAGGAATTCCCTGTAGTGGTAACCAGCCTGAAGACTACCAGTACAGTAAGTAAGCTAGGGATGAGTGAGCATAAACTGTCCTGAGCATGTCAGTGCACAGCAGCCTCCCCTGACCATTCCTGTGTGCTTTTTGGCTGCTGCTGGGTTATCCTAATTGGTGGTAAGAATTGCATCCTAATTCTGTGGGTCTTGAGCATACACATTATCAGTCCAAAGTGGTTGATCTATTGCTTCCCATACTTTAAATACAGAATCCATCACAATTTTTTTTTCATCTTAAGTCTTTAGACCAGTGTCAGCCTCTGCAAGACTGTATATCAACCCGTATGCAGAAGTGGAACTGAAAACTCCCAAGGTTGATTGTAATGTAGAAGTACAGAGAATTGTCATTGAGTTCACTAAGCCACAGGTGAGTTGGTTTGGTGTTTGTGATCCCCATTTCAGTGTGTGATGACAGGTAGGCTTTTTTCCCTGGAAAATATTCTTAGGGAATTTTGTGCTTACCTGCAAGTAGCATGTCTGAAGTGTTTAGCAGTACCTGTGTGGAATGTGTAGGATCATTTTCCCTCTGTGTAGCAATCACTTCCTGGTGCCAAATCCTGACACTCTTGTCTGTGCACCCTCTGGGGACCACCTGGTCTGTATTCAGCCCTTCCAACAGCATTCCTTTCACCCAGAGAATGGAATCATGAGTAGCTCTTAGCTTATTAAACTACAAGCCAATGTTATAACTGCAGAGATGGCAAAGTACAAGCAAGGCTGGGAATGAATGTGGTATGCTGGCTTTAACAACAAAGCCTGCTGAAGTGTCAAGGAGCTAAATTAGGTGTCTGCCCAGTAGTGTTGTCTTTTCCTCTGAGAGAATTTGCAGTCAGGTGGCTACACAGCTTGTTAGCTCTTACTGATGTCAAAGTGTATCTTGAGTTCAGAGCAGTGCCTGTGAGGTTAACTAATGCAAAGGCAGTTCTAAAATTAGGGAAACTGGGCATTGGTTTAAGAAGACCTGAAATACCAGAAGTTCCTATAGTGGTGTCCATTGGGAGCAATGGGTATGGGTTTTCCACTTATATCTACTAATGAAACCACATGGGCTTAAATTTCTGTGGGGTTTGAGGAGCTCTGAAGAGAATGGTACATATGCAGCTCAGGCACTGTGTGCAAACAGAATCTGACCCACTGCTAAGACACTTTTGCCTTGGGTTTAGTACCTCAGCATGATCGACCTGCTGGAGTCCATCGATTACATGGTTCGCAACGCGCCCTACAGGAGGTTCAGGCCAGATGTGCCTCTCCACAGGAACGCCAGGCAATGGTAAGGTGTGAACACTCATGCAGTCTTTGGAGTCCCCTCTGGCCTCTTCAGTCTCCTTTGTGGTTAAAAATAGGCTTAAAACTACATCACTTATGTAATTTTAACTTTCACAGAGCTTTACTCAGCAATTAGATCCAAGTGCTGAAAGATTCAAGTGATGAAAATCTCACTTGCTAAGCTAAAGTCCCCAAAATCTGAACAAAATGCTGGTGCTCTTTCTAGAGTCTAGAATGTAATTTAGAAAGGCTAAAGGAAAAAACTAGTGAATGTAATTCAAGGGAAACATGTATGTCAACTGTAGTTTTTAAAGTTTTGAGCTGATATGCAATTTCTTGATTTTTTTTCTAATGCTGGTTATCAAAGCCCTTGAGTTTACTTACTGCTGTTACAGCCCAAATTTGCAAATATGCAGAATTCAATAAAGAAGGAAGATTTGTAGTTTTTCAGGCATTACATGTAAACTCTCAGTCTGTTTTTCAAAAGTGATGTTGAAACCATTAACATTTTTATATTATAAGCCAAGTTACTCAAATCACAAGTGGTAAACAAAGTTTGCATATTAATAAACTACCTCTGCAATTTGTAAGTTGTAAAACAAATGAAATAGGAAGTTATTCACAAGTGTGGAATTATTGTAGGTGGAAATATGCAGGTGACAGTGTTCTTGAAGTTCACATCAGGAGACATACTCGAATGTGGTCGTGGAGTAACATAAAACAACACAGGCAGCTTCTGAAGAGTTACAAAAATACGTACAAGAACAAGCTGACACAGAGTAAACTGTCAGAGGAAACACAGAGGCAAATTCAGGTATGAGTTTTTTCTCTTTGGAGAAAGTGTGTTTTGGGCTCTCTGTGAAATAGTGTTGAAATATGCTTGACAGTAATCCAGGTTGATGGTTTTACAGGAGCACAAGAGGTCTGTGGAAACACCATTTTGATCTGAAGTTCTGTGTAACCTGTAATGGAAAGGAAATAAAAACACTAGTGAAGTGCCATTTAAAATAACGCCTCTTTGGCTGAGGATTAAGAAGCTTGAACGCATTTAATGAAGTGCAAGAGTAATCTAGTTAAAAAAAAATTAAACTGTGTAACACCAGATTTCATCTTCTAGTGAACTTTGAGCAGGAGAAGATATACCTTTGAAAGAAATGAGCAGATCTAGAAAGAATTTGGAGTGCAAAAACGAAGGAGCTGGTAGAGAATTGGTGGTGGAGAGCCTTTCCTAAATGTGTTTTAGAGGCAAATGATGTAATCACACAATTTTTACAGGACCTGGAAAGACAGCTTGACGTCTTCAATATAATCTTAGCAAGACAACAAGCACAAGTTGAGGTAAGAAAGAATTTTTGTTCAATAATATTGTCACACTTCAAATAGGATGATTTTGTCATGGTAGTATCTTAAAAACATTGTGCTGATGTGTGTGATAGGATGGTAGGTGGGAAGGCAAGTTCCCTGTCCTTCCAGGACAAGAGTAAATCAACTTTCAAGCTGGAAACCAGTGCCAAAAACCTCCCAGTGTGTGCACAGTGTTACTGTTACCCACATAGTACCATTCAGGCAACTGTGTAAGGATGATGGTTTAATGATTCTTTTCTTCCTTTGACTTCTGTTAATTCAAGACTAGCTCTGCACTATTCCCTTCCTACAGTGCTGGTTTAAAGGTAAACTGGCAGGAGAAATGAACCCAACTCAAGAAATGTTACAAGTCAGAGTTACAATTTCCTAAATACGGTGATACAGAGAAAAATTTGGTTCAGCATCTGGAATGTATGTAAAATAAAGATGAAAAAATAATAATGATGTTTCTTATTTTTGAGATGTCTGTTGGTTTTTGAAATGCAAAGTAAAAGCCTGAGCACAAATTAAAACATTTAAATAATTTATAAATTCTAAAAATCTAGAATTTGAAAAATTTAAAATTTCAAAAATGGTTAAATGGTACAGGATCAGTCCTCAGGTTTGTTATTACCAGATTTAAGCAATGTAATCATTTTTTGTAGCCTCTTAAATGCTGTCTTTTTGTGTAGTTTCTGCCTTTTGTAGTTTAAATGCCAGTGAAATATATAGAAAAAGCTGTCCAAAGTAAAAGTAACACATGCTGTACATGCACATACACAGAAATATGGCCCCCACTCTGATCCTCTTTCTGCCTCTATCTAATGAGTCAAAGTGCTCTTAATCCCTTGTGGTGTTGCTTAAATTAATAGTGATACTGTTAACTGTGTATTTTGTCCAATGTGGTTTTATTTCTGCTTTGTAGACAATAAGATCAGGACAAAAATTACTGAAGAAGAAAAGCACTGAAGTAGAAAAGAGAAGTGGAGGATGGTTTGGTGGTTTCTGGGGCAAAAGAGAATCCAGGAAAAAAGAAGATGAAGAATCACCTGTTCCTGAAAGTAGGTGCAAATTGTAATGCACTGATGTTTAGAGAGGCTTTCAGTTTTTATGCACAGTAAGAGGAAAAGTGTGGTGTGTTTTGCTTCCTGCTGTGCAGGAGGAGGGAGTATGGCATAAACAATGCAGTGCAGTATAGATCATTTTACAGCATTGCTCACTGAATATTGACCTGGCAAACAAGGCAGCCTCTGAAATGGCCATAAGCATCTCACATCCTTGATGAGCAGAAGAGAAATGCACTTATAGTATAGTGATAATTGGCAGTGATGGGAATACTCTTTTTTTTGGTGGTTTGCTGTTTGGATTAGAGATTTGTTCTAATAAAACTGCTCAAAGCTATTGTCATAATTGGGAATTATGGGAACTCTTGTAATAAGAATATTGATTTCTGTGCTTCGTGGGTAACACCATACATGGACACTTCTGTGTGAGTTATGTCACAGTCTGGACTTAATACAATATGAAGAATCAGTGAAATGTATCAGCAGAACTTAAGGACAATAGAAAACAAATGTGAGGAGAAGTGCTTATTGTTATTTATTGAAGTGCACATTGTATGGATTTTTAGCTATTGATGAACTAATGACACCAGAGGAGAAAGCCAAGCTTTTCACTGCTATTGGATACAGTGACAGCACCCACAACCTTTCCTTACCAAAGCAGGTAAGCAGCTTGTTATGGGGGTGGGTTAAACAAGCAAACCATATAACTAATTAAATGTAAAAGTGCTTTCCTCTCTCTCAGTACCCTGAAGAAAGATGCAGGTTTCAAATTCAAATGGGAAATATTATTTGGTTCCTCTGAAGCTGCTGATTGATCCAGTCACAAAATGCTACATAAGTAGGGAAGTCAAAACCCTTTCTTGACAAGGTCAAGACATGACATTCAGCAGCAAGAACAGCAAAGGCATACATGCTGTGTCTTCTAAAATGTAGTTATTTAATGGGATTATGATGATCTTGGTTGATATGGCTAGTCCTGACCTGAATGTAGTTTAGCTGTGCTTGCTTCATGGTTTACAAAAATGTTCCTGAATCCTGGAAAGAGACACAGACCGTGTTTGCTCTGCATTTCTTGAACTGCACTGTTTTATGGTAAAGAAAGGACTGATAAGAGTTGAATCAAGTCAAGACTGTACTTTACTTCTTTCATAGAGATACGTTTCTAATCTTAGATGCCTGGAACAAACTTCAAAAACCACACTTTAATAATTTGTTGAAATGTGGAGTTCTGAAAAATCATTCTTGTTGAGATAACTAACTTCAATTCTTTCTGTTCTCCTCACTAGTATGTTGCCCATGTTGTGACACTGAAGCTGTTAAGCACTTCTCTTACAATTAAAGAAGACAAGAACGTGGCAGAAATTCTAAAAGTACAGATAATTGATCTGAGTACCAAAATATCCCAGCGCCCGGGAGCACAAGCAATCAAGTAATTGGATTGGTATTCTCTTTTTGTAGAAACATCTCTCCCCCCTCACCCCACTCCCCAGCTTTATTTTTCTTCTTGGTTAGTACATTATGTTGTATATTGATTTTTAATTTTGTGTGCATTCTGCAGTTGCCCTCTGTAAATCATATCATTTGTTAAGTAACACAGAATGGAATGAGGAAGGGAAGGCTATTTGTTAGTTTTCATGAACAATAGCAAACTCTTTCTTGAATGTAAGTGTCAAAGTGCTGAATGTAACTTTAGAGAAGTGATGGTGTGAAATAGTGTGGGCAATGCACTCCAGCCAAGCTGCTGCATGTGTTGGTTGCCACCTAGAGCAGTGAAAACTCCCTCTGTGTGCTGTGGGCAGGAGATCAGCAGCATGTGAGGGGCTGAGACCCTCCTGTGCTTTGAGGGAGGACACACCTGAAATACTGAACACAAATTATTGGATTATACTGTCAATGAATAAGGTTTTCAGTGTCTGGAAAACGAGTCTGTGCACTTCTTGTGGTTTCATTTGCAATTCCATCCCTTTCTGACTTTATGCATAAGATCACCAGCTCAGCTGCTGACTCTTGAAATATTTTTGCTAAAAGCCATTGTGGTGAATATTAAAGGTGCAACCTGAATGCTGAACAAAGACAGAAAGAGCTTTCACATTGTTTTACATAAATGGATGCCATATAATTTAGTTGGCAAGACTGAAACAGGAGAACAGATAGTTTTATTAATGTTAGGTTTCAGAAAAAAATGTAATTGATGTATCTCAACAGGGGCAGGCTTGGGACACTGATTATAGCCAAACTCTGTTGCCTCCTAGAGTCAGGGATTTCAGGGGTGGAGACCCAGGACCTGAAAGTCAGTTTTGTATCTAACAGGTGCTTCTAAGGATGAATGAAGTTTGTGCTTTCCTGGTGTTTGGTGACTTTCTTCAAAGGCTTTTCCTGCAGGCTCCACCAAACACTGTTGTCAGGGCAGCTCTCAGTACAGAAAACTCATTTGCTCTGAAACAAGTCTGTACCTGGTATTTATTACAATGCATCACAGATAACATTCCTACTCTTTTTATATATGTAACATAAATATTCTGCCTTTCTCTTGCAACTGATTCTCTTTATAAACATGACCTGAAAGTTCTATTCAGTCCACCTTGCAGGTGACAGAAGGTTAGAAGGGAATATCACCCCTGTGTTGCTGTGAACACCTTGCCTTCTATTTATTTTTGCAATTTAATAATGTGACAGTTTTTTAAACATGTCACATGTTAGTCCTGTGAAGCTGGAAATGTTGGGCTTTAGTGAAGGCTTTCTCCTCTTGCTGGTCTTTCCCAAATATATTCAGTATTGCAATTAACCATTTTTAACTGTTCCTCTTCTTTAGGGTTGAAGCAAAGCTTGAGAACTGGTATGTCACAGGCCTGAGACAAGACAACATTGTACCATCTCTGGTGGCCTCCATAGGGGACAGCAAGTCTTCCCTCCTTAAGATAGAGTTCAATGTTAACCCAGAGGACAGCACAGCTGACCAGAGTCTTGCTATTGAGTCACAGCCTGTGGAAATAAAATACGATGCAGTGAGTAATAACCAAAGCCCTGAGCTATTTCTGATTCCTGTTTCTCTGCCCTTGCTCTCTTTTCTGTATTTTTGAGATTTTGCTTGTGTGGCTTCCATGTATATTGCT
The DNA here is from genome assembly GCA_035583235.1 of Hafferia zeledoni. Taxonomy (NCBI): domain Eukaryota; kingdom Metazoa; phylum Chordata; class Aves; order Passeriformes; family Thamnophilidae; genus Hafferia; species Hafferia zeledoni. Next base: position 16,874,595 of record JAWWEV010000018.1, on the reverse strand, counting down.
CATTCTTGTTATTTTTATTTTCTAAAGAGAACAATAAATGCAATGGTGGAATTCTTTCAGACAAGTAAGGGAATGGATCTTGAGAGATTAACATCAGCCACATTAATGAAGCTGGAAGAAATCAAGGAGAGAACTGCCACAGGTGAGATAATAACAAATCTCAACTAAGGTGAACCTTCAAATGTGTTAAAATGTTTCAATGTGATTACCTAAACACTTTGGTTGTGTTTTGATTGCTGGCCAAGTAGTATAATTGGGGTTTTTCCTGGAGTTGGTTTCTTGGAGAATTAGTGGATGTTTTGTGGGAAGGAGCATTGAGTTTAGTGAGAAATCAGTAAATGCTGCAAAAGTAAGTCTTGACTGCAGATGCTTTATCTTTCAGATAAATAACATCATCTGATACATTGATTGGCACAATTATTTCACTTGTGAATAGCATTTCAATGTCCTTTCCTTTTTATTTAAGGATTAGCTCACATTATTGAAATGAGAAAAGTCCTTGACTTGAAGATTAATCTGAAACCTTCCTACCTTGTGGTTCCACAGACGGGTTTCTACCATGAAAATTCAGATTTGCTCATTTTGGACTTTGGTACATTTCAGGTATATAAATGACTTCTCTTATAAGCTCAGAGGAAGCAAATATTCTTTTGTCTTAACATGGCTGTCATCTGAAACTGTCTTGCTTTCAGAAGGCAAAGATGATAATCTCTGTGAATGTGTTTTTAACTTTGAGAAGGCAAAGATGATAATCTCTGTGAATGGGTTTTTAACTTAGTGTATTTCTTGCCAAATACATTTGGGTCAGCAATTTGCTCCGTGTTTAGAGTTGTTATCTTTGACTTTCTTGTACTTGTTACCCCTCCCCAGGAAACATGTTCATGTTGTAATTATAGTTATCATTTCATATCTTTCATTTCTTCTGCAGAACGTGAACTTTTGTTTCCTTTCTTCTGTAAAATGGTTGTCTTTCATTAATAAAAGAGAATAATATTTTTTCTTGGAGTTTGAAAGTGGGTTCTCTTGTTTCTATAAAGTTGAAAGATTCTAATAATTTAACTTGATTTAGCTGACTGATTAAATATTTATTTTACTTGTATTCCATCAGTAGCATTGTAAACTGATGAAAAAGAATTCTTTTTGCATAGTTCGAATTAAGTGGATTGATAGAAGTAACAAAGAAATCTACTTATCAAGAAAAAGTGAAGTGTGAAATGATTTGAAATATTTTCTCTGTAAGAGTCCAAATGACAGTCATCAGCTCCTATGAATCACCTTTTTCATCATCAATAGCGTGAACAGCACATATTTGTAAGTTTTAGAATTAATTTTATCCTGTTCTTTGTGTTTAGCTGAACAGCATCAATCAAGGCAGCAGTGAAGCTTCCAACTTTTCATCTTTAGAGGAGATTATGGACAAAGCTTATGACAAGTTTGATGTGGAAATAAAAAATGTGCAACTTCTCTTTGGAAGAACAGGTAACAAAACAACAGAGTTGTTGTTTACTCAAAAGGTTGTTGAAGGCTACCAACCTGTAATAAATAAATATGTTCTTCGGGGAAAAAAGGCACACCAAAACAAGTAGTTAACAAAAAGATAGATTATAATACACATCTGGTATTAAACTCTGAAAAAATGGGTTGGTTTCTTTTCAAACAGCTGCTCATTTTTTTGTTTGGAATTAGGTATCACCTGCTTACTTTGATGCCATCAGTGAATGTAGAGGCATAGAACTATTATGTTTTCCATCATGTGCAGGAAAAATACAGCTAAAATTGCCTTAATACTTCACTTGAACTTCACTTTGTGTAATCAACAGAATTCTTGGTTACTGGTTAATATTTTGTGTATCAATTTATCTATCCATGCCTTTTTTGGGCCTGCAATGTTTAGATCCATCTTTTTAGGACTGCGTTTAAGGCTGCTAAGGCAAGAGTGATAACCAAGTAGATTAAAATCTCTCAAAATACTTGACCTAAATTGTTTTAGCTTTCTCTAGATGGTGAGTGGGTGTTTTTTACCATCCTAGTCATGCCATTTGATTACTTCAATGATACCTTGATTAAAGCAATTAGCAAGTGATGGTTTTTCATCTACATTTACCAAACATTTGCAGGTGAAGACTGGAAAAAGGCTCGTTTTCAACACCCATCAACTTTACACATTTTGCAGCCTATGGATATTCATGTGCAGTTGGCAAAATCAATGGTGGAAAGAGATACCAGAATGGCAAAGTAATGTATTAATGTTGAAAAGACTTGTTTTTAATTACTGTGGACTTACAGAAAAGCAAACTGTTTTCCCTAAAGGTTCAGTCACACCTGATAATTTGATGCTATTAACTAGAAATAGCAATAGCTCACTCCTGTTCACAAATACTTTTTTGATGAGTAGCTCCTTGCTGGTTCCTAACTACTGGTTAAAGTCCAAGACCTTAATGCAGACTCACTGTCTTCACTGTCATGTGATCTCTATATATGAGTATCTGTATTGGTCAGATTTAAATCAAGATCTGATATGTGCTCTTTGTCTTGGAGTTTGATAATTTGTTTTTTACAAAAAGGTTCAAAGTGTCAGGAGGGCTCCCTTTGGTGCACGTCAGGCTGTCTGACCAGAAAATCAAGGCAGTTTTGGATCTGATTGACAGCATTCCCTTGCCTCAGAAGTCATCTGTGTCAGCCCCAAGCACAAAGGTAGGCTGAATACAACAAAGAAAACTGAAAAAACCCCCAAAACATTGCTAAGCCAAGTGTCTTCATTGTGAATTACCATGAGAACATGCTGGGCTCTTTTAAACAAGGCTTATGCAGCCTTTGTTGTTGTGCTGCTTGTTTCAAGTACTGGCAGAACTGGCCTTTCCAAAGAATCTGGGGGAGGCAATGGGAAAAAAATATGGACATAGCATGTTATACAAACTTGAAAATAATGTATTGAGTTTCCTTCTCTTTCCCCTCCCTCCAGGTACCAGCTATTCCCACAATTCCTGTTGTTAGTAAAGGGTTGCTTAATACACCCCAGTTGTTGGCAGACATGGTGTCAGGTAAGATGTGCCTTTGCAAAGGTGGAATAGCCAATATTGTCATGCTGTTATTGGTGTTAAAATGTCTAAGAACAGCAAAGATGAGTATGATTGGGCACATCTAACATCAAGTACATAAGGTTTAAGATGCTAATGTTACCTCAGAATAATAAACCTGCATTTTCTGAAAAGCAAACCCACTTTTTTATTATTCATTAATATTATACATAAGCAACCTGTTCAAATGAAAGTGAACTATGAATACCAACTGTACTTGCTTGTTCTGACTGTTTTGCATTAGCAAAACTCTCCTTTCTCTGAAAAGGCAGAACCAGAATAACAAGTGGAAAATTACTGTATAGACACAGTGAATTTGAGCATTTATTTCCATGGCTGTTCTAGAGAAGAACTTCCCTGTGGTGGAACATCAGACAGTTATTTCCTGGAGCTCACTTTCTAACTGCTTTTCCTTGCATATGTTCTTGAATGTCTAATGATGCATCAAGCCCCCAGTGCAGTCCTTAACAGGGCTTTAATCTGGTTCTCTTCCCCCCATGGGTCAGAGGGCAGCATAGATCCAGACTGGACTTTGTCAGGCTACATTTAAATTGCTCATGCAGTTAAAAATCCTGTTGGAGTGGGAAAGAGTGGGATATTTACTCCTGTTTCTGGAAAAAATTTACTGAGGAAGTCATTTCGCTTCTGTAGACTCCGAAGAAGAGTATTTTGATTTTGAGGAAAGCTCTGAACCAACTGAGAAGTCACTAATTAAAGGAGAAGAAACAAGAAGTGAGGAGCCAGCTCAAGAGGAACTGATAGATCTTCAGCTGAAGTTTGAAATTAAAGAGGTATGTCTGTAATTCTGGTTTCACCTTCTACATAAAGAATATTTTTTTTAAAATCCAATATTCATTTACCAGTGTTGTCCCGATTAGTGGATGCAAACTCATCCAACAAACAAAAAATATACATTTATATGCATACATGTTTCTATGTATGAGTAATTTATACGTGGTATGCATATGAATAATTTCTAATATATTTGTGGTGCATATAAATAAAGCATAATACATGCACATAGATGAATTATGTATTAAAAGGGAAAAAAAAAAGAAAGAGTAGAGTTGGAGTATTGTTGGTAAAAAAAAATAGTACCAAGTTGTAATTAGGGGGTAGGAGGTGGAAAATCTGCACTGGAAGAACAAAAGTTATACTGAAGCGCAGGTCACTTGGAAAGAGCAAATCCCCAAACATCTTTTTTATTTGTATCTATCACCATTTAACATTCACTCTTTCATTCTGTTTTTATACTCTAAAGTCTGTCCTAAAAATAACAACAAAGCAGGGAAAACATTAATTTTGCACTTCTTTTCATTGTTGCTTTAAATGGTAAGAATATTATGTGAAAAGATGGTATGAATGTGTATTTCTTCCTCATCCAGGTTTTAGTAGAACTCACCAGGCAGAAGAAAACTGAGGAAACAGTGCTTGTATTTGATGTAATGCATCTTGGGACAGAAGCCACTGTCAGAACCTATAATTTAACAGCTGTCTCGTATCTGAAGAAAATAAGCTTGGATTACTATGAAACTGGAGGTAATAAGCAATGGAAGAGCAGTGTGTGTGGTGCATTGCAGTCAGTCTGAAGCTGTGGCTCTCCTGCCTGTTGTGCTTACTGAAATGCAAATGTTGGTCTGGTTTTTGGGTTACAATATTTAATATGCAGCTCTCCGTGGGCAGTGCCCCACTGGCACAGTTGGTAAGCTTTGGACTCTCCCCATTACTGGATAAATGAATAGCTTAGAGCTCAGTGTTTGGATGGACAAGGGGTGCAGGTGTATCAGGTACAGGAGAAAGCAGCCATTCATCTTTGGTGGTGCAGTGTATTTTAACAAACAGGACTGAAAGTTAATCGTTACCTTCAAGGCACAAATTCTTCGGTTCTCTGAAAGAGCAGAAACGACCCTAATTGTTGTTTATTTCTTGTGGTGTGTTCCAGGTAAAAAAGCCCCCATTCATCTCATTAGTTCCTCAGATAAACCTGGCTTAGACCTTCTGAAGGTGGAATATATCAAGGTATACATAAAGCTTTTTAAAATTATTTTTAAAGCACTTTTACATATTTGTAATATACAGTCTATATATAGTCTTAAACCTACTCTTCAGAGCCAGTTGGATTGTTTTGTACCTTCTGAAGAGCACAGTGACTGGTTGGAATTAATATTAATCTTCATGCAAATCACTACTTTCAGGCTGACAGAAATGGGCCACAGTTTCAGACCGTTTTTGACAACACTGAACAGATGATTCAAGTGAGTGTTTGCAGGTTTTATTGCTTGTTTCCTTTTGGTTTGCTTGCTTAGAATGGAGAGATCAATAAGCTTTTTGGCTTTCCTGTTTTCCTGCCCCACCCCCAGCCTTGCAGCAGCAGATTTAGAGTTAAAATGTACCTCAAAGTTTCTGTCCCACTGAAGAGCAAGCAGTATGTTGGTGTGCTGAGCTAGGATCAAACACTTGCAAACAGCTCATGTGGGTGAAATTCAAACTGCTGTAAGAACATTTCTTCTCTTGCATCAGCCATCATGATGCTCATGTGCCCAGTATGGGAGACTGGAGTGCAGTCAAGAAGTCTTTCCCCTTCCTGTCAAATAATCTGCATGTATCTGCCACATAATCAGCACTCTGGTGGCTTAATTTAATAAGAAGCCTAAATCCATTTATGAATGATCTTCCACCCCTGCCTCACCCAGGGCAGAGGATACTGTGTTCTAATTTTTCACTCTGAAATATGGCTTGGGAGCTGCTCACAATACTGCATTTCCTTTTCTTGTAGACTCTAGAATGAGAATTTGATCTCTTAAGAATTATTGCAATGTAGGAAAATACTTTTAGATAATAAGTACATAACTTCTTTGGTTCTGGCTGTTGTACTTTTTGTCAGAAATTTCAATCTAAGACTAAAGAGTGTCTTGAGGAATTCTGAAAATGAAGTACAAAGGAGTGTGTTTTAAGGGATAGGTGATTCCCTCTCTTTAAACCTTTATGGCATTATTTTGCCTGCCAAATTTTGGTGTGAAGACTGAAATATTTCACTTGTCACATAATAGTTTTAAAATATCTGTAGGTTTTAATCTGTCAGATTTGGTTAATCTGGATACTTTGTGCCAAAAGGAAGTTCCTGAAGCTGCAGCAGGGAAAGACGGGTCTGCTTTTATTTAACCACACAGCAGGCACTTGTTCACCTGTTGGACTCCCCTAGTGGATTTGTTGAGAACCACCTGCGTACTGAGTGCCTCCATGTCAGCCCCTGCCCCTTCCCCTTGCAGTGGCACTGCAGCTGCAGGAGCACTTAAGTGCTGCTCTGTGTTTGACAAAATTAAGCTTGTATCACTCTGTTTGTGTGCTGAGCAGCAGTGACAGTGCTGGGTTCTTGCCAGGTTTTTATTTTCTAAGCTTGCCACCTCTGTGCTTTACAGAAAGCTTTGTCCCTGATGCTCTGCTGCTGGTACCACACTCAGCTTGGCTGTTCCTGGGAAACTGTTGTGTTGCACAGCATGTTATTGCACTTCTGTCCAACTCTTACACTTGTAAGTTGTTGTTTGTCACATGGAATCTCATGTTTCCAACAGGTAACCTTTTCATCACTGAACCTCCTGTTGCACACAGAGGCCCTTCTGTCTGCCCTCAGTTTTCTCGCAGCTGTGAGTCCCTCAGGCAGTGAAAGCAGGGGAGACACACCAACAAAAGGAAAGCAAGAAGATGACACTAGACTGAGGAAAGGTACAGTTTGATTGTCCAAATAGTGGTTCTAAAAGTATGTGTTGCATTCTGGAAAAACAATCAAATTCAGAGGAACATGGTGAGCTTTGTAGTGTGGGATAAAGGTGAAAGCTCGTGTGTCTGTGGCTCACCAGCCTGGAGGACTGATTTCAAAAAACAATAACTAAAAGAATTTTTATGAATAATAAAATAATAGTATAAAATAAATAGTATTTTAAAATAAATAGTATTTATTTATTAAAATAAATAGTATTTATAAAAATAAAAATAGTAAAAAATAGTAAATTATAGTAAAAGTAAAAAAATAATAAAAAATAGTAAAAATAAAAAATAGTATGTATAAAAATAAATAGTATTTATGTATAAAATAAATAGTATTTTCAAGTGAGGTTTTCCTGTGTTTCATAGACTTTTCACAAATAGGCTCAAATTTGAGTAAATGAGATTTCTGTGAGCTTAGAGGACTCAAACAGCAGCATAATCTTAGTGTTCCTGGTAAAGTAAAGGAGATAAATACTACTTGGATGATTGTGCTGTGTCTAGGCAATGTAAATATACTTTCAAACAACTAGCCAAGTCCTTTGCTAGACTAATGAAAATCAGGTTGTTCTTGTAGTACTGAAACAAACAAAAAACTCTGGAATTTCTATCAAAATAGGCTCAGTTGAGAGTAACTGCAATGTTTTTAATATTAAGTGCAAAACATGGGCATCAGGTGAGCTGGAAATGAGGTGTCTAGTGGAGAATGTTCAGAATTACTTATAGTTTTACATGGCCTGGGTTTGAATCTGCAGGCTGACAAACAAGCTGCTGCTGTGGGCAGTTTAACAAAGCACAAAAGTGTCTGAGCTCTTGGTTTAACACTTTGCCACTAATGGTTAGTGAAGGTGCATAAGGAGATCAGTGAGGTCTGGTGGCTTCTGGTCTTTGCCCATAAAGAGTTTTTGTCACTTGTGAATAAATTGTCCTTATTCTCCCCAGCCTTTATATTGGCTCTCATAAAACCTGGGTGCCTGAAATGGGATTCCAAGGTTTGAAGTTTGAGTAAACTTCTACAGGAGGATCCTGCAATAGGAACCATTGGATAACCTGAAAAAATTCCAGCCCTACAGTGGGCCTGTTGAGTGATTGACATGACATTAAAAATAAGTATGATATTCCTTTTATTTCTTAACCCAGAAACTTCCCTGAATTGATAAAAGTAAAATTGTTGCAATAGAGAGTTATTGCTGAATGAGACTGATATCAGGCACAGAATTGCAAGCTAATAGTGGTGTGTTTTACCAGTAGAGTTGCCTTCAGAAGAAGACTTCTTGTTTAAGATGGGATGTTGCAGACTTAATGAAGATAGTGAAAGAAAAACACTAAGTCACATGTATGCCAAAAAGCCTCCAGACCAAAACCATTCCCAAATAGTTCAGGAGTTTAAGTGAAAATATAACCTACAGGTGCCTTGAAAAATCCCACCTTCTCTCATTTCTAGTGGCTAGACCTTCCAAGGATAAGGATGTGTTTGACTTCAAGGTTTTTGCCAAGCTGGATGCCTTCTGTTTAAATATTTGTGATGAAAAAAAGAACATAGCAGAGATCAAGATACAAGGTATTAAGTTCTTTGTTAGTAGTAACTGTTGTAGTAGTTTAGTTTCAAAGCAACTGCTAATAATTGGACTAAAAGATATTTAAGGTGTAAGTTGGCAGCATCTGCTTTTTTTAAAAAATAATTTGTTGTTATCTGTACCAACATGGCTTGTAGTTTTTTTCAAAGTCAGCATTCTAGTCTATCAGAATGTTTTGGCCTTCAGCTAGAAAATGTGATGTGTCATTATTCTTCAAGCAATTAAGTTTGTACCTGAAGGAGTTTGATTATGGGTAGCTTTTCATATTGTACTAAGCATTAGGTATTTTCCTGATGCACCTGAATTATTTAAGATTAAAACCCCCTTAAAATGGTTTTCTTTGTTTTTTAACCTCTAGGATTTGTTTGGGTTTCATGTTTTAGTTTTCTTTTTTACTCCTCAGAAGGACCATCCATAACTCTTTGTGGGGGCAGAGTGGGGAGGGGGAGTTTCACTTCCAAGTTTGGCTATAACTGCCCTCCTGACAGCTGCCAAAACTCTCCCTCATGAATATTTAAGAATGGGTGATATGCAAGATTATGTAATGCTGTTTATAAAGCCTTTTGTTAGTGCCCATCTCTAAATCATAGAAGTATTCACACAAAATTTTTTTATGCAAAAGTATTGTATTCAAAGACAGTATAGTAACATTTATTCTGATAGAAAATCTCCATAAAATCACTCAGTTACTTGGTTATTAAGAAATGGATTATTGTGTGAATTTATTTCTATGAGTAGTTGCTCAGTTACTCCCAGAGGTGATTGATACTGAGACAGTGTCTGTATTAGAAATTTTTCTATTTTATTTTGGTCAAAGCTGTAGCATGGTCACATTTTCAAAGCTTAGGAGCTTTTCTCACTTCCTCTCCTCACCCTGAAAATGAGTGTTACTTTTGTTATGCAACACTGCTGTTTCTGTTTTTGTGCTTTACAGGTCTTGACTCATCTCTTTGCCTCCAGCCAAGTCACACTGTATTCTTTGCCAGACTTAAAGACATAGTTGTCACAGATGTTGATTCAAGGACCCTTCACAAAAAAGTACTCAACCCCAAGATTTTAAGTTTTACTTGATTCTTGGTTAGTCTTATGTGTATAAAAGTGAAATGTAATACATATTCCACTTTTTAAAAAGTATTTGATCTGTCATGAATGTGTCTTTTCAAATAAGATACATGATAAAGAATAATCTTTGTTACAGGAATAGATGTCTAAAAGGACTTAAAGGAGTAGTAATCTAATTTGTACATCTGCTAGTATGTTTAGTTCTTTGTGTTCAGTGCCTTTTTAGAAGCTGCTGATGGCTGGTAGATGCTGTTTCTCTCTTCCTAGGCTGTGTCTATAGTAGGAGATGAAGTTTTCAGTTTCAACCTGACATTAAATCCACATGCTACTGAGGGAGAAGCCTACACTGACATGTCCAAAGTGGATGGCACCGTGTCTCTGAGGGTGGGCTGTATTCAGATAGTGTTCCTTCACAAGTTTCTCATGTCTCTTCTGGTAAGCCTTGTTCTCCTTTGTTTCTGCAGTGTTCTCAGTTCAGTCTCCCATCTTTGTGCCCTCAGTACAAGGGGCACCTTCAGTTTCTGACAGAAAAGGGGTGGGCTTCATTTTTTGTGTACTATTAAAATCTTTGCCAAGTAAGCTTTGACTGGTTTCAGTTTCAAAAAACTAATGCAGTGCAAGTGGGTCACTCCCCACTCCCACCTTTATAAATAGAGAAAAGCTTGGTGCTACTAAGGTAGTTTGGGGGGATTTGTTTTTGCTGCCCTCTCCACCCTGAGTTCATTGCAAAGGCATCACAAGTAACATTAGAGGCAAATCTTTCTGCAAGGTTAGATGTAATGACACCTGCTAATCAATCAGTTTAAATATTTGTCCATTGAAGAACCCCAATGTTGGCTTTTTCAATAAAGCACCAGTGGGCTTTCTCTCATTCAGTACTGTCTTTAATAGGAATTAGTATTCACTGAGGGCAAGAGGGGCTTTAAAAATTAAATGTTCCTAAAACCTAATGAGCAAAGGAATCTTGTAGCTAAGGAAGGAAGAAACAGTAAAGAAAAGTTGAAAATAAATTGATTATATCGGTTAGTACTTTTTTTAAACCCTGTATTAGAGGTCATGACTGAAGGCACGAAGTGTCTTTCCCTAAGGAAAATTCCACACAGTCAGCAGCATAGCCGGGAGTTAATGTTGGTTGTGGCTGATGCTATAAAATCAGAAAGTAACCTGGATTAAAAAACTGTTTACAGACATTTCTACTTTCTCTTCAACTGCTTTTTCTAGACCTTCCTGAACAACTTCCAGACAGCCAAGGAGGCCCTGAGTGCTGCCACAGCCCAGGCTGCAGAGAAAGCTGCTACCAGCGTGAAGGACCTGGCGCAGAGGAGCTTTCGGCTGGCCATGGACATTCACCTGAAAGCACCAGTGATAGTGATCCCCCAGTCCTCAGTGTCCCCCAATGCCATAGTGGTGGACCTTGGGCTGATCCAGGTGCAGAACCAGTTCAGCCTGGTGTGTGCAGAGGGCAGCTCAGTGCCCCCAGTCATCGACAGGCTGGATGTGCAGCTGACAGAGCTGAAGCTGGCCAGGTACGGTGCACTCTGCTCACTGATGCCTTCATTAACTTGATACTGGGAGATTCATTTACTTGCCTGGAAACCATGGCTGGTGACAGTGTCAAACATTTGCTGTTACAATGCCTAGCTGTTATCTTAAGAGCAATTAAATCAGTAATAAAATAAGAAACTGTTCTGAGGAAACTTGAAGCATAAAGAGGTATTACATTTGAGATTAAGATTTTACTTTGTAAACCTAACATATGACTTAACTTCTAACTTGCCAACTGGCCCTTTTTGTTTTCTTTTCCCCTCTGTGTTTCAAGGACCACCATGGAGACAGATTTGTCACATGCAGATATTCAGATACTTCACCCTATTAATTTAAGCCTGTCTGTGAAAAGAAATCTCTCTGCAGCTTGGTTTCACAAGTTGCCCATGTTGGAGATCACGGGGTATCTGGACACAATGAATGTAAGTCTTGTGCAAAGGTGGGAATTACTCATGTGAGACTAACCCTTGTGTTATTTCTGGACACAAAGGGGTAACAAACTGCAAATTTGTAGTAGATGTAGAATGAGTTTCAGTGATGTAGCAGCATTTAACCCCATCTATATGAATGAAGGGGTTTGAAAGCTTCATATAGAACAGCCAGATTGCTGTGTATATTTAGTAAACTGAGAGAAAAAAAGAGAACTGAAAAAGGGATGTCAACAAATCTTGTTTATTCCTTGTCATGAGTCAGGACCAACTCCAGCTTCATACTTCTCCATAACCCTTGAAAGACCTCAATATAGTTGGTTTTTGTGACATTTTATATACTGTGAAAGAAAATACGTGGTACATTTTGGGTGAAACTGGAATTAAAACCTGAAGTAGCATGTCACTGACAGGAAGGCATTAAAATCATAAATATGTCAAAGGCTGCAATGCACATTGATACAGCTTTGGAAGTCATAACCTTTAATCTCCTAATACTGTAACAATAAGTGGTTGAAAGAATTTTCTTGTGTTATTCAAGGGATGATTCTGCTGACAAAATACTTGTGGAAAAAAGCACTCTTGTCAGGAAGTGTTCTGCTTTGTTAGCAGCTGATAAGTTTAAGGAACAATGTGTTTTTCCTGAGAACTGTGATCTGCAACATTTTAGGTGGTGTTAAGTCAAGAGGATTTGAACATCTTCCTCAGAGTGTTGACGGAAAACCTTGGTGAAGCAGAAGGAAAACCAAGTGATGCAAAATCAGTCCTGCAGAAGGAAGGTCAGAGATGGATACTGTTTGCTCACTCTCAGGAATAAGGGAAAGCAGTTATTATCTGGAAAGCAAGTTTAGATCTGAGAGGTGTCTAAGTGGTAAACTTCTCTTTTTAATTCTGCAAGGACAGTGTTCATACTTTGATGCTTCAACAAACTGGAAACCTTACCAAATTTGGTAGTTGTGTTAGCTCAGTTGTCAAGGGACTAGCAAGGTATTGAGATGTCAGAGTTATCTTATTGCCAGAAGATGTTTCTGTTTCCTTTTCATGCTCTGCTTGTAGACATGTTGCAAGCTTATCTTGGGTGAATGTAAGCCATTTAAATGGATAAAAGATTTGGATGTGTTTCTTGAGCTAAACAAACGGTGGCAATTTCAAAAGTTCACCAGTTTATTGAATGTTTCAGGTAAAACCAAAGAAACTGAGAGATCAGTTTTGGTACAGGACAAGAGTGTTGCAGAAGGAATGCTGCCTGAAAAGAGGAAAGAACCATTAAAGGAAGATGTGATCAATATGCTACTTAATTTTGAAATCAAGGAGGTAGGTATCCATCTGTACAAATGATTGGAACTGAACCCAGTACAAATTCTATTTCTTAGAAGTAATAGTGGGCTATGAAGTCCATTTGAACAGCTTCATTTACCAACAAAAAGGAAACCAGAGGAAAGGAGGTGGGGCTGGGGGAAGTCTTGGCAAACTGGTCTTGTAGGGTCTCTCTTTGTAAAAATGCAAAATGTCCAGATTAAGATTTCTTTGTAAATTTAGCTGAGGAGATAATGCCTGCTTGTAACTGCCTGCCCTATCTGGACACTTCACTGAAATTGTGAACTTATTTCCCTTTCCATATTCAAGGTTGTAATAACCTTGATGAAGCAGGTTCAGAAGGAGAGATATCCATTACATATTCTAACTGTGCTCCAGCTTGGAACTGAAACCAAAGTTAGAAATCACGAGTTGACTGCAGCAGCTTATCTAAAAAAAATTGCTATGAGATGCATTGAAATAAAGGGTAAGTCTTCTTGAAACTGATACACAGTAAGTAGAGTGTGTGCAATCAGCTTTTGTAATGAGAGAAAAGCATCCTCCAAACCAATAATTAGGGGGGCAGGGCAGGAAGTTACATTTCAAATGCAATTAATGGGGCTGTTCAGTGTCATTTAGATGGAATTAATCTGTTTTACCTGACACCGAGTTTCACTGCTGCTGTTGGAGTTAGTTTGAGTTCAGGTATTTGAGTGAGTTGCCTACTTAGAGTAGCAATGGTCATTCCTGAGGAGTATCCTGGCTGCTCAGTGAGTTGTGATGAGCTTCTCAATCTGTGCTTTATGAGCAGTTCTGGCAGCACTGGAAATGCAGCAAGGCCTTGATTGGTCAGGCAACAATTCCAACTGAGAGTGAAGCAAAAACCAAACCAGCCATGTATTCAAAGTAGAAAAGTAATGTTTGAATGTAAAAACCTGAAAATAGGAATGCAAAACTAATTATAAGAATGCAGAGGACTTTCCAAATTTGAATCTTTTTTCAGGATCAAGATGAGTTAATTTTTACTTGCTCAATTTAAAGTGAAGCAAACATAGCATTTTACAAGATAGTGCTTAATGTGCAGCTTCTGAGTGAAAACAGCTGTTTACTCTCATTCTTTCAGCAAGAATAGTATATATAATTAGTATATAATTGGCAATTAACATGGAGGCATCCCATAGGTGGAGTAAAGCTTGTGAGTGGAAATATTTTACATTTTTATTTCTTTCTTTGCAGACTCAAAAGGAGATCCTCTTTGCATTATTAATTCCTCAAGTGAGACAGATGAACATCTCCTGAAAATGGAATACATTAAGGTTTCAATACATTTTTACTAAAATTACATGGGGAGTCAGATAACTCTACATTTGAGGACTGAAATGTTCTTGAGCTTTTATTTCAATTAAAAAAGGGCCCTTCCAAACTGCAGGAATACTTGGGATGGGTTGTAGAACTAGTGGGCTACTCATTAGTCTTCTCTATAATGGCATCATTTATAGAGAGAAAAGTAGGTTAATTTGTTTTGGCAAAGTGCTAAGCATAAATTGATCCACTTTAAATAGATTCTCACTAAGAGGAAATTTTGTAAGTGGCCAGTTGAATTTTCACAAAATAGGTGCTGTGAAATGTCACTGAGCAGAGCAGTGTGAGTGCCCCATTCTGGTTTCTTTGCTTGTGTGCTTTACTTGGACAGCTTGGTTGGTCAGGCTTCATCACTTTCCTTTGTTTTCTTTTGCATTCTTTTGTGTGTATTACATTAAAATAATTCTGTTAATAAAATTATTATGAATTATTAGTTAATTCAGCACAGACTGACTATGTCCCTTTTTTTCCTTTTCCTTTAGGCTGATCCTGATGGGCCAGACTTTGTTAGTACTTACAAAAGCACAAAGCAAAACATCAATGTAAGTACTGGATGTATTTAATTTTTTTAAGCTTCTCAAATGGTAACAGGTGAGACCAAAACCCTGACTCTCATCATTAAAACCTACTGATTCATATTTAACTACTTCAAAGAGAAATCCAGGTGGGAAAAAAAATTTACAGAATATTTAATATATTAGTTTTTTTTAACTGGAAGCTGTACATTTTTAGCTAGTTAGACATATGTCCACATAAATTTGAGCTGAGGTCTGTAGGATGTGTTTTATTTCTGGAGGGGAACACTTAACAAAGAGTGAAAGGAAGGCCTTGTGTTTCAGAGCTTGAGAGCTGGTGACAGTGGAACTGAGCTGTGAGCTGAGATGTCCAAGCAGTATTCTCAGGGCAGGCTTTTTTTCCTTAGTTGAAATCAACTATTCATGGGTAGTTTTCCATGGCTTCAGTGACTTCTGAGATAAGCTGGTCGTTCTGCTTTTAAAGTGTTTCCTTTCAAGCAGTGGTGATGGGTCAAGCTTCTCCATGTCCAGATGAGGAGTTTGAAGTGGCTGCACTACTCCAGAGTCAGGAGAGCTGACACATCCCTCAGTGTGGCAGCAAAACCTGCATTGACCAGGAGCTCCTTAGGGTGGAGGCAGCTGGCTACCTCACACCAGGTTTTACTCAGTCATACTGCCAAGAGTAGCTGCTGCTCATGTACTTTCTGTTCCGGCTGCAGATTTTGTATCTTGGTTTGAGGTTTTTTTGTTGTGTCATATCTACTAAAATATCTTTGCACGTGGTTCTGAAGTTGTCAGCCAAAGTGCTCAGCAGCCCACACTGAAGTGCAGCAGAACTAAGAACTGCTGAAAAAACATAACCACATGAAGCATCAGTTTTTAGATTGATGCAGTTCCTCTATAGCTGTTTTAAGCTTCCCTTCCACAGCTCCCTCAGCTGTTCTGGAGCTTGTGTGGTGTAAAACTGAAGGAGATAGAAGGGTCAGAAACTTGTCAAATTGAGCAAGACACTACTTTTCTTGATTCTATGGCAGAAACTCTGAGTTGTTATGCAATTGACTGCTACTAAATAACAATATTCCTTTGTCTCCTTGCCCTCATTTTAGGTCATCTTTTCCTGTTTGGATATAGTACTTCACACAGAGGCTTTGCTTTCCATCTTGAGTTTTCTCACCTTCAGTCTTCCATCAGGTGGTCTTTCCAGTACTGATAAATCACCAGACCACAAGCCTCAAGTGAAAGACCAGGAAAAAGGAAGCACTCTTAGACCAGGTAATGTGGTATTAGAAAGTCTGTGCTTGTGTTGCTCAGCAGCATCTCACCTTCATTTCAAAGATACCAGTTCAGATCACAGCATTGCAGTCTGTTTGATGGAAAAACAAACACAACTGTAAGTGGGGAGAAAATAATCTTATTTAAAAAAAGCGCCAGATATTTTTCCTGTTGCTTAATTTTACAAGTTCTCTTTCCTCAGTATAATTTTTGCCTATGTGGGGGTCTGACTTTGATAATAAAAGTCAAATAAAGGATGTTGCAGTGGGCAGCCTTTCCAAAGATCCAGTGCCACAACCATGTAGCTTTCCAGTCTGAAGGCTCTGAAGGGTGATTTCCTTGCTGAAAATAAACATTCCTCTGGGCAAACCAAGAGAAGTTCTGAACTGAAGGGTGCTGTGTTTATTTTAATCACTGGTATTTGCAACCTTGAAACAGTAGGAGTTTTTGCATGGAAACTCCTTCATGTTTTGTGGTTGATTGTTGTGTCTGTGAAATTCAAGGTTTTCTTGTCCCAGAACTGCTGGGTTGGAGTTTCCAGGGGTTGACTGTTACATTCTGTGTTTCTGCAGAAACCTCTCTCAGCTAATATGCCTAAACTTGCCTTGCTCCTTGATACAGAAAGGAACATTTCTCATGTGAGAGGGTGTTTCAAACACTGTAGTGTGCACTGTACTCAGCATACTGTTAAGTGAAAACTGGGTATCAGGGAGGAGAAAAGATGGCATCTTGATGGCTTTTTGTTGGTTGGTGACTGTTCATGTGCCAGAAGAAAACTGTGTTAATAAAAGACTTATTTCACATCTTGTCTGCAAAGAATTATCTTAACTTTTAGGCCATAGCTACAGGTTGCTTTTTGAATAGTTCATATATGTACAAAACAAATGATCTGAGATTTGTTTTTAACAATGGACTTACAGTGAAGTTCTTGTATGTCTCCTGTGTTTCCTATCCAGTGTCTGGTAATGCAGCCCATGATGATGTTTGTGAATTAAAACTCACTGCAAAGCTCAATGCATTCAGTATTACAGTGTGTGACCAGACCTGTAGAATTGCAGACATTAGAATACAAGGTAAGGTTTTTTTTCCTTTAAATAGTAGATGAAGTTTGTTTAAATATTAGATGAAATACGTTGTTTCCCTCAGTTCACTTCTGAAAGGCCTGTGCACTACAGATGTCTCTGTAATGTGTGCTTCCATATATATGAAATAACCTGCAAGGAAAGAAAGTGTTTGACTCAAGGAAATACAATAATTTTTTTAAAACAGTGGAATAAAATTAAAAGAAATGAAGACACAATGTAATAAACAACACAAACTTCCATTTTTAAGAGCTAAATCCTAAATATTCTTGGGAGTTCTCGCTCTAGTCTTGGAGTCAATTTATGTTGGCAAATTTCTCATGTGTAGTAAGATCCTGACTTCTGCCTCAGGCTTATGGTTGTTACAGAGTAGAAGGCTGGATTCTGAGCTATTATTCTTTATATTCATTAATAATTAATGGTTTGTTTTTTTAGCAGAACTGTTTCCTTACAAAGTTGTTAAAGTGCATTCATTCTCTTCTTTGTTTTGTCTCAAATCAGGAATGGATGCATCTGTAACTATGAAGCCTAAAAAGATTAAAGTGTTCTCCAGGCTTGAGGACATCGTAATTACAAATGTTGATCCAAAAACAGTCCATAAAAAGGTGATGTGTAAACAAACCCAGTGATGTGTAAATAAACAAAAAGACCCAGTTCTTTAAGTGGTTTAGTGACAGCACTGTGGTTTATTTGCTGTGTTATGGAACACTAAGTAGGATGTAATGTACCAAATATTAAGCCAAATTTTATTGGATAATTTCCTTTATCTCAGGGAAACAAAACATTCTTCCATTTTACTACTTAGTTCCTTTTAATCATGTTTGCACTGATATGTTTAATTCTGAGTAGCATGGCTTAAATATATAATGGGCTAAAGATAAGCAAGTGAGAAGAGCCATTCAATAAAATAGGTGGTTCTGTTTCCCTTTTGTCTGGCATGTCTCTGTCCAAGTGCTGCTGAGAAGTTGCAGCTGATCTTCTTGGGGAAACATTTGTTGTTGCTTTCTGGGAGTATTAACTAACTGTATGTGCTTACTGTTGCAGGCTGTGTCCATAATGGGAGATGAAGTGTTCAGGTTCCACATGTCGCTGTATCCAGATGCCACCGCAGGGGAAGCCTACACTGATATGTCCAGGGTGGATGGGGAGATGTCTCTCAAAGTGGGCTGCATCCAAATCATTTACCTCCACAAGTTCTTCATGTCTCTCTTGGTAAGACAACACTTCAAGTTCTTTTCTTGACTTTAAAAGTTTGTTAATAAAATGTAATTGTCTCTTTTTGACCTGTACCTTGTGGTGAGCTGTGTAGAGCCATGTAGGAGAATTTCCTGAAGAAATGTGTGTGAGGTTGAGCTGGCAAAATGCCAACTGCCTAACACAGAGAGAAAATATCCACCTCCCTCACCAAGGGAAGAGGAGGGAGGGGGAAAAAAACCCCAAACCAGCAAGCTTCTTATATTATACAAAAGAGAGACAATTAAAAACAAATTAGACATAATACATATATATACAAATGTGAGAGAAAGCAAACCAACAACAACAACTACCGAGTCACCCAACCAAATAATACAGATTCCAACCACCCAAACCTCACAAAATCTACCAAAAACTCTTCCAGAGAAAACTCTCAGCAGGAGAGGAGGAAAATGAACAAGCAAATGTTCCCCCCAGATAACCCAGCGGGGATGGGGCAAGGCCTGATCTCGGCAGGGCAGGGCAGGGCAGGGTGGCCTCACGAGCTGAGGCAAAGACCAAAAGGGACAGAAGCTCCACCTCCCTCTCTTTTTATACCTCTTGATGATGTCACATGATATGAAATGCCTCTTTGGTTGCTGAAGTCAGGTGATGTTTGTCCCTTCTAATCTGTGTCGCATCCTCTGGGCCCGCTGAATTGGGCCTGGCTGAGGCCTGGCTGAAACTAAAGCCAAAACTACCACAAAATGTCACTTAAGTTTCACTGCTTTATGGAAGAGTGACAAGTAAGGAGAAGGATGACAAAGCAAGTAATGAATGCAGTTGATTGCTTTAATAGTATTTTTAAAAGTAAATACTCAAGCAATGTTGTAGCTTGTGCATGACTTTAACCTTTCTGCCTTTTGAAACCTGCGTGGTTAAATTAGCAGTTTCATAGAATCACAGAATCAGTTGGGTTGGAAGAGACCTCTGAGATCATCAAGTCCAACCTTTGATCCAACCCCACTGTGGTTACCAGATCAAGGCACTCAGTGCCATGTCCAGTCTCATCTTAAAAACCTCCAGGGTTGGAGAATCCATCCCCTCTCTGGGCAGGCCATTCCAATGCCTGAGCACTCTCTCTGGAAAGAATTTCTTTCTCATATCCAACCTAAACCTCCCCTGACAGAGCTTAAGCTGTGCCCTCTTGTCCTACTGCTGGTTGCCTGAGACAAGAGACCAACCCCCACCTGGCTACAACATCCTATCAAGGAGTTGTAGAGAGTGCTGAGGTCACCCCTGAGCCTCCTCTTCTCCAGGTTGAACACCCCCAGCTCCCTCAGCCTCTCCCCACAGCACTTGTGCTCCAGTCCCTT